>CM032397.1:570713-1170713 GCA_019049475.1 Eueides isabella
TTAACGATAATAAATTAGTGAAATTCTACTATATTGTCCAACAGAACAACAAAGTCACCTGCTATAATATTATAATAATGGTATAAAATAATTAATACACTGAAAGTTCAGACAAATATTTCAGATTTGTTGTATTTTGTGAATGGGAAAACTCATTATTTATGTAGCGAAAATGTTTAACAAGGTAAAAAATATTGTCGTTTTAATCATTGCTTGGTCAGTTTTCATAGACAAATTATAATCATAGCGATGCAAGGATCAAAAAATTGTCAGAACTTTCAATTAATTAGGATATCAAAAACTAAAATACAAAATAAACCCATACAAATAAGTCAAGAAGCCACACACTGACTAGCACTAACCTTAGCATCCTTACTGTAGCTTATTTATACTAACTAATATATTATGTGTACATCTGAAACTCAAAATTGTATCAATTTTTGTCAAGTAATTCAATTATATCTGCAGATTAATTACATATTTAATTACAATTGTGTAATTTAATTGATTGACATCATAAAATTAAGAAAAATAAAACAAAAATATATTTTTCTAAGATTCACTAGGTGTTTGAAAATTATCTTCTTAGTTTTAAATATATATTTAATTTACAATTGTATCAATGAATACTTAATATTGTGAAAGATAACTCCTTAAGTTTTATTGAATATTCAAACTTCAAAGTGGTATTTATAGTTTTTTACACGTCCAGCAAATTTTTCATTAGTATTTTTTTAAACAAAAACTTTTTTATATAATTATGTTTTAACTTCGCAGCGAATTTCATATCGTAAACATAAAAAAAAACTAAACAAAATAAACAAACAAATTAACGGTAGTTGCTATAGTTCGCACTAAAACTAAGCAGTTCACTTTCAAACACCGGAGTATTTCTGAATAAAACGCGTATATAAAATGTACATTTGCTTATATTTCACATAAAATACAACGACAGTATCATACAACGACGACTATTAACACTTATTTACATACAAAATGATCTATTTTCAAACGAAAACTAGCCAAAACTTATACATTTCAAATTTTTTGCAGGTTATATGTAGTAGAATTTGACATTTGCTAGTGATGTACGTTTTTATTATATGTACATGATGTTCAATCGATTCTATATTAGTTGAACGTAAACTAAATCGATTATTTTAAAGGAATATTTTTATTTTTTGAAATAAATAATAGTAATGGACAGTAATTGTCATTTAACTATATATGTTATTTTTTTATAACGAAATATTACAAAAAATGCCACTATATAAACAAGCAATTTTGCATAAAATAATACAATTATTAATTGATCTGTAACAAAATTACATGAAGAAAATACTTTTCTACATATTCTAGAAGAGGATTCTAGATGGGAGTTCAATATTTGGAAACCTGAAGTTATTAATATTTTTTTTCTAAGATACGACTAAGTTATTTAAGAGTTATAGCGTACATACATACATATATAAACTACATAGCAGATACGATAGCTTAGTGTACCAACCACCTCAGCAGTCAATTTTTAATCCAATTCTTAAATAAAAAGAAAAGAGTAGCAAATTAAAAAGCAAATGGCATTTACAATATGTCTTTTTTTACAGATTTTGTGTGAAAACTTCTAACAACGGTAGGCATAAGGAACTCTGTGTTAAGATATTTCGTTCTCGTTATAAACACTGCGTTTTGAGTTACGGAACTCAACGCCGCGCTGTCCTGTTACTAGGACGAGCCAACGCAGCTCATTCATTCAAATTGCCGCGGTGGCAAAAATAACCAGTTTTTTTAATTGTAATTTATAGAATTATGAAGCATATAAGTATTATACATCAGTTGTAAAATCGATAACAGTAGAAAGAAATATTTTTAAAGTAGCCACAGATATTGTAATGATGAGCTTTTCTTACTAATATTTATTGTGATATTGAAAATGTTATGTTCAAAACTCGAAGCACAGATAAAAAATATTTTTAAATCATCACTGTAACAAAAAAAAAAACTAATTTGTCTGGCCAAAAAAAAAAACCGAAACTTACGTACGTGCCAATACATACGAATATAAATTTTATATTTTGTAACAATTGTATCCCCATACGTGATCTACAAATACATAAATGTGAAAAATAAAGTCGTGAAAGCATAACATAAAAAAAATTACTAATTCTATAATAACAAAAAGGTCCAGCCTCTTTGAATTCATCAACCATTTTGTTTTTTTTTTTTTTTTTAAATTAAACACACTACTAGAGTCTGAAGCATTTTTTTAAACTTATGCAATAAAAAGAACCGTGTTTCTAAAATATTTAAACTTAATAATGTACAGATTGATTTTTTTTTTTATAAATTATTAACTTGGCTGAAGTGTCAAATATTTACACAATAAGTCAAACACTATATAAAGATGTAAGTTTGATTTTTGAGAGCATTCTTTTTAACTTTGTTTGGTCAGAGGGAACCTAGCGGGAACCTAATGTCTTAAGCACTCTACTGTACACCGCTTAATTTTTAAGACATTGCGTGTTGAATGACGACGTTAAACGCCGCGCTTTGTCTTGTACGAAATAAATAAAAATACATTTAACATTCTTTTGTCATCAAGTTCGTACTAAGTTAATTCACAAATCACTTCTTTTCCCATATAACAACTGTTAACATTTCACAGGACGTAAATTCATTTATAATCAAAAAAATGTTAATGGCTGTCTACGTATCACTTGTAAGGCATGTGTACATTGAAACCTTAAAAAAAACATTGGACAAAAGACGAATGATGTGTTTTAAAAATTAATTTATATACTTATAAAAACATTTTAAATTTCCAAGTTAATTATTTTTACTATCTTTTAAGTATGAAGAGCGGTAACCCTAAGAATATTTTTTATACAAAACAAAAAGTAACGGACACTAAAAATTCAACATATATTAACCCTTCAATGCATAATAAAAGTAAACGAGATATATATCTTAAGATATTGGATATTGGCTCAAGGAAAAAAAAATATTTTTCGAAACAACTAAAATTTTGGAAAATCGGCATTATCATAGCATATTACTTTCATATGTTATAAAGGAGAAAAAAAAAGTAAAAAGAACACTCCCAAACCCTAAAAGCTACATCCTCTTTGTTCTAGAGGGTCGTCTCGTACCGTTTCTCTCGTTCTTGGGCGAGGGCGCGGGCGGGTAGGGGATGCGAAACAGATGTATCTTGAGATGTTCGCATATCTCGAGACATATCTTACCGCAGTAGCGTGATAAGTCCGCACACACCCAGATCTGGAATATTGAAACACATTTGTTAGTTGAAAGTAAAAAATGAAATTGATTTTTTTTTTCAGCTTCACGCTGTATCCCGCACGAGGCAGGGTAGGCAGAGGGAACCCGGGAACCTAGTGTTAAGACACTCCGTTCCACTTCCGTTCCCCACTTTCCGCCGAATTGAGGCATTGCGTGTTGAGTGGCGGAAATCAACGCCGCGCTTTGCCTTAAATCAGTCATTTCAATAAGTATTTTTTTAATTTCCATTTTTTTAAATGTTATTCCATTTACAATTATTCTTATATTTATAATGTTACACAAAATATTATACCAAACTTAAATAAGGTAAATCTGCTAAATTCTATGAAAATCTTGTTTATTTCTTATAGTCGTATCAGTCCTACAGCAAGCTAACACCGGTTTGGTAATATCTTCCACCTGCTGAAAAGAGCCGGCTACAGACTCCACAGTCGCTCTTTTCAAAATATATTTAGAAATAAATGTGAATTAAAAAATAAAATTCTTTATAATCTGTTTTACAACATCAGTTCAAATTCTATTTATATAATTTAACTTAGGCTGAGAAGGACTTGGCCTTGTTACCGGAGCGAGAAATTTTAACTCGCTCACTATATTATCTATAAAATATTTATAAAAAAAAACTTACTGTACACAGCCATAGCACATAATATTCGGGTATTGCATTATTAAAGTACTGGTTGAGGAACAACATGGCCGGCCCGAGCAGCGACCAATCATAATATTCCATTTCACTTTTTGTCATGTGAGCAACCTAAAAGAGTTATTTATTATACTGTTTTTTTGTTCAGCAGCATATAATTTTGACACTAGTTTCCAAGGAAATTAGTGAGAGGGTTCTCCGTTCCCATTGAGACACTTCCATTATTAACTTCACAACGCATTTGAGGTGTCTGGTGATGAGTGGCGAAACTCAACTCATCGCTTTGTTTTTTAACAGATCGAAGATATCAAATATTACACTTTCTCGAGTGGGGTAGAACCCACACCGTTGCGTTTACAATCGCACGCTTGTGCCACTGCGCCGCGACAAGGCACAATCCAATTATTTACGTTCAAAAAGTCCCCAACAGTATATGTCCTCAAGGCAAACCCAATTTTATGTTTTACAAATTATAAAAAAAAAGAAAATTCTCAAAAACATTTTACACAATTATTTCAGTCATTATTTTTTATCTATGATAAAAAATACGTTATGCGTTTCGTATATATTAAGAAATCCTTTTACGGCAAAAAATGATATTTTAGAAGATATCACAGTTTATAATTACTGGATGCGGGCGGAAGCGCATGTAAAAGCTAAATTAACTTTTATAGTTAATACATACAAAATATAAAAATGATCACGAACAAATACTTTTCCAGGCATACAATTATATTATCTGTAAAACTACTTTTTCCTCCAATAAATAATACACATTTAATTTGTTCTAAAAATGTGTATATTATGATATACTTATAATAAAATGAAGGCACACGGAAGTGCAAACGGCAAGTTCTAATGTCTTTTTCAAAGGCTGTAAAACATGTTCACCGTATTAAGGTGTATTTGATTCGATGTACACAAAGTAAATTAATAAAATTTCTAAAATTTAAGTCAAACTAACAAATTTTTGGATTTTTTAGATTTTTGTGACATAGTTCCATATTAATGCGATGCCATGTAAAGAGTAGTGAACAGATTATCATTATTATTTTTTTATATCGTTAAATAGTAAGTACTAAAGAAGATAAGTAAATAAGAGTAACAATCACTTGCTTCGCTAATTATCTTCAAAATATTCTGATGATATTATCTAAATTAAAAAAAAATACTAAAATATTAGTAGGTACATAATACTTACTACAAGCCTATTTGTGACTTTAGCAGCGACCATACCAAATGCCAGTATGTAGAGAGACGGGTGGTTCTCGTATACATGAGACTCGCTCTTTTGAAAAATAATGAAGGCCGGCACCACGACCAGCGAGAACGGGATCACCGGAGATAATATGCTTGTTCCCTAAGAAAAAATACGCTGTAGCTTGCTCTTTCATAATAACAAAAGCCTATTTCATGACTTTCAGTATATTCTAAATTAATAATTATCATGTTAAAATAAAATTGCCACATTTTAGCAAATATTCTGAAAATCTTTTTAAATAGGCTACAAAAGCTACAAAGCCATGCGAAATCGAAGACGATAAAGCTAATCTGCGACATGCCATTAGTAAGGAAAGGAAAATTAAGAATAAATAATAATGGAATAATTTGACGCAATTTGTTATTTTTCATGAATTTTGGTGCAAATGTGAACGTAAAATGTAAATGATTATGTTAATATCAATCATGTCAACATATTCCAGTCACAGAAACGAATACAGCGCATACTACAAAACCAGCATTCGGACACAAACAACGAAAGACAACACGAGCATTATTATCATGCCTTAGCTTTAACGAACACGTGAAAATGGCGTCATGAAATCGTCCTGACTTCAAAGTGACCACGTGTCGACGGCACAATAAAATTTAAATTCTTACTGCAACCGTTGAGCCGTTTTTCCCGACGCCGCCTTTCATAATGACTTTAACGTAGCTGAAGACTACCGTCATTGTCATTAGAACCACTGCGTAATTGGACGCCAAGTTCAAACTGATGTTGATTGGCGGGAACTGTTAATGTCGGATGAACGCACGGGCGACGGCCATTATTGAAAAGAAAATCATAAAAAACATGCTATTAATATAAAAAAGGTGGAAAACGAAACAGGATTAATGTGATATCTTCACTCATTGCACATTCTGATGAATAAAGACGAAAGTATTGTTTGCTTTGTTAATAACAGTTTTATTCCGGATCCGAGTTCTATTTGCTTATGATAACTAGTAATTATGAATGTTAAAAGATATATCTATGAAGATATATGTATATCCAATATTGTGAGTTATATAAGAAACGTATTAAAGGACAGGGAAAAGCGTGCTCAAAACTAAGAAGTATAATAATGTTAGAACAAATATATATATGCCAGGCACTTTGTGCGCATCCACTTAGAGTCACTTAGGGATGAAGGAGTATAGTTGTTATAAAGAGTAAGCAAAATAATATTAAAACGGCATGGAAATTAATGTATTACTTCAATAATTAAAAAAAAACTCAACATTACTATTAAGATGTAAGCGGGTGTGCAATATACTAGTCCTAAAATGTCTAAAATTATTTTATACTATTATATAACTAAATTTGATTAAAATGTTTACTGCAAAAAAACTGTAATACTCTATTAGTACTTGGGCAGATAAATGTGATAAACTAAAAATAATGCTCGAAATCTCAGCAAGAGAATTTATAAAAAATATCTTTAACAAAATAATTAGCCGTAAATTATGTTGAAACTATCATATTTGCGTAAACGGTACCATTACCACAGTAATAATTCTTTCATGTGTTCTCCATACAAGCACGTTCGAAACGCTGTACTGTGGTGGTGTATATAATGACATATAATCAAGTTTGATATTAATTATCAAAATATATTAATCATAAAAACAAAAACATTATGTAAACTGATTTCACCGGTCAAGCATTAAAATAGCCTATATGATATATAGTATATAGAGAATCTTAAATGATGCAATGACAGAGAATTCTATACCCTATAAAACTTAAGATATTCCTTAAAAACAAATTTCAATACTTTAATTCCCACACCAATTACCAATACCGGTTCGTGTACATATCGCATATCTTACAGCAACTGTAGATCCATTTTTCCCGCATCCCCTATCACGAAATGTACTCGCGAAGTTGTAGATAAAGTAAATAGCACCAGCAAATGGTACACACGTAGCGTGAAGACTGCAGGGTATACCGAGGATCTGATGTATGAATTCACAAAATAATAAGCCCCGTGTATATTTTAGTGGGTCTCTGGTGTATATTATATATTTTCGTCTTGTAATAAGTGTTTTGGAATAGGAGTAGGAGTAGTGACAAGTGTAAAATAAAAGCTTTGTTACTTATATAATATCTTATCAAAACACAAATGGTTATTTGATTTTGTAATTGATATTGTAATGTTCATTTAAATGTTTGGAATTGAGTAATGAGTGAAGACCCACATGATTAGGAACATAATAATAATTTACCACAACATGATTACAAAAAATACTTAATCTAACACAATATGGATAACAATTAAATAACCGATACACTGAATATATTAAATAAAATATAGATAATGCTCAATATTACAAAATATAATAAAAACAATGTAACAAAGAGCAATGTCTACATCTAAAATAAAATACATGCTATTAAAAAAACCCACATGATACAAGCGATGATTCAAAGTATCAAATCAAATATCAATTAAGAATGTTAACTAGTAATGTATCCCTAAATTTAAATACTTAGAAGAATATACAAAATATACATAAAATAGATAAAATTTAATAAATAAACGAAAGCGACTCGTGAATATAAAATAAATGTATATAAGGCCAATCAAAGCTACATGTTTAGTAAATACATAATCAATATAAATAAAAAGAATTAGGAAGATAGAAGCCCAAGACAACTTACGAAATCTATAAAAACGGAATGAGACATCGATTTTTTCAAAACAGTGAAGCTACAAAAAATATATAATTTTGACTTAAAAAATCATAATTATCGATTTTAGTTATAAAATCAATATCCCATTCTCCCATGTATTTCGATATCGATATCTCACAGCGACAGTGGAGCCGTTCTTGCCAACGCCGCCGGCCGCGATGGCGGCGGCGAGCGACGCCAGCGTTAGTATTACTCCAGCGACTGCCACCACGCCCAGCGAGTAACGTACTTCCAACGTGCCCTAGAGCCATTTCTTTTTGTAAACTTTGCTGTTATTCTACTTGGCAATTTGTTCAAACATTTCAATTAATTTATAAAGCTCTTAAATCTTAATGTTTTTAAAATGGTGGTAAAACTTACTTACTATAAAATCCATTTTAAAACTAAGTATAAAAGTTGGTTAGTGCATGCTATACTAAGCATGGGCTTCATAAGAAAGATGTTAATTATATATTATAACTGTAATCATTAGCTTTTTTACAAATAATTTGCAATAAGAAGCAATGCTCCGATATGTACCGTAAGCATATATATGTCATGCAATATTAACAATTAATATAAAGACAGAAACGCTAAATTAATATTACAAAAACTTGTATATCATTATTGCTCTCAATATGTAATAGACATTCCAATTTAATTTACAAATCATTAAATGAACACTCATTCATGCTGATAGTATAGTCGATACTTATATAGAACACTTTAATAATAAAAATATAATTCATGTGGGTGTTTTTAAGAAATATAAATACAAAATATATAAACAATGTTGATTCAATTCAAAACAAATTAAACGAATAGCTGAAGGATTTTATTCTCTTGAAATCTGTTGAATCCTTTATAAATACATCCTTGACTTATATAATTTCGCTAAATAAGCGGTTACAACTAGCTAAGGAGGTAAAGATTACATTACCTGAGTGGTCCAAGCCTCGGGGCCAAGTATCGCAGATACTAAGTGTATCCCGATGATGGCGTACTGCGCTTCCGTCACGTCAATGCGACCCATTTTAAGCGTCCCCGTGACGTACGCCTGCCAATGGGCACAGTAGAACAGTGTCATTGCACAGAAACACTGAAAGTAATTATTTTATAAATCAATTTAAGTTTGAATTTATTTTCAAACTGTAAAGTTTTGTACAAAAAAAGTAATGTATTATAAAAATATATTTTCAAATCAAGCTACAGGTTATTTTGTTTCTTTGTAATAATAATTTAGAAAAGATTCGAATTCATAAATAATGGAGAATTCATAAGTATTAATTAATGAAATTATTCATAAATATTATAATTAAACATAATTTATGTTAAGTAATATTCATAATTCACGAATACTTATAAATTGCATAAATTGTAAAAATAACAATATTTTTTTTTATTTTTTTTCAGCTTCACGCTGTATCCCGCACTAGGCAGGGTAGGCAGAGGGAACGGAAGTGAAACCTAGTGTTATGACACTCCGTTCCACTTCCGTTCCCCACTTTCCGCCGAATTTGAGGCATAGCGTGTTGAGTGGCGGAACTCAACGCCGCGCTTTGCCTTATTACCAGAGCGAAGAAATGAAACATTAAATATTTAAATTGAAAATATTAAATATTTCATTTCCTCGACTGGGGATCGAACCCAGAACCTGTCGGTTACAGTCACACTCTTGTGCCGCTGCGCCAGGACAGGCCTCATAAAAAAATATTAATTGATAATTAACAATTTTTTTATAAAAATTTGCCATATAAATAAATAAGAAAAAAAAAACAAAGAACTTGGTGAAAACGCTGCCGAGTTACATTATGCTTTAGCAATGATATGTAACTGTATTCTACATACATAAGAATGTATAAAAATTTTTTCATGTAAACTAGCAGCGTTTACCAACAGTTGGTACCATAATTTCACAAGCCATATCTAGTTCATTGACCTCCACATCGTCGGAGCGGAACATCTTGCCCTGAAATATCACGTAGTTTACGCAAATTCCTGGCAAATGTTAAAATTTACATGTTTCAAAAGTGTAGGATTAACAAAAGGACGTTTAGTGAACAGTTGGTCAAGTCAGCCGTTCCCAAATTTCCGTCCAAATATCAAGGATTGCACAGAAATTAGGCATATTATAGGTACTAAGCACAGCGCATAGTTAATCAGAGCACGTACGAGCACTATAGATAATAATTAATTAAGATATAGTCGTAATAACTCAATTGCAAACTATTTACTAATCTGAATTACTTTCTAAAACATTATCACTTTAAAGACTTTATATATACGTACTTTTTTAGAAGCTAATATTTCAGGCAAATTAATATTTTTTTGTAGCAATTTCGCTGAATTAAATATTTTAATTTGACATATTTTTTTAAATTTATCGACCGATTAAAAAACAACAAACACTTCATATTGAGGGAGAGTTGCCAAAATGTTGAATATTTAATTCAAATCTGGATGAGATAATATAGCTTCACGCTGTATCCCGCACTAGGCAGGGTAGGCAGAGGGAACTCGGGAACCTAGTGTAAAGACACTCCGTTCCATTTCCGTTTCCCACTTTCCGTTAAGCGCGTTGAAAATCACTATTTTGGGGTCCATTATACTTCTGAGATTTTTTCATATATATTCCATGTACGGACAGTGATCAGTTACAGATTTATTATAAGTATAGATAAACTTTCCCAAGAGAGATACCCACGACAATTACATCTAGTCCAAAATACCCAGTTGTGATAATGACGTCACTTACGTCATATAGTATAAAGTATCTTTAAAATAAATAAAACTTGAATGATATGTTATCTTAATAAGTATCTGGGCAAGTATCACGTAATCACTTCCTCTTTCTTTAGTCAATGCGCATAAAATTAGAATCTTCGTAAAAGGCAGTTAGGTAATAAATAGTCAAGCTTGAATTGCATAACTATCGGGCTGTCTACTTAATACTTGTGATACTTATTTGAAAAAGTAATATTCTTTAATTCTTTTATGCCTGAGATAAAAAGAGCGGTTATGAGTTTGATATGTCTGCCTATGGCACAATAGCACTATAGCTCCTGAATAAATGCCAAATTCGAGCGCATTTTTTTAATAAAAAGCTTTACTTTTTCTATTTGAAAATCGGATGAGCAATGAAATAGCTAAAAGCACTTTGGCAAGATGAGGCAAGACTTTTTGAGTTTGGGGGTTTTTATAAATTTAAAATTTTATTCTAGTTATCCAATAATCTGTCAAATAAAAATATATCTTTATTGATCTGTGTCAACTTTTTTAGACATTACAGAACAATTATTATTATTTTCGAAAAAAGTATATTTTCATAAAAAAAAACACACACTTATACTATTAAAATAACACCGATATGAACGTAGAATTTCTTAGCTTTACTCAATTTGTATCGAACCTACAACCACTACTTGTACAATCCAACACTATTCCACTAGGCCAAGTTAATAAATATTACATCATAATTTTACTAACTTCCTACTAATATTATAATATATGTGAAAGTTTGATCCACTTTAACACAAAAACTACTGAACTGATTTAGATGAAACTTTACAGTAATATAGGTTATATATCAGAATAACTCACGGGCTACTAATTACATTGATGGATATTTTATATAATTTGGCTAAAAATAGTATATTTAAACAGGCAAAGCCGCGTGCCGTTCTCTAGTAGTAATATATAGCAATAATGGAGATAATGTAAACACTTGAACAAACACTTATCATGCAGATAAGACGTTATTGTATAAAATTAAAAGTAAAACCTGATGGTAATTAAAAAATCCAGTTCCATACAAAAATACCTACATGACAAGAGTTAAACATGTAAATTATATTTTATTTATAGACTGAGATATACTTGAGGCCTGTCGTGGCGCAGAGGCACAAGTGTGTGCCTGTAACTCGACAGGTTAGCGGGTTCTATCCCTACTTGAGCCAATAAAATATTTATTATTTTCATTTCCTCACTTTGGTAACAAAATAAAGCGCATCGTTGACTATCCCCATTCAACACGCAATGTTTCCAGAATTCGACAGAAGCTGAGTAATGGAAGTGTCTAACTGGGAACGGAATGATGAACAGTAGAGGTCCAGGTTCCCTCTGATTACTCTGCTATGTGAGGAAGACATCGTGAAGCTAAAAAAATATATACTTAGTAATTAAACCGAACTGTAGCATCACAGGAATATCATCTCTCACAATAGTAAATGACTAAAAAAATTTTATTTCCCAAATTAAAAATTGTTTCAGTTTAGCCTCTCTATAAATTTCCGGAACTTCTGATTCCTGAAAACTGTTTTTAATACTTGGAAGCCGCCCAAGTGGCCAAGAGGCACTAGTTTGAAGTATGAGAGGTAGCGGGATTTGAATCCTGCAACCTCCCAATCATTATAACTCTTCTAAAAAATATGTTTATCTTCCAAATGTGAAATTAAACTTTAAAAACATCAACAAAATACTCCCGCTTAACTTCTTTAAACAATATTTCCCAGACTTCACTAAAATCGAGACCAAATTTCAGTGTAATAATCCGAATTAGGAAGAATACATCCGCAATTGGCTCTCAGCCAGTATGAGCTGAGTCGCTCGCGTCGTTCACGGTGCCAAGTCCCCGGGCAATTCTCTAAGCGACGCGAGAAGTACCGTACTCAATGAACTACGAGTATACTCAAGGTCTTCCCGTATTGATTATACGCACTAATGTAGATTTAAACTATGGTTTTTATGTAAAATTATTTTGATTTTTCATAATATGCTTCTATAAAATACTTCAGCTGAGCTTAGCTGAACATATATTATTATTATGAAAAACATATTTTCTAGAATAACTCAGATTAGCTCTTTTTAGCTTCACGCTGTATCCCGCACAAAGGCATCTAGTGGGTAAAAGACGAGGAGACTCGGGAACCTAGTGATAGGACCGTTTCTCTCTCTCCGACGAATTCTGAAAACATTGTCCGTTAAGTGGCGAAATTCTACACCGACCAATAAATAGTATATTCATTAATTAAAAAAAGAATAACTATGCACATCATTAACGTTTCTAGTTTAAAAATAATTTCAAAGCTACGACTTTCAAAGCCTAGTACTTAACCTTTCATTGCATTTCAAAAGAAATACGTGGAATATTCAAACATATGAAGTGTCATGTTAACTTTATACTCATGTCGGGCAGTTGCGGCCAGTCGTGGCACAATGGTAAAACGACTGTAAATGCGACAACAGTTTGTGGGTTCGATTCCCACTGGAGAAAATAAAATATTCAATATTTTCATATATTCCATTTGGCCACTCAACAAGCCCTGCAATGCCTTAGCAATTATGCAGTATGCCTTGCAATGCCTTAGCAAAGTTGATAACAAGTCACACACTGTATCCCCATACAGCTAATATGATTATCGTGATGGATAGACAATCAATGAATATGTCAATAACGTCATATACATCTCTTAGTTAATTCCAAACCAATTGGGTAAAAGCTAGTATTAACTTTTATACCGTCATACTGTATCCTGCACATGTCATTGTAGGCAGAGGGAATTTGGAAACCTAGTGGTACGACTCTTCGTTCTGTTTGTTCTCCACTCTCCTTCAAATTTAAGGCATTACGTGTAGTGTTGCAGAACTCAATGATGCCTTCAATATTTCACATTCTGGCGCATTTACAGTTGACGTTTTCTTTTTGGCCCCAACAGCCCAGTATTAATATATTATAGAAGGTATGAACATGTTAAAATAAAGTCCCGAATGTCCCACGTTGACATCCGAAGGAGTAAATATTTTCTCACTATACAATGTTTAAATAGATGACGTCATCCGCAAATCGATCAATTGGACCTGATAGTTAGTTATAAATAATACTACGTATCGATTATATATAAATACTCTGTGCGTAGTGTTATAATGATAATAATATTTATATTTATAAAAAATAAGGCCTATAAAGCGTCTTTAAACAACAAGTTGTGGGTTCGATTCTCAATCGGGGGAGATGAAATATATTCTTTTTTATTTTTCTCGCTCTGGTAAAGAGGCAAAGCACTGTGAACAGTTCCGCCACTCAACACGCAATACCTCAAAAATTTGGCGAAAAGTTGAAAACGGAAAAGATACTATGGGAGTTAACACTAAATTCTAAGGTCACTATTAAATGGTCATTCACTTCTTAGTTTATATAGGAAAGAAAATGAGTTAATCTTATTATAAATTGAATTCTTATTTTATTGCTCGAAAAAATGTGCAAAACTTGACGGTGACACCTGCTTTGTACAGGTGCAAAAGAGCTACATGTAACACCTTTTTGATCGAGCCTTTATTAGGAACGTACTCTAAGAAAGTCACTATATATTAAAAACTACAAATCAGAAGCAGTGCACAGGTAGCAATTGTTTGAATGAAATTTGTGGCAATTATACACGAAGATTAGTTACCTTATGTTATCAACATCACGTTGTATCTTGAATATGACAGGGAGAAGGACTTGGGAACCTAGTGTTAAGACACTCAGTTTCGCTTCAGTGTCCCGCTTGCCGCCGTATTTGTTTCATTCCATGTAGAGTGGCGGAACTCAACACCGCGCTTTGCCTTATTACCAGAGAGAGGAAATGAAAACATTAAATATTTCATTTTAATCTCACGATCGAACCCACTATCTGTTACACGTTACAGTAGCACGCTTGCACACCTGCGCCACGAAAGTCCTTTTTAAATGATGTATCTTATTGTATATATATTTTATAATATATTTCCTTTGATAGTTCACAATTAACTGTTAAGGTTATATATATACACAGTCATATCATAGTAATGATGTTTATATTTGCAGAGCCAATTTAAAAACTTGTCAGGATATTTTTGTTTTATATATGCATAATTTGAACATTTATACATTAAGTAAGCAATTTAAATCAAACTTAAAATAAAAGGAAACAAATTGAAATGTTATATAAATTTTAGAACTAATAAACGTTAAAAAATAAAAGGTTTTAACACAGAGGGAATCCCCTACAAACCACCGCACAACAAAAACAAAACAACAATACCAACCTGGAAAAACATCCACGTAGGGTATTCCCCCAATTTCACAGCTATACACGCTCCTAGAGCTATGAACACTGTAGATATACTATCACAGCCGTGGTCGAAGAGTTCACCTAGAGGGGACTGACTGCCCGTTCTTCGAGCTTGCTTGCCATCTATGGCGTCTAAGCTTTGGTAAATGAAGACACCTAATGCGCATAACGCACACGCCCATCTCGGTGGCTCTTGCCGCGCGTCTGGACTATACCTGTAATACAATGAGAAGAAGTTAATTTTTAAAAAAATATCATTTAAATAAATCAACCTAAATAATCCTAAGATGTTTCTGCAATTTTCATAAACCAGAGCGCTATGAACCGTAATGAATAATGCTTACCATAACAATAATGGCTCTTAGCTTCGCGTAATTACCCGCACATGGCAGGTTGGCCATAGGGAACTTGGGAACAGAACGAGGACTCTAAGAAACATTTTTGTTATATTTTCCTTATTTAACGTTTCTACTGTTACTTGCCCCTATAGTGCCATAGGGAAATCAGAATGTTAAGACACTCCGTTCCGTTCCCTATTTTTCGCTGAATTTGAGGCATTGCGTGTTCGTAGACGGAAGTCAACACCGCGCTTTGCCTTGTTGCCAGAGCGAAGAAATGAAAACATTAAATGTTTAAATTGAAAATATTAAATATTTCATATCCTCGAGTGGGGATCCAATCCACCACCTATCTATCGCCTTTACAGTCAAACGCTTGCGCCCCTGCGCTACGAGGCTTCAAAACAATTTATTCCTTCAAGAGCTACAGTGACACAGACAGACACATAGAAAAAACTTCTATAACACCCATCTCCACATTATAAATAGATTATGCTGCATTTTGAATATACATCTCTTTGATCTAATGATGCATCGGTTTTTGGCAATATTTAGTTTAAAAAAATTCTACAAAAGGCTATTACTTTGATATTAAGAACAGTAAAAAAACCACTGGAGCTTAGTCATACGGCATTCACGAATAAAGTTTAGTTACGTGACTATATAACATTTGGCACTCGCCATACAAATACAATCTCGTCTTTTACAAATGGTTTAAAAAATAAATTCTCATTTTACCTACTAAAACTGTGTATTGTGTTTTTTTTTTAGAATATCCGGTAGTTTATTATGAATATAAAATTTAAATGGTATGAAGCCTTTCATGGCTCTGGGGTACAGGTGGTGAATGCGACAGTTTGTGGTGGTGGAGTAATGAACAAAAGTGGTGGAAGAAATAAAATATTTATTGTTTTCATCTAATTTTTGCTCTGATAACGAGGTTATGCAAGGCGTTCAGTTCGCCGCAATGAAATATGTTTCGGAGAAGAATCCAGGAAAGTACGCGAGGCAATTAAAAAATCATTGGTGGTAGTTTGATATAATAATTATGTAACACGGATGCCTTAGTCTACCCGTGACCACGGACTACTGCAAAAATGTATACTGTTCAATCAATATACGTGATTAATCCGGTTAAATTTATTTTATTTACTCTCAGCTTCACGCTGTATCACGCGCAGGGCAGGGTAGGTAGAGGGAACTTGGGAACCTAGTGTTAAGACACTCCGTTCCACTTCCGTTGCCCACTTTCCGCCGAATTTGATTATTAATATTTTATTTAAAATGTGTAATAATCGTGATAATCAAAAATTTTAAAAAGGATTTTTATTTTAAAACACAGCACTCCAGGTGCCCTTTATCGTTATATTTTATAAAACACGCAATACATTTCAAATGTGACATACCATAATAGTCGAAGTGAGTAATTTACTAGACTCTAATAATAAACTTTCCAAGAAACACTTTCTTGTTTCCTAGAGTTAATTTTATTTAATGTCGTGTAACTTCCGTTATTATACAACTGTAAGTTTTGTAATTTCTAAAATAAGTATATTATTACCACAGAACAAAAGTTTGCAAGTAATTTGATCTTTTGATTTTCTCCATTACAATAAATATAATTGTACAACAAATATAGTGTAGGCAGAGGAAACTTGAGTCACCAGAGCGAAGAAATAAAGATATTTTATTTCCTCGAGTATGGATCGAATCCACAACATGACGTGCAATAGCAGATCTCTTTTAAAATATTGTTACCGGATTAATTAATTGCAATCGGTTTCCCAAAATGTATAATGTATAATCGAAAAAGTAATGTTATTAAGTATGGATATGTTATAACATGTCATATTTCCAGGGTGGGCTGATAAGTTTCAAGCCTAAGTACCTCAAAGTACCACTATTCACTTGCCTCACCTTGCACTAAAACATAAAAAAAAATTTTTTTTTTAATTCCCCTTGCGTTTATACTCTTATTTAAATATATATTTTACCTTATAGTTAATCTCACACTTACTAAATGCTACCAATACTAATTGTCATTTTTATATAATTTATTTAATTTTTATAGCTTTTTTAAATTGTGAAATATATAGATGAAAAAAAAAACACAGCTTTCACCAAAACATTCTTAGATTCTGCTAAATATTTAACAGATTTTGATGGGGTTCCCCATACATTTAATTATTGCAGTCACATGCCACTCAAGCAGAACCATAGTAGTTTAAATTTGAAACATTAATGTATGTTTATTTAATTATAACAAATAAAATTGGAATATTGTCAGCACAAAAAAAAAATTAAAACCATAAATTTTATAAGCAATAGATATAGCAATTCAAAAGTTGATAAAGTGTTATATATATAACAATTATTATTATCTATACAATGTAAGAAGTAATGCTACACATAGATAACATGTTAATCTTATAAAATACTTTTATTTAACGTCATATTGTAAACCCAACCCATAATGTAGCCAGAAGGAACCTTGGGAACCTAGCATTAAGATATCAATTTCATTTCTCACTGATTCAGCCTAAATTTTTATACATAGTTAACAAATCTAAAATTCCAAGCAATCTCCAAACATATAGCTGTCAAGTTCATGATCAATGACCTTTAATTAGCATATTGTAAATGATGTAATACTCATTATATGTATAGGCTTAGAGTTTAAAGCTGGCTAAGTCATTTATTATTTTTGATTATTTTGTACTCATACATTTGTATTTTATTTGAAGCATTAGAAAAATACAAAATTAACCTTTATTTTAAAATATATATAGTACAAAAAAGAAAAAAAATAGCTTAGCTAACAGTGAAAACATTACCTACATATATTCATAGCTTTTTACAAATATTTTGTTGCTATAATTTTTTTTAATTAGCCATTTCAGCAGGTTTATACAAAGTTAAAGTTTAAAATAATGGAAATTTTTCAACTGCATATGATATACTAAACTTAAATTTTAAAAGAAATAAATATGTTGTAATAAGCGTATAAGAATTTCGATGCAGCTTGATGAGAACAAATTGCTTAGTTGGTCAGAGCGCTTGAGCGGTATCCAAGAGGCGCGGGTTCAAATCCTGTTTCGTTCAAAATTTTTATATGCTTTTTAAAGTTTAGTATTTTCTGTCCTTAGTGTGGAATAACACTTTAAAAATATACTAAAAATAAAAAAAAAATCATTTATGTTCCAAAAAATATCACTATCAGATTATTCATATTGACAGTTACTTTGTATTTAAACAATTTTAATGTTCCTCCATTTTTAAAACACTGTCGTTCTTGGTTTTCGCTGAATTTAATATATCGCATATTGAGTATCTTCCTGCAGCACTTTGCCTTAGTTCTAGGCCAAAGAAATTAAAGTATTAAAAATTTTATTTCCTTGAATGGGGATCAAGCCCACATCCAGAAGCGCTTACAGTCGCACATTTGAGGCCTTTAACTATTTTACTATTGACATTGAAATTTTTTGTTTCAACATAGTAAAAAAATAATTTTAAATGAATTTAAATAAAATAAAATGTTAAATAATACATAGAATATTTGTCAACATTATTTTTCATTTAATAGTTTGCTACTTAATTAAGTACTATAAATAAAATGTGATGTGTACTGATATGCTATTTAGCTGATTTTAGAAATAAACATGATAATAAAATATTTTTGACAAACAACTGGACAATTGTTTTAGTTTTAGAAAGCCTGATCCAAAAAATTACTATCTATTCTTAACAAAATGTTTATAGATTTTAAACTTATAGTAAAAAATAAAATGAAATTGTTTCATTTAATTAGCTAAGACAAACAGACACACAAGTCAAATTAACAAAATCTCTCATTTGGCATTGGGGGTTAGAAGTTTAAATAAGGAAAATCCATTTAAAAAAAAAAAACAAAATATAATGTCTTTGGCTTAATGTGTAACCTAGCTGAAACTGCATATTAAAAAAACTCAGAGAAGACCATAAACTTATTTAAAAAAGTATCACTATATAATAATATCAGAAGAATATATCATCAGAAGTTTTCTACAACTTATAATATCTACAGAATAACATAAAGAATCTCTTTCTATTAGGATGCTATATTTTGGCAGTGTGATTTCAGTTTAGAATAGGATCACCCTGGTACTGATGGTGTCGTAAGAGGCGACTTAAGTACATGGAGGAGAGTCACATTGTCAGCAACAACAACATGCATGAGCAGACTCGACCGGATCATTACCACCCCCGGCATTTAAAACCGACGTTACATAGTGGCTTCAGCCACTGCGTTTCGCACTAAGTTATGCCAGACCCCAGTGCCCATTCACCTTATAGACCGGCAACACTCCTATAGCTCCTCTGGCGCTACACAGAGTCGTGGGCAACGGTGATCACTTACCATCAGGTGACTCGTACAATTGTTTGCAGTGTCTTATCTCTATATTGTTAATAATTTTTAAAATTATTTTTTTTAAACTTTTTAATGAATATACATTGTTACCTAATCCAGTTAAAATTAATGTATACATTAATTTATTGGAAAGTAGAAATATAAAAAATACATCAATGTGCCCTTAATTAAGTATAAATAAATTCTTTTATGATATCATATGCCATAAAGATAAAAAAACAAGTAGCAAAAATTCAAATTTAGTGAATATTGATAAGTAAAATATGTTTGTAATGCAGGTTCAGTGGCCTTATTATGAGAATTATTAGTTAATTATTTTATATTCAGCTTCACGCTGTATCCCACACATGGCAGGGTAGGCAGAGGGAACTTGGGACCCTAGTGTTATTTTATATTGAATATTTTTTTTTAACTTTATGACAGTTCTATAGACAATATAGTGATGTAATAAATGCTGATTTATTTGTCTGCTGATTTGATTGTATGCTATGGTCAGTGCTACATTTCTTAACCCCACATCTATCCCTACCAAATAGAAGGCCACATATGCTTGACATCTCAATAAGCTATATAATTTTATTGATATAAGTTATGTGAATATTTTTGTATCTTTAATACAATTTATTTATGTTATTTGTATTATATGTTATTGCCTTAGCATGTGGTTTTAAGAATGTTAACACATTTTATTAAATTTGCATTTATGTATATCATTACTTTATATCTAGTATAATTATCATTTATATCAAGTATCATTATTTTCCAATTGCCCTTAATCAAATATATGGAAGCACAAGACTAAAACATAGTATGAAAACACTGCATTTCCCTTTAAGACACTTCTGTTCTCTACTATCCACTAAATTCTTAATGGGTTGCGTTGGGGGTGACAGAACACCATGCCACACTTTGTCTCATTACCACAGTGACCAAATGAATATATTCTATATTTTATCCTCCAAGTAAGAATGATCCACAATTGTTGCGTTTACAGTAACATACATGTGCCTTGGCACCACTTGTGGTGAGATTAAGATAATCTTTAGTATTAAGTTGAGATCTATACGCTTTTGCAAAATGTTTCTATCAATACTAGGTGTATTGATAAAAAAAACTTGTAATAATAAGTATTTTATGCTTTTTACTGATTTGTTATATACTATACATAATATTACAGTATGTGTATTACTCCACAGATACATATAAGGTATAACTAATTTATTCTTCTTATTTCAAGAAAATATTAACATAATTTCTTATAATATAATTTACAATAATACTACACAAGGTAGAAACATAAAAATATTTAAAGTAATAAATTTTTTTAAATAAAATGTATTGTATATATTTGTTCATTTACACAGAACGGTTTTTATAATTGTATTTATGAGGAAAACATTGCTAGATAATTTAATGTAGGAAATTGCGAACAATATTTATTTTAAGCCTTTCCACCAATAGCATTTTTTTAATTTGATAAAACATATTTAGGAAGTGATATAACAATAATTTATTAATTTTCGTATCTTATCAGACGGTGGCGCGACTCGTTCTACCAATCGCATGTCAGATTCCCGTATAACGGAAAAGATTGTCCAAATAGCGAAAAAATCTCAGCGAAGTCTTAGCTGAGATATAAAACAGTTATAAAATTAAACAAGTAGGTTAAAAGAAAGTATCAGTTTTACAGGCAAAAATGAAAGTCGTTCTGCTACAAAGCATGACACAATTTTCGCAATGATTAATAAAGCAGCGTACTTACCAGACCAATATGAGTGTGGTGACAATATTGACTATTAAACCTAAAGTTGTAATGAGATTCGGTGCGAGCCATAGTGGTGTTTTAGAAACCAGCCAGCACCACCAGGGCTGGAGCCAAGCATCTAATATACTAGCACTTGTACAAGAATATTTGTGTTCACTTAGTCTTTTTAACTGAGCAGCATTAAGAATCCTTTCTTTATAGAACTGCATTTTGTTTTGAGTCACTGTCACGACATTTAATAAAATAAACACTAAACTTTACTATATTATGAACGATGTGAAAAATACAAATTCCGTCTACCTATCAAACACATCACTCCACCATGTGGACCAGAGGCAATTTGACGTTTTTGCTATTGAAATTAGTGGTGTGGATGCTTAAGTGTTAATGCTTAGCCATAGACAAAACGTGTGACACATTTTGCTTACACGCAACATTAGTACGCGTAAACATCTTTAAAAGCGTTTTTAATTCCCATCACTAAAATTAATTTTATGATCTTTTATAAATATATCATTAAAAATATTATTTTTGTTTATTATAATGAACGATATAGCAGAATCTCTTTTTGTAATTTATGTTTTCTACCGATTTGATTTTATAAGTAAGTACTTACAAACAATATTTTTCAAAAGCAAACATTTGTAATTTTATTATATTTAAAAAAGGATTATATTCTCTCCGTGCTTAGTACAGACCTTTATATGTTTTTTTTTGACAATTTTGTTTAATATCTATTTTATAAGCCCTTATTTAACTTACACACTATCAGGTGACCCATACGCTTGTTTGTCGTGGCTTTCATAAAAAAAATTGTTTCCGTTCATAACTTCTCTTTCTTTATTATGATTGACTTTTCCGATATATTAATTGTACATTTAAAAGTTGCTTAATGAAGAAATAAAGCCTTCGCTTACGCCTATTGACATATTTTGACTACCAGAAAAAAAAATACATACAAATATCTATCGCATTACTCGACGTGATAGATGAGTATGAGTGGATGGCATTGCTGATAATGCAGAATGCAGCTTAAAGCGATCAAGGAATCTAGAAGGAGTTATCTAAGGAAATAGCCTCTAAAGTATAAAGAAGGTAAACATGGTGACGGTGGCGAGTAACATTTGAATGTCTACCTACCAAAGATAATTCATTAGAATTATTGTTTGGCAAGAGAAAATAATATTTATTAAAAAATAAAAAATACTTTATTGTACACCACATAACAAACAAAATCAAAGAAAAAAATAAACAAAGATGTACAGCAGGCGGCCTTATCGCTATCAGCGATCTCTGCCAGGCAACCTTAAGGTATAGGAGTGGTTACATCGGTAGGTGTACTTGCTTTATATAAATATACATACATGCATACATACATTAATACATACATACATGCATAAATACATACATATATACATAAATACATACATACATACATAAATACATACATACATAAATACATACATATATACATAAATACATACATCCATACATACACAAATAATTCAAAAATATACAATAAAATATTGTAAACTGAAACTCAGTGCATTTGTACATACCACTGAAGTTAGGAAGCCAAGATTTTAAAGAGCTAAGTAGTGCGCTTTTACCATGGATTTAAAGCAATTAAGACTCTTAGCACGTCTAACATGGAGAGGGAGGGAATTCCATAATCTAGCAGCCTTGACTGTAAAGGAGTTTGTGAAATAGGAAGAGGAATGAGAAGGTATTTTGAGTACAAGATTTTCTTGGGACCGGAGAGAACGAGCGTGTGAGTCACTTATAAACTGAAACTGTTCTTTTAGGTAAGGAGGAGTTGAAGGATTAAACAGCACACAGTAGAGAAGATGTAATATATGAGTATTTCTGCGAAGTCTAATCGGAAGCCACTTGAGCTTTTTACGGAATTCCGAAATATGGTCGTATTTGCGGAGACCAAATATAAACCGTATACAAAGATTTTGAAGTCGCTCAAGCCTATTTAAATGCTCATCTCTAATATCGAGATAACAAGCATCAGCATAATCAAGAACGGGTAGTAATAGAGAGTTTGCCAGCACAATTTTAGTAGGTATTGGAAGGAAATTTCGCAATCTACGAAGTGAAGCAATAGCTCCAAACATCTTTCGGCTGATTTCGTTCACTTGCGGATCCCATGACAAATATTCATCAAGTGTAATACCTAAATTATTTACTTTTTTGCATAAACAATTGGAGTACATTCAAGTGTTATAGGTTGTAAACTACACATATTTAATTTAGATAATAATCTACGGCTACCTATAACAATAGATTGACTTTTGTCTGGATTTATTGAGAGACCGTAACATTTGCACCACGCTGACAAGCGAGAGAGATCTTCGTTTATTAAGCCAATTGCTTGAGATAAATTTGACAAAGGTGTCGTGACATATATTTGAAGGTCGTCTGCATATAGGTGGTAGAGAGAAGATATTTGATGGCAAATTTTATTAATGAAAACTGAAAAGAGGAGTGGAGACAACACGCCACCTTGTGGAACACCTGCATTTACAGTAGACCAATCAGAAGATGAGTCTTCTGTACGTATGCGCTGCCGGCGATCACACAAGTAACTTCGAAACCAGTCAACCACCTCAGGAGATACGTTAAGAGAAACAAGAATAGCAAGTAGTATATCGTAGTCCACTGTATTAAAGGCATTGCTGAAATCCAACAACACATCACAGTGACCATCTGATGATCCATACCTTTCCTAATGTCATCTGTCATTTTGACCAGAGCATTTATCGTACTATGACCATGACGGAAACCGGATTGGAATGGACTTAATATTTATTAAACAAAAATAATATTTATTAAATGTTTTTTTTTTTTTTTTTTTTTTTTTTTATTTTTTTTTTTTTAATTTTAAAGTGGAAACACTTAGGAAAAATAATGGAGATACGTTTTTTAAATACTTATTTAGTGGTAATTCGCCGGCCAAGTTCATGTGTGAGTTGGACTCGCCCGTCGAGCGTTTGTACCAATTTCAAGATTTATGTCAACAGGATGTACAAGCGATAAAAAATCAACTTGAGTTTGCAAACATATGCGCCTATTTTGTATGGAAGTTTATACAATAGAAAGTACAATTATGAGTTTTATAATAGTTATTTATATCTTTATATTTCATACGGAAAGCTCTCGTTTCTAGCAAAATGTTATAATTACAGACCTTTAATTGATTTAATTTGTATTGTATATAATTTTCAGATGTCGACTTCGCTTACGTTTGTTTTGGTTGACACACGTGCTAGTGAGAGTTTTGTTATTTTTATAAAGTTTTTATCATTTACTGTTGTGAAAAGTTATTAAAAAGATCTATATTAACAAGGTGATTGGTTGTAGTGTGTATTTGTGCCGTTTTTCATGTTAGAGTAGCTGTATTATAGTTAGGTTATT
This sequence comes from Eueides isabella, assembly GCA_019049475.1. Taxonomy (NCBI): domain Eukaryota; kingdom Metazoa; phylum Arthropoda; class Insecta; order Lepidoptera; family Nymphalidae; genus Eueides; species Eueides isabella. Next base: position 595,613 of record CM032397.1, read on the forward strand.
TTTAGGTAAGTTTGAACAGTTTTATTTAAAATGGAGCCGGATCCTCCTCCCGATCCCCCTGATCCAGGTGGGAATAAAGAATCTCTCTCAGTGGCGTCTAGAAAACGACAAATTGGAGACGCATCCAGCAATAATGAAGGTCTTATTAAAAAGACCATTATAAATCCCTCAACCGCTACGCCCTCAATCCAGAACCTGTATGTTCATCCTTCCTTAGCAGAGAACCCGAAATCCTATTTAGATTCCGACAAAGGCCCTTTCATTGTGTATGTGTCAAGGGAAACTCCAGACCCGGCTTCGGGTACCTCCATCAAAGCCATTAAGTTTGGCCAGTTCTTACATAGGAATAAGGTAAATGGTATTACTAACGATGGTATTAAGAACATTGGCCGCAACAAAATAAGTGTTCAATTCTCAACTCCTACTGCAGCGAATGATTTTATGTCTAACCCCGTGCTAAGTCTTTGTAAATATGTAGCTATTATTCCTACATTTAACATCACCCGAATGGGTATAATAAGAGATGTCCCTGTGGACTTTTCCCTTGATGAGCTTGTGGAGTCAATGGTGTTTCCCTCTGGTAGTGGACTAGTATTGAAAGCAAGGAGATTGAATAGAAAGAATGTTAGTGAGGGAGTGACTACATGGATCCCGACTCAGTCGGTTGTGGTTACTTTCCGTGGACAACAGTTGCCTGATAGGGTCTTTTCCTATCATTCCTCCCTTCCTGTGGAACCATATAAATTTCCAACAATCCAATGTCTAAACTGCTGCCGTTTTGGACATGTTAAAGCACAGTGTCGATCAAAGCCCAGGTGTTACAGGTGTTCCCAGGATCACTCTGGTGATTCATGTGACACGACCAAGGATTGCTCAAAATGCTTGTATTGTAGTAGCAAACATTTTGCTACAGACAAGGACTGTCCTGAGTATGCAAGACAACAGTCTATCAAAATTGCAATGTCTCAAGAATGTATATCTTACATAGAAGCCTCTTCCCGATTCCCTCCTGTCAAACAATCTTACTCAGAAATTGCTAAAATAATGTTTGCACCTTCAAATGCCACAAATTCTTCCCCTCAATGTCATTCCCCTGCTACTCCTACTAAGTCCTATCGTAAGACCATTGTTCAATCCCCTCGTCCCCGCGCTCCTGTTGCAAAGGGATACAATAGACAAGCTCACCAATCCATAATTGGTAATTGTTCCTCTCCCCTTAATAATGGTTGTGCTCTCAACCAGGATGTTGATAATCCAACAGTGGCTACAAAGGATCTGTTAGGTGCACTAACAGATATCCTTCTGAGCATAATTTCTACCTGTGATGAACTTCCTTTACCGTCCCACGTTGCCTTAAGTCTTTCCAAAATTTATAAAATCCTCCATAATGGCCCCACTGAAATTCCTGCAGTGGAATAGTAAAAGTATTCGGCCTAAAAAGCATGAACTACTTAATATTATTTCACTGTATGAACCTATCATTGTTGCCCTCTCGGAAACATGGCTGTTGCCTGACTCTTCTTTCAGAGTGTCTGGTTTCTCATGTTTAAGGGAGGACAGAAGTGATGGGTATGGAGGTAGTGCCATCCTCATTCGGCACTCCTCTCCTTACTCTCGTATCCCTCTCCCAACTCACAGTCAAGAGATTAATGCTGTTGCTGTGAGGTCCTTTAATATCTCCTTTCTCTCTGTTTATATCCCCCATCCTTCTTCCTCCATCGTTTTAGAGCTTAAGTCTATTATCTCTTCGCTTCCTGGTCCTGTGCTGGTCCTGGGTGATTTTAACACTCATCACACTCTGTGGGGGTGTTATTACTGTGATGGATTTTCTCCTTTGTTGGTGGACATGATTGATGATGTTGATCTCTGCATTCTCAATGATGGATCACCGACACGTAGGGTTAATCCTAATCAGAATCCTAGGACTGCTGTTGATCTTTCTTTATCATCTCCTTCTCTTGCCTCCCAACTATCATGGTCTGTACTCTCTTCCACCCATGGTAGTGATCATTTTCCAATTCTGTTATGTCTTAATAATAGGTTTCATCCTACATATAGCCCTTACCCGCTTCCTAAATTTAATTTAAAAAAAGCTAACTGGAATGAGTATGCCGACTCTGTGGATTGCATGCTGTGTAATCTTCCTGAGTCTGCTAATCATGAAAATATCTTTCTTTCCTATGATTGGTTTGTCTCTGCCATTTTGTCTGCGGCTGACTCACATATCCCTAAGAAACACTCCATTCAGAATTGGAAGCATTTCAATCCATGGTGGGATCAGGAATGCTCTGATTCTGTCAATCGGCGAATATCTGCCGAGGTGTCATACACAGCCTGTATGACAATGGAGAATTACACTGAGTACAAACGCTGCGATGCGAAATTTAGAAATTTGATCTGGAAAAAGAAAAAACTTGGTTGGGTCAATTTTTGTGAGTCTCTTAATCCACGCTCCTCCTCTTCCATTGTCTGGACAAATGTTAAGAGATTTCGCCGGTCTCTTAACAATGTCGACAGCCCTAACTCCTATAACCCTTCTATTTGGCTTAATGATTTTGCTGACAAATTGGCTCCTCCCTGTGTGCCATCCCAAGATCTCCTTATATCCACGCCGGTAGAGTCCTCAGAGGAAATGGATGCTCCGTTTTCCCCTGAAGAGTTCAAAAATGTTATAGCTAATTTAAAGGACACTAGTCCAGGTGAAGATGGTGTCTACTATTCATTTATTTTTAGACTTAATGAAAATTCTAAGCACCACTTTTTAAATTTACTTAATAATATATTTTTATCAGGCAACATCCCAAATTCATGGAAATCCCAAATTATTATTCCTATCCTTAAACCTGGTAAAAATTCATCTGATCCTAGCTCTTATAGACCCATTGCACTATCTTCAACACTATCAAATATTACTGAACGGCTTTTCAAAAATTGTCTGGAATGGATAGTGGAAAGCAGAAATATCTTAGCTCCCTCTCAATTTGGCTTTAGAAAGGGGCTGAGTACTACAGATAGTCTCAGCATTTTTACTACAGACATTCGGAGAGCGTTTGCCAAGGGAGAGTATTTGGTGGGCGTTTTTCTGGATGTTGCATCTGCATATGATAATGTTCTTCTTCCCGTACTCAGGCAGAAGATGCACCAGCTGAGTATTCCGCCGAGGTTGAATCATTTTATATGTAGTTTGCTAACCGGTAGAACGGTATCTGTTAAACATCCGCTACTTACAATACCTTCCAGACAAGTCTGGATAGGTCCTCCTCAGGGTTCATCTCTTAGTCCTCTGTTGTATAACATCTACACTCATGACCTTAAATTGCCTGTTAATAATTTTTGTAATATCCTTCAGTATTCTGATGATATCGTCCTCTATTACAGCTCAAATTCTGTGGAGGACATTACTTATAGATTAAATACTGCTTTGCACTATCTTAACCAGTGGCTCTCTAATCATGGTCTGGCACTATCTGTAGCGAAGTGTCAGGCGGTGGTGTTTACTAAAAAGAGAGTTATTCCAAATTTTGAAATTTCTTATGATAATGAATCCATAAATTTTGCAGATAATGTTAAATTTTTAGGCATGATTCTCGACAAACGACTGAACGGAATTGCCCATGCTCAATATCTCACAAAAAAATGTGAAAAAAGTATTAATGCTTTAAGAGCTGTATCTGGTGTGTGGTGGGGTGCACACCCTTATACTCAAAAACTGCTGTACAATGCTGTAATCCGTAGTCATATTGATTATGGATTATTCGTTTTAGACCCCTTCAATAAAATTGCTACGGAAAAGCTCAATAGAATCCAATACAAGTGTTTAAGAATTATATTAGGTGCAATGAAGTCTTCTCCCACCAATGCACTGCAGGTGGAATGCGTAGACCCGCCTTTTCCTATCCGCTGTCAATTCCTTTCTGACCGATTTGTAGGCAAAATGTTACAGCTGGCCTCCCATCCCCTATGGTCTAGGTTATCGGACTTAGCCCATCTCATCCCTCGGGGCAAGCCCCAGCCTTACCTACTCATTAGTTTCCTAAAATTTACTTCTCTCCCTCACCCCTTATCTAAGTATCCATCCAACCCCTTATTTTGCACACGCTATAAAGCTTTAGTATTTAACCCTCCTGTCATCACTAATCTTGGCCTAACCAAGGGAGCTGGTGACACCAACACAAAATTTCAGACCATAGTAAATGAAAATTGGACAAATCATATCCTCATCTATACAGACGCATCGAAGCTTTCTAAGGAAAGCTGTGTTGGTGCAGCTTGCTGGATACCAAAATTCAAAATTATATTACAATTTAAATGTCCCCCCGAATCGACTGTGTTTACAGGAGAGGCTGTTGCTATTTTAGAAGCAATCCTGTTCACATCCTCCCACAATTTCAAACAGACTGTTATTTGTACTGACTCATTAAGCTGCTTACTGGCTATAAAGGGAAATCCGTTTTGTAGTAAATTAAGATCTTCAATTATTTTAAGGATTCGAGAAGAATTGTACTCATGTCATCTAAAGGGCTTGGATGTTACTTTGGCATGGATTCCAGGTCATTCTGGAATCTGTGGGAATGAATCTGCAGACTCCTGCGCAAAATTAGCCATCCAGTGTGGCATTTTAGGTAACTTCTCTATTTCGGCCCAAGACTTGTTGTCTCTTGCATCTTCTCATTTGGATACATCCTGGTCTAAATTCTGGGATCTGTCAAAATCTCAGAAAGGTAAGTATTTTGCTTCCATTCAACCTAACATTCCAACGCGACCTTGGTTTTTTTCTCAAAAATTTACTGAACGGAGTGTTATAACTACTATTTGCCGCTTGCGCCTTGGACATGCATGTACTCCTGTTCACCTGGCTAAGATCAGGGTCAGGGACCATTCACTTTGTGAATGTGGTCTAGACGACGGTTCCCCATCTCACATCCTTTTCCCCTGTCCTAAGTTAATCCACCCCATATATGATGTTCTTCCTTATAAAGTTCCCCGTCCCCTTAATGTTCAATGTTTGTTAATGTTTGTGTTTAGTCCTTTATGTAAATTTTTATGTAAATATATTAAGTATAACAAAATAAAATTGTAACCTAACATTATTGTAAAATATTATCTACTACTAACCATCTATGTTTATTTTTTTGTATAAATTTATTATTTTGTTTTAGGTGATGGTAATACTAAGTGGATCTCTTTTCTTTACATGCATTCTCTTATCGTTTAATTTTCTATTTTTTTTTTTTTTTTTTTTACCGTACATTCTCCTTCGTGTGTTCTCCATTCAACGTGACATTGGCGAAGTGATTCTGTGCTCAACTGGCACGCTCGGAACGCCATAACGAAAGAACTGAACTGAACTGAACTTATAATTTTCAGCTTGATACCTTCACGCAACCTCAAGATAAATAGTTTTAACAGACGAATAGACCGACCACAAAGGTCTCTTAAAAGGGTTCCGTTTTAAGCTTTTAAAGTTTAAACAATAAAAAAAAGCAATAATAAAATACAAAACTTTATTTCAACAATAATTACACAATTACATAATACTTTTAAGACACAAGTCACATTTAATTGATGACACTCATATTACCGTACATTTTACAAACAAACTACTTATTTAGTAATAACTACTTTGTTAACAAGTAAAAATATCTACATAAAAATATTTTTTAATCTGTAAACATTTTTGAAAATCATGCCAATATAGATAATATATAGATTATTTTTTTAAATACAAGGCTATGAAAATATTTATATATACAATATTAAAATATGATCTGTGCTCTTTAAATCTTACTTTCTAAAATATATTTTTGTGCATGTTTATTGTCTATATTTCGTTCTTTGTATCAGTTTTTTTTTCTTTAATTATGAAATTATACAGTAAATAATTAATTAAAATACACTTTTATTTGGAAAACACAACTACGTACACATTAAATATATTTAAAATTTTATATTATTTTAATAAACACTAATTAATAACAATAATGCTGAACAAAAATAATGAAACCAAATAAAATTGAAATTCATTTAAATATTTAGTAAAGAAAGTATTTATTTTTTCAAAAAGTCGCAGATAATTTAGAAAAATAATAAATTAAATAGGATAATTATTTTTGCTACCTATTCTTAGCCTGATTTTTCCTGGATTCGATTCTTTTTTGCAGTGTAGTTAATAAGCCAGCGAGGACATTGTGTCCAGGCAAGCGTTTGCCAAATAGAAGTCTTTTAACTGAATCGTCATATGTTAGTAACGCAACCATGTTCTGTAGAAGAAATCCTTGGCAGTATTCAAGTAGTTGAGTAGCGCCGTATACCTGAGAAAGAAAAAAAAATGGTATTTGTCATTATTCTATTTCAAACAAATACAAAATTTCTTTTTAGTTTTATCTCTCTTTCTAGCTTCTCTTTTTTTAGCTTTACGCTGTATCCCGCACATAGTGCTTCAGAGCCTTACCCTGGTAAGGTTACAGAATTGGGGAACTCTCAAGCATTACGTGTTGAGTTCTACACTCACTCTAGTACCCCGCTTTGCATCGTTGCCAGAGCAAATAAATAAAAATATTTTCTCGAGTGGAAATCGAATCGACAACCTATTAAATTTACAATAGCAAGTGCTTTTACGCCACAAAGGACCCCATTATATTTTTAATCTTAAATGATTTAAGGGAATAATTATGCGTCAGTACTAATTAAAATTGACATAACTAAAATACAGCATTTTTAATGATGAAGAGATGTTATGATTTGTAAGTATAAGTATAAGATGTTTTGTAAATATTTTGATATAAAGAAATCATTTATTCTTATGTAAAGTTGACTGAAGTTTAAGATTCCATTAAACAAGAACTAACTATAAAAGAAATGAAATATTTTTTCATATAACATGAAATAAAATACAGAACATCATATAAAGTAATCATTTAAATAAACTTCTTACCTTAGCGTGTATATAAACTGATACTAGATTATGCAAATCAACAGTCTTAGCGGCTCTCGCTTCACAGTGTCTTTGTAGCGGCAGCAGTTGGAAGAAGGAAGCAGCTGCAAGAACTTCAAGAACATCCCCCGCTGGTAGTTCCAGGGATGAGCACCCCCCGGAGTAGAGGTACTTCATTACTTGCTGTCAACGAGGATATAGTATGGTAAGAATTGTTTTGGACGTGGTTTAGTTTATTTTTTATATCAAAGTGTTTTTGGTCTCAAGGAACATAGACAAAGTAATATAGTTTTTGAGAATGGTCATAAAAGCTCGGCGTTAGGTTTCAGGAGCCAACGGGTAACTAAGGTGTGACAACGGGAAACGGAGTGTTAAGGTTAATTAGGTTCCTAAATTCTTTCTGCTTGTTATATGGGATACAGTGTGAAGTTAAAAATTCTTTAAATACATTTTCTCCCATATAAAAACCAAACGTAATATCACGTAGGTATAGATATTAAAACTGCGCCATAACAGCATCGTGGTAATCATAATGTTATATAAAGTATGTTTAACGAGTAGAGGGCGCAACGGTGTAATGCTCTCTGAACATTGCGCATTGTTAAAAATATATATAATGAAAAGCAAAAACCAATGCTAAAATCAAATCAACTGTTTACAGCTACGCTACATAACTCATATATGCCTCGACTCGTCAATCGTACTGCAGTAGGATAGTAAGACATACCAATATCCACTTTCTTATAATATTACTTTAGAGATCTGGGAAATGTAAATATTATAAATATAAGTAAATTTTTATAGATCGATATACTCTTTCATGTGGAGTTGAACCCATAATTATTTGGAAACATCATATAAATTGTACCATTAGGTGTAACGTTTTGATAATCACCATATATACGTACCTTATAGTTTCAAATAAATATATTATATATGGATACAGTGTGAAAAAAAGGAACAAACCTCAAATATATGATATCGTATATCATTGATCTGCACGAGCGGCGGCGCGGTGGCGGGCGCGGGCGCGGCCGGCGCCAGCATCGCGCGCAGCCGCGGCGACTCCGACACAAGAACTATCTTGTGACCGTAGAAGAGGCGGCCTTCCACCCTGTTATATAAACAAATATTATACTATAAGTATATTCATTACAATGGTGTATATCTTCACGCTATCTCCCATACATTGCAGGGTAGTCAGAGGGAACTTGGGCCTAACCAACCTATTGATTATACATTCTATTTTCATTAAGACACTCACAGTTCTTCTTCACCCACTTTCCGTCGAATTAAGTCATTGCGTGTTGAGTGGCGGAACTCACTCAAAGTTGCAAAAACGAAAATGATAAATATTGAATTTACATTACAGTCAAACAAAGTATCACATTTAACTAACAACTTAAAAAACTCAAAACTGATATAATTCTTGAGTAACTCTTCTTTTCAGTACATATTAATTTACCTAAAAGTAACATCAGCAAGTGAAGGATTATTGACATAAGAGGGGTCGACGCGTGGCGGCGCCGGCGCGGGCGCGGCGGGGGGGGGGGCCCGCACCGCCGGTACTGGCTCCCAGCCGTAGCACGCGCAGAGTATATCCGCTAGTAACAGCACTGTGCCTTCCTTCTGCAAACGTACGTAAAGAGTATATTGAATTTGAATATAAATTTTAATTATTTTTATAGCTTCACACCTCGCTTCACTTTCCTCGCGAATTTCTGCCGAATTTGAGGTATTGCGTGTTGAGTGGTGAAATTTACTTCTCGCACTTTGTCTCGTTACGAGAACGAAGCAATGAAAATGTTTAATATTTATTTTCTACGAACATCTGGGCATCGAACTCACAACCTGTGATGTAACCTGGTGCCATGGCAGTCCTGTATATAAGTGAACAGTACTAACACATTACGCACACATTTATAATTAGAGAGAGAAATATACAATGTAATATTTCTTTTTAAGCGATAGTCGTCAATGTAAATGTTATTAGAGAAATTGTTCGTGTTTAAATATGTTTAATGTACATATCATTAAATTTTGTATATTTAAAACTGTGGAACCGTACCTTGCTGTAACGTAATATATTGAAAAGCAGGGGGAGGCACTCGTAGATGAACTGTTTGCTGTAGTGGCTGTCGTCAGATGGACATACCTGGAACAAAAATGTTACTTACGATAGAAATAATGGAATATTACTAAGTACCTACTTTCCATATATAGCAAAAAATATATATCATTATATTGTTAATTTTAAAGCCAAAGCATAAAAACGACTGCCGCATTGTAATAGTAAATAAAAAAAAATAATGGTATTTATCCGAGTTTTCAATATATGTATTAAAACTAGTTGTCTACGCGTGGTTCGTGGGCCCATTTGAACTCTAAGATTATTGATATTATTTAAGTGTATTTTAAAAAATGGTTGTATGTATTATATTAGTATGTTTATTTGTTCTGTTATGTACTTAATTAAATAATTTTACAGAAATTTCAATACAAAAAATAAACTATATGTTGCTCGACGACTACTCTATTTCAGTAAAAGTCCACAAACAATCGATTCTTCTGTTCCGGAGATGAGCTCGGACAAACAAGCAAATATTTATAGGCAATTATGTATAGAAAAATATCCAAACATTTATGAGACGAAGATTAGAAAAATAAAATTTAAAAATTACCGATATTTTATAAACTAAAAATACTGTCATACTGTATAAATTACTGTCTTTGTATTATTTATTCTGTTTATCGCGAAAGTACATTTTAATATAAGCACTGTAAATGTTCAGTTAATTATTATTTAATATAAAATAAATATTCATACGAGGAAAAGGCGTAGGCAGGAGTTAGTAGAGTATTATAGTATAATAACCTGAAGGAAATCCTGCAATAGTTGATCTATAACATGATCGAGCGAGGCCTCCGCCGCAGCCGCCAGCGACAGCGTCCACGCGTGCAGCGACCACGGCACGCCCAGCGCGCGGAGCTCGAGAGTTATGTCTAAAGAAAATACGTACATATTCTTAGAAATTGTAGAAATTGATATTTTGATAGGGCTACATTTACATGTGCTATTTTTGTTTAAGTAATTAATGATGTGAGTGTTTAAATATATTTTAAATTTAATTTAAATTTAAAATATAATTTAAAATAAATTGAAAAATTAATGAATACAATATTACAGTGCGTGATTCTTAGATTAATATGCTTTTAATTATTATTATTATAAAGTATCTTTTAAAGTTTTTTGTAATCCTATTCTATATTAAAAAGAAATATATATTTAAGAATCTGTTCTAATTACTTTAACATCTGTTGAGATGTATAAGAAAAAATATGTAAAAATATATGTTATAAAATTCATCCATCCCAATTGATCACTTAGCATTATACGAACTCTTCCAACGCCCTCTGCTGTTGCTACTGGTGCAGATGTACAGATGCTTTCTGATAAAGTAGGACTAGCTTGATGAAGTAAAGCGATATTCTCAAGGAGAAGATTCCTCGATCATTGATAGACCTATTTCTAGTATACCATTTTTAATAAAAGAGAAAAAATACCCAAATGATCAGTCTCAGCTGCATAATACATAGCGTCCTGCAAGGCCCGCTGCTGTTGTTTGGTAAAAGGTGGTGGTCTCCCTGATGAAGGAGGGGCGCCTTCCGCCAGGACCTCCTCCAGAGACAGTATGGCTCCACCTCCAGCTCCTCGAGCTCCCCCTCGTACAGCTGCTCGGAGACAGGCGCGGCGGCCGTGAGTACAGCATACTGCTACCGCACTGTATTAAACAAAGGGTTTATTTTATAATATTCTAATGTTCATTAAAATGTGATAAATAAAATTTTAATTATATTATAAAATTCTGTAAGGATCTATGTCCCACAGGCTTTAGAGTTCTGATATGGGCGCAGGCGTGTGACTGTAAACGTACTAGGTTTCGGATATCCTACGCTGGTAACGCAGACTAAAGTGACTTTATGTGAACGTACTACCTTAACACTAGGTTCCCAACTTCCCTCTATCTATACTGCTATGTTCGGGGTACAGCGAGAAGATAAAAATAAAAATATATATTTATATCTATATATAAAAACCTGTAACAGCCATATTGCGCTGCGGCGGAGTAGCAAAGTGCGTCGTTGAGTTGCGTGGAGAGGAACGGATCGGCGCCGTGAGATAGCAGCAGCTGCACCATTTCTAAGTTGCCAACACCACACGCCATCTAGAGGAAAGAAATAAGATATATTTTTATTAATATAAAAAGACGAAAATAAAACGTATTTATTTACTAAATTTATCTTTAACGTCACTATTATAATACAAAATTGTAAGTACCTGCAAAGGCGTAAGTGTACAGACATCATCTCCTCTCGCGGGAGCGCCGTCGACCCTCGCCCCTGCCGCCAGTATCCGCCGCGCGACTTCCACGCTACCGGTACCACCGCCACTACACGCGTAAACCAACGCTGTCCAACCTGCATTTATGACAATATTAATATTAAAACCAAGAACCAACGAAGCAGCTAAGCAAATTTAACCTAATATTAAAGTAATCATCACTTTCCGCCAAATTTTAAGCATTGCGTGTTGAATGGCGGAATTCAACGCCGCGCTTTGTCTTTAGTTGTTTCCCTTTCGTTTCCACTGCACAGCGCTTTACTCAGCGGGCGGGAGATGGTCGGTGTAAGTGTATTATTACTACTACCCGCGGGGATAATCGCCGCGGATTCTGGAGGCTTAACGGCTTTGATGAAGGCAACGTTAACGGGTGATGAACAAGTTGTTGCTCTCTCTCTCTCAGCTTCACGCTGTATCCCGTACGAGGCATGGTAGGCAGAGGGAACCCGGGGACATAGTGTTAAGACACTCTGTTCCACTTTCGTTCCCCACTTTCCGCCGAATTTGAGGCATTGCGTGTTGAGTGGCAGAACTCAACGCCAAGTTTTGCTTTATTACCAGAGTGAAGAAATGAAACATTAAATATTTAAATTGAAAATTCAATCGAACCCAGAAGTGTCGATTACAGTCACACGCTTGTGCCGTTGCGCCACGACAGGACTCAAGTTGTTGCTTTGAGTAGTTAATCTCATTTAGATTTTTATCAAATGTTTTTGCGTTAGCGAGTAAAATGAAATAATTATTTTCTCGAGTGGGGACCAACCCTCAACCACTGTCGTAACAGTTGCACGCCTGCGCCTCGACATGCCTCACTTAATAATGTTAAATTTAATAAAATCAGGCAGGGTAGGCAGAGGGAACCCGGGAACCTAGTGTTAAGACACTCTGTTCCACTTTCGTTCCCCACTTTCCGCCGAATTTGAGGCATTGCGTGTTAAGTGGCGGAATTCAACGCCGCGCCTTGCCTTATTACCAGGGCGAAGAAATGAAACATTAAGTATTTAAATTGAAAATATTAAATATTTCATTTCCTCGACTGGGATAGAACCCAGAACCTGTCGGTTACAGTCACACTCTTGTGCCGCTGCGCCACGACAGGCCTCAACAAACAAGTATAATAAATATCAAAACTTTATAAAACTCCATACCAACAGTAGGCGGCGTATACGCAGGCGTAGCGCCAGTCGAGGCAGAATTTGAAACGGGAGAAGTAGGAGAGGCGGACTGCGGTGAACGCGGTGAGAGAAGAGCGCTGTGTTGTGTTGCGGCACCCGCCGTCTCTATGTTGGGGTCGGCACCGGCTTCTAATAGCATCTGTTAAGAGAAAGCTTTTTAACTACTTAATAGATATATTTTTTAGATTTTAAAGTGATCATTTCTTATGAAAGGGCTACTGCTTCGTTATGCAACGCGTGACGGCGTCATCTGCTTGGCATCCCTATTCCTTACGAGAACGGCAGTGGCATGAGGGCTCTTTCTTTCTCATTCTAACATATTTTTTTTTATGGAAGAGACGGCAAACGAGCGTACGGGTCACCTGGTGGTAAGTGATCAACGTCGTCCACGGCCCCGTGTAACTCCAGAGGAGCTACAGAAGCGTTGCCGTCCTTTAAGGTGGATGGGCACCGGGGCCCGGCATTACCTAATGCGAAACGCAGTGGCCAAAGCCACTACTTAACGCCGGTCTTAAATGCCGGGGGTGGTAACAATCCGGTCGAGTCTGTCCATGCGTGTTGCCATTACTGGCAACGTGACTCTACCACACGCACTTTCGTCGCCTCTTACGTCACCATCAGTACCAGGGTGATCCTATTCTAAGCCGGGATCACACGGCGGCGAAAAACATGAGAGCATTATTCGCATCTCGGACAGTCGATTGTTAGAATTTCATAATTTATAATCAAATATATTTTATTATTAATAAAAAAATATGTTAATAAACAGTTTTTCTTTACTTCACCACAATAATTTACATAAAAATTTAATGTTTTGTTAAATTTTATGTATGATCTAAGCTTTTGTCAATTTAAGAAATTTCAATGTTAAATAGTTTAACATAGACTTTTGTGTTTAACATATATATTATTAAATATTTTTTTTTTTCTATGATTGTATTGTTTTTTTAAGCTTGTTGTTTTTTTTTTAATTTAATTTAATATTTTCATTTTCTCGTTCTGGTAATGAGGCAAAACGCGACGTTGAATACCGCCACTCAATACGTGATGTTTTAAATATGGCTGAAACTATGGAAAAAAATATATGAAGATAAAATTTAAAATGAGATTTAATACTTACAGCAACAACTTGTTCATCACCCGCTAACGCCGCTTTCATCAACGCCGTTAAGCCTCCAGCATCTGCGGCGTTTATCCCCGCGGGTGGTAACAACGCCCGTACACCGGCCATCTCCCGCCCGCTGAGTAAAGCGCGTTGTGCAACGCTTAACGCCGCGCGAGAGAGTTCGTCCGGGGTGCGGGGGTTACGGGACCAGGAGGGTTCTATAGCTTCTTCCAGGCTAAAACAATAATGCATTTTATAGTTTGCTATATATTTTTTCCATATTATATATTCTCACTCACTCAGCTTCACGCCCAATCCCGCATATAGCAGGGTAGGCAGAAAAAACTTGGAAACCTAGTGTTTCCACTTCCAATTCGCACTTTCTGCCGAATTTTAGGCATTGCGTGTTGAGTGGCGCAACTTAACGCCGCGCTTTGCCTTGTTATCAGAGCGAAGAAATTAAATCATAAAATATTTGATTTGCAAGTATTAAATATTTCATTTTCTCGAAAGATGGAACTCACAATCTATCGTTTACACTCTCACGCTTGTGCCGCTGCGCCAGGACAGGCCTCGTTATTATAAATAATGCGTAATATATTTAACTTTGCCAATTATATCTTTGTTTCTTTGATAAATCAACCAATATATGTTAAAGTTTCAGATATTTTAAGCAAGCAATTCACATATTACTATTTGAATCAGTGTGCCCTGCAATTATTGTATCTTAAATTTTAATTTGGTATAGTCGTTTGCTTTTGTTAATAAGTCCGATTTTTACAGCTATAACCGACAGCTGAATGAATTGGATCAGCAGTTTAAAAGATTTTTGGTCGGAGTTTTTAAATTTAAAATGTTGTCTATACTTTTATTTATTAATAATTAAGATATTGATAATATAAAATAATTAACCAACCTAACAGGTCTCGGCGGACAATCAGCATGAGGCAGTAACAACCTCGCCGCTTGTAGTACATCATCAGCGTCAGGCACGGCGGGCGGCGGGCGCAGGGCGGCGTGCGCGCGCGCCACCCTCACCCACTCCCCTAGGGGAGGTAGAGCCGCCCCACGCTCCCCCCATAGCGCTGACCCACATCCGGCTCCGGGGGCGCCTGTGTGCTCTAGCTGTAGTTAATATAAATACACAAGCTTAAATTGGTATTTTTTTTTTAACTGCACTCTGTATCCTGTATGGCAGGGTTGTAACCTGAAAACCTAGTATTAAGACTCTCTCTCTCTTCTCCTTTTACTAATTCTGTTTCCCACTTTCTGTAGAATTCAAAAAATATTTTTAAATATTAAGTAAACATTTGATATATTATGAATATTACAATACAAAATATCAATTTAAGGATTTTTTTATACATTATTATATATTTTATAAATTTTCGAGTACTACTATAATTACATGCTGAAAATATTAGAAACGATAATTCTAAAAGTTTTGTTATCCACTTTTATTGTACTATGTATAAATTAAAGAAAAAAGAAAACAACCTACCTGTGAACACCTCATAAAGTAATACAAAGCTCGTTCAGCGCCCGGCGACAGCGGTGGATGTCTTGGCTGGACTTGACGTAACACGGCTCTTAGCTCCGCTGCCGATCCCGCACATGTAGTCAAGAGTACTGAAGTACCTGAACCATATGTAAGAGATTAAAGAAAACGTAACGACGATAATATAATAATTATTAGTAATTGGGTCTGTTATGGTGCAGTGAGACAATGTCTAACTGTACATATGTGATTCCGGGTTCAATCCCCTTTCGCAGAAATAAATTTAATAGTTACTAGAGAATGCTGTTTCATTTGTTTAATATCATGATGTAAGGAAGAGAGGAAATATTTCACTATTCTGTATTTCTTACATTATTATAAAAAAAATATCAGCAAGTGAAGGAAATAAAAATCTAAATAGACGTACCTGATATCCCTGAACCCCCCGAGCCCCCTGAACCACCTGAGCCTCCACTATTGTTCGTTCCTGCGGATGCTGCTGACCCACCTGAAGATAAGAAAGTATTTAGGGGTTTGAACACTGTTTATACTGTTTTACGTGGAACGGAGTGTCTTTACACTAGGTTCCCGGGTTCCCTCTGCCTACCCTGCCTCGTGCGGGATACAGCGTGAAGCTGAAAACACTGTTTAACGTTGTACACTGTTGGTACACAGAGGGAACTTGAAACTTAATGTGACTCATTTCTATTAAAATACTTCTTTCCCCATCTTACACCGAATTCTTCAGGCATTGAGTATTGAGTGGTGGAATTTAACGAAAAGTTTTGCTTCGTTAATAAAACGAGGTAACAAAGATATTAAATATTTCATTTCCTAGAGTGGAAGTGTCACCCACAACTTGTCGAGTTTACAGTCGCACGCTCCTGCCCATGCACCACGACAGGCTTCAATACAAGTTTTAAACGTCCTTATTTTACCACAAAAGCAGAAATATATTAACTTACCAGATCCATTAGTAGTGATACCAGAATCATGGCTCATACCGAGCTGTCGCTGTTCAGTTCGAGGACCACCAGTTGACGAACCGGAGCCCAAAGAACTCATGGACTCCCACCGCGAGAGTGATAGTGCTCCTGTAATTGGAATTGGCCATATTTCAAGTTATTTCAGTTTTTTCTTTGATTTTATGTATAAAATCGTTTGATTAATAAATTTAGTATGTTTTAGGACTGCAATCGCAAAAAGCGTAGAGGCTATCGTAGCTCAGGAGTGACTGTAAACGCGAGTGGTGGTTCGATTTCCACTTAAGGATATGAAAAATTTAATGTTTTTATTTCTTCACTTGGGAAACGAGGCAACACCGCGGCATTGAGTTCCGCCACTCAACACGCAATATTTTAAGCATTCAGTGACAAGTGAACGGATGAGTCTTAATACGAATGGAGAATCTAAACATAAGGTTCCCAGGGTTCCTCCTCCCACCCTACTATGTGTGGGTTACAGCTACAGCGTGAAGCTAACTAAAATGTTACCGACTTTACTAAAAAAATACCTAAATATTTATGTATATATATGTCACTATCAATTATATTGTCAACAATTATATAACTATATTATCAAATATTTTTGTTATTATTAAATTGTTCCACCAAAAACACCTTGGCGGCCAACGCATCTGTAGTTCCTCAGGTATTACACAAGGCCTTGGCGGCGGTAATTACTAACCATCAGATATCCCGATATCCATGTCCATAAAAAAAAAAAAACAATAGTACTAACCAGAAGCAACCCGTCCAGCGTTCAGATGGCTGTACGGCTGCAACAGTCCCCACAGGTCAGCGCAGTTGGCGACCGCTCGGTCGATGGCGGCGGGCGTGACGCACGCGCCGGCGCTACCCGCTACAAGCGCGGTCTCTTCTAGAAGAGTTTCTATGCCCGCGCAGAGGTAGATCGCTGCATACCTTTAATAGGTTTACAGAAAAAAAGGGTTATAATAGAATGTGAGACGGTGTCGTCCGTGATGATGGATGTTCTAAAAGTATTAAATATTGAATGCAATGTATGGGAAAGAAGAGAGACACTTTGTCTTGATCACCTTGATCCTAATTTCCTTATTATATGCACTTTGAAGTGAGAATTATGTAACATTTCCTCTTTTGCAAAAAGTCTTAAAATGTTTACAATTACATCTAAATGTTTTATTTAAAATGTTATATTTAAACATAACCAAACTTCTATTATTGGTAAAAAGATTATTAGAGAACAAACATTTGATATTTTCATTTAGTAACAAAGTACCACTACATAGTCGTACGTTCAATGCGGCTTATGTGGCACAGGGGCACAAGACTTCGTCCGACTGTCTATTCGATGGTTGTGCGGTCGATTCTCAAAGGTTGGGAGTAAATCTTCTGGTAACAAAGACAATGGTGGCATTGGGCACCGCGCCTTAACACGCAACTCATTAAGAATTCAATTGAAAATGGGGAACGGAAGTGTTTACGAGAAAGGAGTATCTTAACTCATGCGTGACAGGTTATGGGTTCGATTCCACTCGAGGAAATGAAATATTTAATAATTGAAATTGAAAATATTTAATGTTTTCATTATTATCGCTCTGGCAAATCACGGCGTTGATTTTCGCCACTCAACACGAAATGCATCAAATTCAGCGGAACATGGGGTACAGAACAGAGTGTCTTAACATTAGGTTCCCAAGTTCCTTTTGCATTCCCTGCCACGTGAGGGATACGGTGTGAAGCTGAGAGATTGAGAGTGTATACTAGGTTCCCAGCCTACCTACCTACTGACGGGATACATGATGAACTCAAACTAAAGAAAAAACTACTCACTCATGCACGAAAGGAGCAACACGGACATCTAGCATCCATCTCTGAAACCGTCCAGGCGCTAGGGAAGTCCGTGCGCGCGTCGCTGAGCCCAAACGACGAGCTGCACTGCCTGATGTCGCATACATTGTTGCTGCGCGTTGACAACCCTGTAGTTAATAAATTTATATTTATAATAAAATCGTAACTATTTGGTGTAGGTACGTTGAAGTTATATTTTTTTTTGATGGCATTTAATAACGTAACAGAGGCAAAATAACAATGCTTATTCACGATAATCGGAGAAATGAAATATCTAAAAATATTAGATATTACATTTTCTCGCTCTAATATTGAGGCAAAGCGCGGAGTTCAGTTTCACTTAAAACTCTGTGACTGAACTTCGGTTACAAGTGGGGAACGGAGTGACTTAACACTAGGTTCCCATATTCTATCTGCCCACTTTTATATGTGCAGGATACAACGTGAAGCCAAAAAGAAATATAGATTACCTTAATACATGAATCAGCGAGTTGCGTACTAAGAACTATGCGGAACGCCCCTGCGACCTCGTGCTTGGAGCAGAAGCCAAAGTTCTGTGAGAGGCGTTGAGCTTCACGCGCTATGCGAACTAAGGCCCTGGAATATTTGAATTAAAATTATATTGTTAAATATTTAAGCAAATATAATATTATATTAAAATCTTATTAGAGTAATGAAAGTATATAGTGTAGAAATTTTAACGTCCTCAACGTTTGAACTCGAGATTTTCGTTAATCCATCCAGTTCGTAGCCGATTAACCCTACGTTAAACAATATTTGAAGAAAAATAAAAACTTTGGACAATGTGAATATACACGATTAAGGTGACAAGCCGCGGCGTTGATTTCCGCCATTGTTAACTCGAATTTCACAGTTTTTGCAGACCCTTTAAATTGGTTTCAAGTGGATACGAGGTATCTTTATCTCATGTATTCTTCCTGCAGATTATATTCAGAAGAAAACACCAATAGGTTTGATTCCCAGTCGAAATATTTCATATTATCATTATCATTTACCCGCATTGGGCAACGAAGCAAAGCATTCAACATGTAATGCGTCTCATCCGGCGGAAAGTGTGGAGCGGATGTGTCTTAGCTTAGTTAGAATTAAGTGTATTAACAAGTTCTCTTTGCCTACCCTGCCATGTGAGGGGTTGTGTGAAAAAATACAAACAATTTACACAGACCTTTGAAGTAAATAAGCAAGTCGGGGCGGTGCGTCCGGGGCCATTCTGGTAGCGAGGTCTCTACAGCGCCCTGCCTGTAGTACGCGACTGACTTCGCTTGGCGTCCATGGAACACATCGTAGTTCAACTAACCTGGAATATACGTAATAAATGATACTTTTTATATTTTTTCTGGCTTTATGTTTTATCCTGCATAGAAGCTTGGACAGAAGAAACTAGGGAACCTATTGTTAAGATACTCCATTACCATTACGACACTTCTGATTTTTTAAGTGTTTCGAAACTCAATTACCTTGTTACCAGAGCGTCTAAAAATATTTGAGTGAGAATAAGTGTGCTGGTTATCCTAACCGATTGGGACGCTTTGGACAAAATTTTACACCTATATCTCGATAATTTGGGCATCTCGATAATTTTTACTATGTTTTTTAAAGTGTTATTCCACACTTAGGACAGAAAATACTAAACTTAAATTTAAAATGCTAGTTGTAACAAGCGTATAAGAATTTCGACGGAGCTCGGTGAGAACGAATGGCTTAGTTGGTCAGAGCGCTGGAACGGTATTCCAGAGGCGCGGGTTTAAATCCTGCTTCGTTCAAAATTTTTATACGCTTTTTAAATTTAAATTTAGTAACTCGATAATTCTTATATATATAATTAGACTCTATAGATGGATTCCCAATTGATACGCATTTCTAACTAAGCTATAAGAAATCAGAAAATAAATAGTAATATAAAATCAAATAAAAAAATATATATGATAATCCCTTACATTGGGATTCTTCCAGGTAAAACATGTTGTTGCCTTAAGAGTACATTGTATCACGTAACTGGGAGTCAATAAGATCAAATGAAAAAAAAAAAAAACTGATGGTAGCTACATGTTGAATGGCGGAACTCAACGCCGTCAATAACCTCGTTATTAGAGCGAAGATATGTAATTTCATCGGGTGGGATCAAACCGACAACCTGCCACGCACGTTTGTGCCTCTGCGCCACAACTGGCTTTAAGTACAGTTATCCTACATGTAAGGCCAGTTGTGGCGCAGAGGGAGTTGAAGAATTTAAATTATTCAATTCATGTTTAATTTATTCTATTCAATTTCTATATTTATGAAACTGTAGTTTCTCGTACAAAGAAAGTATTACCCTAAGGAAGGCACTTACTTAGTGGTTAACGGTATATATCTAGACGTACGTATATATCCGGGATATATCTAGACGTGATATAAATTATGCTATGAACAAAATCAAGGCCTTTAAGAATAATAATAATTGTTTATTTGTTACTTTCTTTAATAGGGAAGTATCTAATTGTTGAGGCCGTATTGTGTGGTTTTAGTTTACTGTATTTTTTTGATGTTTTTATCACTACTTATGTTTCTTTGATGTACAACGAAGAATTATCAATATCGCAAAAGAAAGTAGGTAGCAATGTTTTAACAGTACTAAATTTTAAAAGAATTTGGTATAAGAGTTTCGACGTGGCTTGATGACAACGTATGGCTTATTCGGTCAAAGTGCTTGGGCGGTTCCCAAGAGATGCGGGTTGAAATCCTGCTACGTTATAATTTTTATCGCTTTTTAAATAATAGAATAATCGCTTATCGCTTTATAAATAGTAAAAATGTATTTACAGCTTGCTGTGGCGCAGCGGCACAAGAGTGTGACTGTAACCGACAGGTTCTGGGTTCGATTCCCAGTCGAGGAAATGAAATATTTAATATTTTTCAATTTAAATATTTAATGTTTCATTTCTTCGCTCTGGTAATAAGGCACAGCGCGGCGTTGAGTTCCGCCACTCAACACGCAATGCCTCAAATTCGGCGGAAAGTGGGGAACGGAAGTGGAACGGAGTGTCATAACACTAAGTTTCACTTTCGTTCCCTCTGCCTACCCTGCCTAGTCCGGGATACAGCGTGAAGCTGAAAAAAAAATGTATTAACAGCTTGCTGTGGCTCTGAGTTCTACGTTAGCTCATGTAAATGTCAGGGATATTATTGGAAATAAAAAAAGGCTCATAAATATTAAGTATTTTTTTTTCAAGGTTTTAAGGAATTTATACTGGATGCCCTTTGGTGATGCAGATAATAAATACTGTTTTGTAATGAAATTATTCTATAATAATAGTAATATACCTATTATGTGAGTCAACCCATACAAATTCATCAGCACTGGTTACATTAGTGCAGACGGTATCGAGGGACGGCTGTCGCACGAGCGGCGCACGTCGTCGCCGCGCCTCAACCGCACTGCCATTATCTATAATGGAGAAAATATGTTAAATAACAATTAGCAAATATTTTAAATTAACAAATTTATTTTATGTATTTTACGCAGAATGCGCCTAAGTGGCGGAACTTAACGCTTTGCCTTGTTAACAGAGCGAAGAAATGAGAGTATTAAATATTCCTCAAGTGGGGCTCGAACCCATAACCTATCGCTTACAGTCACATGCTTGTGCCGCAGGCCTCTGTTACCAGAGCGACGAAATAAAAATAACGAAACGGTCAACAAAGTAATCCTATAAATGCTCTGGTATTTTTTTCTTTTAAGGTACGGTACCGCCAAAATAACACTTTTGTTGATCGTCCGTACCTGGTGCCCCATTATTACTCCCACCACCAGCACTCGACGCGCCACTGGTAGCGGTACTGCTGCTATCTCTCGAACGGAGGGTCAGCTGCTTGATGGCTGATCTGATGTCCTCGAGGCCACCTCCGCCCGGCCAAGGGGACTGTAACTGAGATATTAGAGAATTAGTGTTGTTGGTAAAACAAATCGCCACTCAACACGAGATGTCTTGACTTTTGCAGAAAGTGGGGAACTGAAGTGTCTCATTGGGAACGGAGTCCTAAAACTAGGTTCCCAGATACTTTCCATTTGCCCTGCTACGTGCCGGATAATGCGTGAAGTTAACAAAAAATAAATATTTATAATTCAATAATTTAATTCCATTATCGTGTACCTTGTTGTGTGGACGATGTTTAGTTCTTGCGTGAGGCGGTTGCCGACTCCTCCTGGGCTCGTCCCGGCCCGCGTCCCCACCTCCACTGTCCGACATGGACGCGTGACCTGATGATCTGTTCTCATCTGAGCTACTGTTGCACTCTCGGACACCATTCTGTAAGCGTAAATTTATGTCTAATGGTTTTTTCAGCTTCACGTTGTATCCCGCACATGGCAGGGTAGGCAGAGGGAGCTTAGGCATTTAGTGTTAAGACACTCCGTTCCGTTCTCCACTTTCTGCCGAAATTGAGAGGCACTGCGTATTGAGTGGTGGATCATCTCAACACCGCGCCACACCTTGTTACCAAAGCGATAAATTTAAAATATATTTAATATTTCAATATTTCATCCACGACAGGTCTTACCCTGTATTTAATGAAAGAAAGAGTGATATAAAAAGAAATACAAAAGGGGCTAAATGCATTAGAACTTAAAGTAAAAAACTATAAAAATGAAGCCTCTTACAGTATCGAAAGGCATCTTTTTAAATTCTACTTCATTGAACACTAAAGTAATGAATATTTCAAAAATGCTTGTTGACTTTAAATATCGCCATATCAAAAAAAACAGAATAATGTCGACTCTGTAGTTTTCTATTTCTTATAGTTAACTATTTCTTAAAATGCCCATTTTAATCAATTTGATACAAAATTAGTCAATACTATCACAGTGGCTTGTCCTATGACAAGTAGTCGTAGTATGTCCTATAATATTCTCTATAGCAGGGGTACAGTAGAGTTACTGTATAAATCACACTTTGTGGGTTCGATTCCCGACTGGAGAAGTTAAATATTTAATATTTTCACTTCCTCATCTAGTAATGAGACTCGTCGTTGAATTCCGCCAATCAACACGCAATGCCTCCTATATTCGGCGGAAAGTAGATACTAAGAATATGCATATATTCCTACTAACAGATACCTATCGCTGAAATAAAATATGCCATAAATTATTAATTTGACAATTTCCTTACCGTTTCTTAGAAGTTTACGGTAACCTGATAAAAATCTTATACAAATTCTTCTAACAACATTGGATATGACATAGTCGTTAGCTAACTAATAAGGTAGTCTAACGGTATGTCTATATCGAAGTTCTACGAATGCACGCGTGTTACTGAAATGTTTATAATATTATGCTTATAACTATAAATTTGACGGTCTATGTGTGGCCCTATAATGAGTTAGCCGGTTTAAGCGCCATTTTTTTATAAAAAGGTTCCCTGTTTTAGGTACCCTATGCCTATCCAACTAATTGGGGAAAAATGTGTGAAGCTTTATCTTAGAATGTGCCATATATTTTTCTCGAGCTTATCTATGTAAATTTAGACAATATCACAGATAATGGCGCTTCCTGCGTTAATGACTAGTCAGCTTGTTTGTTCATTACCAACTGATAACTTTGATAACTTTGATAGTTTTTCTTAGCCGTAGTTTGCCTTATTGAATATTAAAAATAGTTTTGTTAATTTATAAGAACAAATACAAACGATAACACAAAGTAATATATGTTTGTACGTACTCATATTGATTAGTTGATATCAGAAAAAAATTATGGTTCAAATTGAACTATTATTTATAAGTTAATGTTCATTAATTGAAGAAGGCTTTACGTCATACAGTATATCACAATATTATTTATTTTATATAATTTTATATACGAGTATATATCACATTCTTATTTTATATAATAACAGTGCAGGGGTACAACCGTGTGACGGTAAACGGTTGTGGGTTCGACCCCCACCTGAAGAAATGAAATATTTTATATTTTCAAATGAAATATTAGATAATTTAATTTATTCGCTCTAATAACAAGGTAAAGAGCGGCGTTGAGTTCCAACGCTTAATTCGGCGCAATTCGGCGAAAAAAGGGGAACACAATGAAGTGCCACTTTTTTTATTTTACGCTATATGTAGAGTAGGCGCATGAAACCAAAACTTATTGCTCAGACACTCCGTTCTCATTAAGGCACTTCCGTTCCTCAGTTGTCGTCGAATTTAAAAAGCATTGCGTTCTGAGAGGCAGAATTAAACGACACACTTTACCACACCACACCAAGTGAGGAACGAAACGGAGTGTTTATACCCTAGGTTCCCAAGTTCCCTCTACTCACGTTACCATGTGCGGGATTACAGCGTGAAACTAAATAGAAGAGAAAAACTCCACACAAACCAATCAAAAACTACCAAAACAAAAGTCATCAATGAAACATAAACGTTACAACGCGACACCTGACGAGTCGGTCGCATTGTCAAAGCTTTCCCTTTCAGCGTCAACTTCCCACCCATTACGCTTTTTCCCTATCAAGAGATCGTGGGACCCCGTTATAAAACAATGCTTACATATATTTTTTAGATACCACTTTCGCTATTGCGCTCGGGTAATTTTTGTAATCTGTGCGTTCGCTAATTAATGTGATGCGAACGAACTTGATGAACGGTTTTTAATAAAAACTTTTGTTTAATGGTTCCGGTTCGGATACAAGTATTTTTTTTTTTGCTTAACTTAAGGAGTTAAGCAAAAAAATACTCTTTATGGCAAAGAAAGCAAAAAATACCCCTCATGGTAGAGTATCCTGCTTATGGCAGAGTAAGCGAAGTTAACTTGGAAATTAGTGTTAAAACATTCAGTTCCCATTAGGGCACTTCTCATTAAGAAAGTTAACCTCATGTTGTACATTGTTACCAGAGCAGAAGATGAAAATATGAAATATTTATTTTTTCGAGTAGGGATCGATCGGTTTTTTCTTTACACTGTGTCCTAAATACAATAGGGTAGGCAGAGTAAACCTGAGTGTTAAGACACTTCGCACTCCAGTCACCTAACATTTATTGTAATATTGGTAGATGAGGTAAGATTCGGCTTACTTAACATGCAATGCCTCAAATTCGGCGGAAAGCGGAGAACAAACTGAGCGTCTTAACAAAGGTTTCCAAGTTCTCTTTCTGCGGGATACAGGGTGAAGCTACTAACTAACGAATATTAATAATAAGCTTTTATAAAATAGAAAAATATTATTTATTTATTGTCTTTATGCATTCTTCTTAGCATAAAAAGACAAAAAAGACATGAAAGAGTTATAATATAACTGAGGAGTTGGAGAAACAAGAAAACAAAATATAAAATTTTAACTAACCGACCGACCCAAAATATTACTACCTCATCTTGGAAAAATGCTTAAAGGTTAAAACCAACGTCATGAAAAAAAACTGAAAAACTAGAGAAAATTAGAATAATTCATCCCTTTTTTTACATAATCCATACATTCCGAATGGGGTATCGAACCCACAACAACCAGCTTCCAACAAAGCAGCCTCAAATATTTTATTACTTTTTTCATAGCTCAGACAACCTTTCAAGTTTTTGCAATAAACAAAATAACAGTATATAAATATTGATATTATATAACAATTGACTATTGAAACAGATTAAAGACGCATTTTACATAGTTTCCGAACTATAATTGGAATAAACGTAACGGCTAACTAACTGTTATTGGACGCAATAGAGGTCGAGACTACGAGAGTAACGTGAAATAATTATATATGTATGTACAATTTCGCATTTACATATTCTGCATATTTGTATTTACGGAGTAACAGAAAAAGTATTTCAAATGCATTCAGCGGTATATATACCGCAAATGGCAAAGTAGGCAAAAGGGACCCCAGGTTCCCTCCTAGTAGCCTTCTTATTGTTAAATTACGAAAATATTAGCTATGTCCAATAGACATGATTAAAAAGTTATTTGTAACTAGCGCACATTTCCATTGAGCTATTAATTGAGCAATTACTTCAAGGATACAATACATTTGAATACTTGTTCTTTTATTATTTATACCAATTAAAAATTTGGTCTAAGCTAATATCAAACAAGTAGTTCTACGAAACTTAACGCCGCGTTTGGTCATATCTCCCCAAAAAATATGTCTTTTTTAGTAGCACCGAACAAATACAAGCACAGACATTCTCATTTTACGATTATGATTCATAAATTAATTTAAAGAATTAAACAAATTTATGCGGTATTAACTAACAAATATCAACACGTACGAACATACGTACGTTTAAATTCATGATATTAGCAGGGTTATGTACTTTTGAAGCGTGGCAAATAAAAGTTAATGGATTTATATCATGGTATCGAATGCAATCTGTCCCGTAACAGTGGCGTGCGCGTGCGCAGTTCAAGCTAGAAATTGAATTGATAGTTCATAAATATATATAAATATAAGTATTTATAGGTATAATTTATTGAAATACCGTAATTTGTAGCTTCGGTATAATTGTAAATCACTAAGTTTAAACTTTTATTACAATATTATTTGGATTAAGTCGAGAATTAAAAAAACATTTATTTCAAAAATTTGGAGGAAACCATTCGTACCTCTTACTATATCAAAACATGACTATACTATTAATTTTCCAATATTCTCACCTGTACAGGTGCTGTTTCTACAGGCCGGTGCTCGTGCTTGGTCCTCCTTTCTAAGGCATAGCTGCTCTGGACAGGAGCACTCCTCACTGGTGAACTGGCTACTGTAATCTGCGATACCGCTGATACGGGCTTCAATTGAGCCCCGCTAGGAGCTTCAGGGGTTGGTGGTTGTTCATCTGTATTTGCTGTAAATTATAAATTTGTTTAGTTTCGGCATTTACTGAAATAGGCAAAGTGTGAATTAGATAATTAGGACTGTAAGCTATAAAATCATTGTTGCAGAAGGAGAGTAGGCAGAAGGAACCCAGTGTTACTACATTCATTTCCCCCTTTTTGACAGACACATCACGCATTGAGCCGCCGATGTAAACTTCTCTCGTCTTGTTACCAAAGTAAGGAATTGAAAATATCAAATAATTAATTCAATAACTATGAAGTCCGTTTAATTTTGACATTTATAGAACAAGGTAAAGTATGAAATTAGGAAAATAAACAACTATGAGATAGATTATACTTTAAATTCGGCCCAAATTTTTTATAGCTCTTTATTTAGAATTCCTGTATTTTGATTTTCTGTGCAATAAAGTATTTTCTAGAATAGAAAATACTTTATTGCACAGAAAATCAAAATACAGGAAAAAAAAACATGAAATAACATACAGATTGTGCAAAGGCGGTCTTATTGCTAATAGCAACCTCTTCCAAACAACCCTTGAGGAGAGGAGATACATTACACAAAGACGGGCTTGTGCAAAGAACATTGAGAAGATTTAAAAACAAAATTATAACAACTATCTTAATTCTAGCACATACTGAAACAAATACATACTATATAATAATAGAAATAATATACGCATACTGAATAATAAATATATACAGGTGATATTTTTATGTATTCTGTACATAGCAGGGTGGACAGAAGAAACCTTGTGTTAAGACACTCAATTCCACATTCATGCGTATTGAGTGACAGAACTGAACACGTGTTTAACATAAACTAGAATCTAGCACACTACAGCGACGCTTTAAAGTGAATTCCAAACCTTACATTTGGCTGTCAATTAATACCCTATCATTATATAGTCAGACATTAATTATAATTAAAAGAAAAAAAAGATAAAAAAAAAGGATAAGAGAAGAAAATTTTATTTATTTATTTCTGCCAATGGCGCATACATTGGCGTAAAGCTAAGTAAGTAATTGTTACAAGTAATTGTAACTTGTGATTCTTTCGTGGTGCAGCAGGGGCACACGTGTGGGACTGTAAACGCGAAGTTGTAGCCCCCACCCTTCTTCGTAGAAATAAAATGTTGAATATTAGGCGGAGTTTCCGCTCTTTAATGTCTTAAATTCTACTAAAAGTTAGGCAGGAACGGAAGTGTCTTTATGGGAACGGAGCCTCTAACTCTAAATCTGCTAAGTAGAAGTTAAGAAAATATTTATTATTCAACTTACATAAGTGAAAGAGATTCTCTCTGACTAATATGTTTTAATTATGTTACTTATAGACTACGCAGTTATTACGTGTTATTAGTTACATCGTAACAGTTCTTGTCAGTGAAAGTATTCGCTTCCGGCCCTTATTTTATATGACTTTGTACAAATTACAGATTTTGTTAAAGACAGCAGTTTCACGTTTTATTCTTTAATAGCTAAGTAGGCACAGGGAAAGTAAGTGTTAAGACACTCTTCTCATATTGTCCAAGTATTGAGTGCTGAGTTGCGGAACTTAACGTCACGATTTCTTGTTGCCAGAGTTATATAAGAAAATTTTAGATATATTTTCCTTAGTATTTTTTTTTTCTTGTTACCTACCTCTATAGCGCCAGAGCTAACTCAACTTCGTGTTTTGACTTGTTACCAGAGCGAAGATAGAATATATTAAATATTTCATATACTTATAATATATATAAAATTGTTGATCTGCAAGTCTGTCGCGTGTAACTGATTGCTACAAGCTACAAGCCGTATATGGGAACATTTAGTACCCGCACCGTACAAGCAACTTTGCCTTATGTCAACAGAGATACATGATTATAATTAATTTTAAATTAAATTGAGAATTACTTTTACATGAATCATTTACAATATTACTGTTGCTTTTGAGGTGTAAAATTAAAAATTTTATTTTTTGTCTTTTGAAAATGTAATGTTAAATTTTAGAAAGCTCCTCTTTGCCACATTACAAAAGCTACGAAAATTAAAATATTATACACTAACAACCTATCTGCGGCTTTGCCGGCGTGAATTACTCTATTTTTATACTTATTATAATTACTTTCTTGTTCTAATACCATTATCAGTTTTTAAGGCAATATCTATACGTAGAAAATTATATCTTCAGCTAAAGGTCTGTAGCAATTTTGTCGAACATAGTATTGACATTACTTTTTATGTTTTAAACCGATTAAATAAAACAAACATTAAATAACCTTAGGTTGTCAAATATCATATTAAATTTGTATTTAAATTTGATTAGCCGTTTTCAAAATTGGCGTGTACACATCCACAAACAAACTAACAAAAAAAAAAAAATTAAATCACTACTATTACACTAATAAATGTTCCTCAGGAATTTTAATACATCTTCCATGTAAAGACAGTGATCAGTAACAGATTTATTATAAGTATAGATTCCATTACCTCAAGCGGGGAGAGAACCCACAACACACGGGATCTGTACCTTGCTCCTGCGCTACAACAGACCTCAATGATCTCTCAAAAAACACGATAAAATGACAAGTAAGCTTATGCTTTTCTATATATAGAAACTCTAAAAACAATTCAGAAAAAATGTATTTTCCCAAGCTCATTCATCTATCGTTGCTTTCGATCGCGGGGAAAATCCAGCAGTTTTTATAGGAAAAGTGAACTCTGACTATAAAATGTAATTATTAAAGTTTTTCTCATGAGAACCGAAGTGCTAATGTGTAATCGAAAGTGATATTATCATAATTAAAATTGTATTGAGCTGCTTTGTTTATATTTTTACTCGAAGATATGGAATGATTAATATTTAAAAAAAATCGCTTTGGTAACAAGATAAACCGCGGCGTTGGGTTCCGCCACTCAACTCGCCATGCATAATATTCGGTGGGAAGTAGGAAACAGAAATATTAAGACACTTGCGTTTGGGAACAAAATATCCTTTGCCTATTCCTGCAATTTTTGGGACACAGCGTAAAACTAAAAATAAGCTTAGCTTCTCGCTGCATCCCGCACACGGCAGGGTAGGCAGAGGGAACTTGGGAACCTAGTGTTAAGCCACTCTCTTCCGTTTCCGTTCCCCACTTTTCGCCGAATTTGAAGCATTGCGTGTTGAGTGGCTGAACTCTTTGCCGCTTTCGCTATTTTATTTGAAAATATTAAATACTTCAATCCTCTAGTGGGCATCGAACCCACAACCTTTCGTTTACAGTCACACGCTTGTGCCGCTGCGCCACGATCGGCCTGCATTAAAATAAGCTAAATATGTTTATACTTCAAAAAGCATTTTAAAGGGTATTGTAATTAATTTAGTCTTACAGACGAAATGCTAACAATAATAAATATTTGTAATAAATCAGAAATGATAAATTAAACAAAATCTTTTGATCCTAACTAAGCCTTGTCACGGCGGTTCTTAGCTATAAGATAAAGTAGTTCCGGATGGGGTCTCTTTTTCACTTCCGTTTCTTATTTAACGATACGTGAGACGCGTGTCTCCGAGGAGAAGAGAAAAAAATATGAAATATTTAATATTTTCCAGTGCGGATCGAACCCACAACCTATCACATACAATCGCACACTTGAGCCGCTACGCCACGATAGGTCTCAACTATTTAACATCAACGTATGATATGCATGAAACATGAAGATATCATCAAATGTTAGCCTGTTATGGTCTAATTCCCGAGACGTCGACGAAATACTTGGTTTCCGACAGACCGTTGTTCGTGGAACATTTTTAGTTATTAAAAGCGAATGGAAATTATATTTGTATGGGTTTAATTGTTATATTTATAAACAATTATTATATTTATAAGGTAATAAGGGAAAGCGCGGCGTTGAGTTCCGCCACGAAATGCCTCAAATTCGGCGGAAAGTGGGGAACGGAAGTGGAACGGAGTGTCTTTACACTAGGTTCCCGGGTTCCCTCTGTCTACCCTGCCTAGTGCGGGATACAGCGTGAAGCAAAAAGCGAATGGAAATTATATTTGTATGGGTTTAATGTAACGTCAGTATATAAGATTTTGTTACGCATTTTACACTGAGTCCCGGACTTATCATGGACAGAATTTTGTCACGGCAGGCGTAGGGAACTTGGGAACCTGGTGTTAAGACACTGCGTTACACTGCATTTGGCTCAGACAAAGCGAAGCTATGAAAATAATTTATGTTTTCTTTTGGGAATCGAAAGCACAATCGACGCTTTTATATTTAGACGTGTCGTACTACGTCTCAATGGCACCAATTAATTCTACTCATTATTTGTGACTGATGAAGAAAATATTAGACAACATTAGCGGCTGCTCGTGCGTAGGGCTACATATGTGTGACTGTAAATGCGACAGGTGTTCGGTTCGATCCCCATTGAAGGCAATTAAAGATTTAATACTTTCATTTCTTTACTCTGATAACATGGCAATGAGTGTCGTTGAGTTCCGCCACACAATATGTAATGTTTTACAGTCGGCGGAAAATGTACAACGGAACGGAGTTGTGGCCTTGGAAACCAATTGTTTTAATATTAGGTTGCCAAGTCACCTCTATCGATCCCCAGTCGAGGAAATGAAATATTTAATATTTTCAACTTAAATATTTAATGTTTAATTTCTTCGCTCTGGTAATAAGGCAAAGCGCGGCGTTGAGTTCCGCCACTCAACACGCAATGCCTCAAATTCGGCGGAAAGTGGGGAACGGAAGTGGAACGGAGTGTCATAACACTAGGTTTCACTTTCGTTCCATCTGCCTACCCTGCCTAGTGCGGGATACAGCGTGAAGCTGAAAAAAAAAAAAAAAAAAAAAGTTACGTCTACTATACCATGAATGGAATACATAACTAGCTTCACGCTATATCCCGCACATAGCAGGGTAGGCAGAGGGAACTTGGGAACCTAGTGTTAAGACACTCTGACACATTTCCGTTCCTCACTTCATCACCTGCGCTATATATCGTGAAGCTAAAAACAATTTTTTATAACAATTTTAATACTAGACTAGGGAAGTAAAATAATGTAACGGTTTAGCACTTTGCAATGAGGACAATTAATTTTGTCACATATGTAAATAACTTTCCAGAAATATCAACCTACCTTGATGACTTCCAGAAATCAACGCGCTTTTTTTATATATTTCACACCAACTTTAATGACTAATAATATAAAAATCGGGTATAAAATATATATAAAAAATCATTCAGCTAAATTATCTTCTGCCTGAATAAATAATGTGTTTTTTTTTAATACATAATATCAGTGTTCTTGAGCACAAAGATCTTGGGTTTCGTGGAGCACCTTCGGCAATATGCGTAGTCGCCTATTTACTTAGTGACCTAGAACGTCTTATATTACAGCTATAAATTAATGCGTCTTACAGAACATTACTAATGATTAGCATTTTCATAATTCAGAATTATGTGAGTTTGTAATAATAATTACACAAGTTTTTACTATTTTTAAAGTGTTATTCCACACTTGGGAAAGAAAAATATTAAATTTATGAACGTATACAAACGTAACGTAGCAGAATCTGCACATGTGGCTTAGTTGGTTTGCGCTTGGACGGTTTCAAAGAGGCGCGTGTTCAAATACTGTTACGTTCAAAATTTTTATACGCTTTTAAATTTAGTATTTTCTTTCCTACGTATAGATTGATTCATTAAAAAATAGTGAAATATTTAATAAATAACATACTCGCCCCATGATAAATACGTAGAGGAACGCAAAACGAAGAGACGTCTCTACTAAAAGCCGTAGTGTCTAACCTCTCATAGTCTGTTGGGTTCTTAAGAAATCGCACAGCTCTATGTTGATACACTCAAAGACAATAATAATGAATAGAAACAAATATGAGGTGAACCTGGGTCCTATACAGGGTCAAACGGTGATTTGGCACTTAATTTTTTCGGGGCAAACTTGACCTTGCTTTCCAAATGCTCGCGATTTAGTATCGTGATCGTTTCTAGTCATTCGAAATATTAAGAACCAATATAGCGCAATAATAACGATTAGTGTAAAAATATATGCTTTTTTAGGGTTCCGCAGCCGAAGGGAAAAGGAAAAAATTGTATGTGTGCGTACACTTTCCGCTTTCCGCTGAATTTGAGGCATTGCGTGTTAAGTGGTAGAACTCAACGTCGCGTTCTGAAAGTAATAATCAAAGATAATACAACAAGAAAGCACATACGTTTAACGATTGGCTCAGTAGGAAGCGGTGGTGTAGTAGCTCTATGTGCGTGCGGTGGCGGCGATAAACGCCGCGCATGGACCGCGGCTCCCGCAACACGGACGCGTAACGCCCGGGCACCAGAGACGCTGGCACACCATGTGTCCTCTGGTCTGCAGCTGCTTGAGGGTCTAGAAAGAAAATAAAATATTAATAAAAAAAACAATAATATTACTAAAATAAAGATAAACTTTTCTCGTATGTCATCATGGAGCCTCATTGTAAGCCGGACGGTAGTGAGATTTGACTGGACATTTAAAAGATATTAATATATAAAAAAAACAGTTCAAGTCATCCACTCAAAAGTATCTACTAAAAAAATAATGAACTTTAAAAAGTCTTTATTAAAGATATTCGCAGCAAAACGACTTTTAAATAGCTCAAGATCAAGTACAGAAAGAGGTCAAACGTCTGGTTACGATCACCAGATGCACCTGCCATTATGTTAAACGATATACAATAATAATATCGGATTCGAGTTTGTTTGTTCAATTGAATTTCAAGTCGAGCACCACTCGAGTCTTGATCAATGATATCAATAATAAGTAAGATGGTATTGGTTTCTGTATTAATTTTATAAAGTTAAAGAGTGAGATCTACATGATGAAGGGGCACGTGGTTCTACTGTGGGTCATGGATTCGATAAAAACGATTCCTACGGAGGTAATTATATATTTCATATCTGCATTTTCTCGTTCTCGTAACGAACTTAAGCGTGGCGTTGAGTTACGTTCCAAATGTGTCCACAATTTCTCAGAATGTAGGAACCGGAAGTGTCTTAATGGAAACTAAATGTCGTAATACTAGGTTTTACAGTTCCCTCTGCGTACCCTGGTATGAGCGGGATATAGCGTGAAAATGAAAAAAAATAACCGCTCTGGTAGATCCAAGGGTACGCCACTGAAAACAATAATAAAATAAATTTAAACAATTCAAGTTAAACCTACGTAGTTATTACAATCTATTTCGATAAATACACTTTATTTCCCCACTCTCCGTCGAATTCTTGCGGCGTTGACACTCAACTTAGTGGTGGACCTCAACGTTTCATTTCGTTCCAGAGAGAGGAAGAACAAAATGTTACATATTTATTTTCTCTAGTGGAGATCGAACCTTCAACGCCACGACTGTCCCCAATCACAACGGCTTTGGTGTAAAGTTGCCATTTCTTTCGAATTAACAAGCTCGGCTTATATATATATGAATACTAACAAACGATAGCGTTCCGTACCTCTTAAAATTAAATACACGATTTCCGTTGAGAGCAAGCAACAATTATATTAAGCAGATAAAAAAAAATATTTAAAATCTCGATATAACGGTAAACAGCAATAAAGTTCAGTTGATACCCGTTGGATGGCGTGACGAAGTTGCCGCGACGGTGGCCGCGTCGAATCGCCCTAATGTCCTTCAAGATGAACTGTTTTCTGGCTTACTTTTGTCTTGGTTTATTTTTTTTACGTTTCACGCTTTATCCCGTTTATAGCGGGATAGGCAGAGGGGCAGAAGACCAAGTAGGCATAATCTCCACGTACTGCCAAATCTTGCTTGTTGATTGGTGGAATTCAATGCTTCGTTTTACCTTAATATCTCAGTGACAAAATTAAAATATTTCAATCTTTCAAGTGGGAATAGAACCCATAACTATATTTTCGTTTGTTTTTGATTATATTTCATCAATATGATTCTAAATTTTCCATTGTTTCTGTATAGCCATTAGGCCTTAGCGCGCTGTATCCCGAGAAATACAGCATCATTAGTTTAAGAAAAAATATAATTTTTAACTTTTAATTTTACTTATATAACATAGTGTTAAGACGTTTTCATCATTGAAGAGGCCTGTCGTGGCGCAGCGGTACAAGCGTGTGACTGTAAACTACAGGTTGTAGGTTCGATCCCCACTCCAGGAAATGAAATATTAAATATTTCCTATTTAAATATTTAATGTTTTCATTTCTTCGCTCTGTTTACAAGAGAAGTAAAGGCAAGTGGAAAGTTGGGAATGGAACAAAGTGACTTAACACTAGGTCCCTCAGCCTACCCTACCATGTGCGGGATACAGCGTGAAGCTGAGTAGAGTAGAAAGAAGTTAAGACATTTTGTTCTCACTAAGACATCGTTTAGATATTGTGTGTTAAGTGGCAGACCTTCGCACTTTTTCCCCACTTTCCGACGAATTTGAGGCATTGCGTGTTGAGTGGCGGAACCCAACGCCGCACTTTGCATTGAGCTCTTTGCCAGAGCGAAGAAATGAAAACATTGAATATTTAATTTGAATTTTTTAAATATTTCATTTTCTCGAGTGGGGATCGAACTTGTCGTTTACAATCACAAGTTTAAGCCGCTGCGCCCCGACAGGCCTTAGCTGCTGCTTTGTTACCACAAATGAATATATTCATTCTTTAATTTTCTCGAGTCAGGAACGAACCTACAACCTGTCACGTATAATGTAGCCCCTGAGCCACTATAGGCGTATTTTTATATGATAGGCATATACATTGAAACTACATAATTTCCTACAAATAAATGAAAGTGTCATTATAAGGTGAATGAACTCGTGGGTAACCATTCATAATTATAATAGCTTTACACTTACTAAGTGCTTTTAGACTTAGTTTGTATTTTTATAAAAAAATATTACGAACTTTTATTTTGTAGATTCACGCTGTATCCCGCAAGGTAGCAAGGTAGGCAAGGGGAGCTTGGGAACCTAGGGCTAAGATACCCTGCTGTCATTAAGACACTTCCGTAACCCATGCTCCGCTGAATTAATTTAGCTTTCAGTGCCTAAGGCACTGAAAGTTGATCAAGCGGAACTCAACCAGTTACGAGATCGAGGATATAAAAAAAATAATTTCCTCGTAAGAGATTCGAACCCACAACCTTTACAAGTCTACGCTACCCCTGCGGCACGACAGGCCTATTAACTTTAAAACTTGTTTATTTTTCATACAAAAAATATATTAACAGGAAGAAAGTAACATTAATGATCTATTTCCCGCGGTGTTATATAACAATGTACACATAAATAGATGTAGATATATATGTACCTGCGTAGACATAGTTGATATGTTTGTATAAGTAGTTAAGTGCCACTGCGTTTCCTGCGTTATAATGTTATTCCACTTTCGTTTTTATCTCATCTCGTGATAACGTAACTATTGATTAATCTTCAATAGCACTTTCTTAAGTCATAAATAGCGCGGCGTTGAGTTCCGCCATTCAAAATGTTATACTTTGAATCGGCAGAAAATAGATAACGGAAGTGAGTTAATGCCTAGTCTACCATGTGCGGGATACAGCGTGAAGCAAATGATAGCACCTGTAAGTCTCTCAGTAGCGGAAGATAACATATTTCTCTACTTTACTTTTATTTATATTTTGACAGAGATAAATAAACACGGACAAATTGAATATTTGAATATATGATTTGACAAAAGCTTGTAAGCATATATGAATATATAAGTTACACAGCGATGATGGTGCAACGAGTAGTTATCAAACCCACTATTGAGCTTTTAACAAATTAATTAACCACTGCGCTTATGGTTACAACTAAATAAATATTGAAGAGATCCATTAAAAATATATTTATAAATATTATAAATGAAAGTATTTCATACTATCAATATTAAACATTTTGATTTCCTAACTCTGGTAGCAATACAATGCACGGCGTTGAGTTACGCCACTCAACAATTAACTTCTCAAATTGGAAAGTGAGGAACAGAACGAAGTGTCTTAAAACTTGGTTCCTAAGTTCCTTCTGCCTACCCTGTCATGTGCAGAATACAGCGTAAAGCTAAAATATAAATATAAATAACTACAGAATATTACTTTCAACGAATTATCTTAAGCTATACAGAAATATAAATTAAAATTCAGCAATCCAGAAGTAATAAAACAAGGAAAGTATGTTAACATATTCAAATTTTGATAGCCTGTCGACTTACAACATTCTCGACATGTCGTTCAGGTGAGATTAAAACGTCAACAGTTGAAAAATATTAAATAAAAAATTAATTGTATGAATTCACAAACATATTATGCTTCAGCCAAACCAAGTATAAATTTGACACACGCTATACTACTGTGGAACGGAGTGTCTTAACACTAGGTTCCCAAGTTCCCTCTGCCTACCCTGCCATGTGCGGGATACAGCGTGAAGCTAAGTAAGTAAGTAGGTAAGTACTAATCTTATTAGCTCGAATTCATCGGAATACAGAGAACGTAGGTGTCGAAATGGGAGAGAAGTCTCTTAACAATAGGTTACCAGACTCCTTGCGCGTACCCTACTATGTGGAGGATAGCGTGAACAAAAAAAAATATAGCAGATTTAGCGCAGCTAGATAGAAACGTATGACTTAGTAGGTCAGAACGCTTGGACGGCGTCTAAGCCGCATGGGTTCAAACTTTGCGTTTAAATTTTTATACTCAGCTTCACTTTGTATCTCGCACACGGCAGGGTAGGCAGAGAGAACTCGGGAACCTAGTGTTAAGACACTCCGTTCCACTTCCATTTCCCACTTTCCATCGAGTTATAAGGCATTGCGTGTTGAGTGGTAGAACTTAACACCGCGCTTTGCTTTGTTCGCAGAGCGTAAAAATGAAAACTTTTACAATTTATTTTTTTGATAATAATAAATTACGCTAAATTTTTATAAGTTTTCTTAAAAGTGTTTAAGTAGACAGCCTGAGCTTGAGAACCTGGTATTAATATTATATACTCCGTTCCATTCCACATTTTCCGTTTTTTTATATTACATAGCCACCTTACTCTGTCCGTGGTAGACATAACCAATAAAGGACCTATAAAAAGCCTATTGCTGAAATACTTCACTTTTTTTTATGGAAAAGACGGCAAACGAGCGTACGGGTCACCTGATGGTAAGTGATCACCGTCGCCCACGGCCCCGAGTAACTCCAGAGGAGCTACAGGAGCGTTGCCGTCCTTTAAGGTGGAAGGGCACCGGGGCCCGGTATTACCTCTTGCTGAAACGCAGTGGCCAAAGCCACTACTTTACGCCGGTCTTAAAGGTTTGCTCAAGGTTTGCTGGGGGTGGTAATGCACATGCGTGTTGCCATTACTGGCAACGTGACTCTACCACACGCACTTTAGTCGCCTCTTACGATACCATCAGTACCAGGGTGATCCTATTCTAAGCCGGAATCACTTTTCAGTTAATACAAGAAAATCTTATTATTATAACAAAAAAAAGCACTATTTTATACATAAGTACTACAAACATATAAATACAATTGAAGTGGTCGTCTATGATTACGGAATGACCATGGTTTTTCAAGTGCTTATAGTTATGTTCATGATACCAAAACGTAGACAAACACTTTTAAAATTTTGTTTTTCTGTTTTGTTTTGCTAATCTAGAGAATAATTGAACCAATTTTAATAAGATTTTCACTGAAATATAGAGGGGATTATGGAGCCACATATTGGCATTATATAAATTCTGATTTCACCACTCAAATGAAATTAAATAAGTATTCGTATAGTTTTAGCTGGAAAAACTGCGCATTTTTTACAATTTCACCTAAGACTCTTGGAGACAAGACAGTCAATCTTTCTTTATCCTATTCAGTGACTTCACAAGTGCATTAGAACACCTTCTTACGATCTCAATGATGATTTTATGATCGTTTGTTATTATAAAATGAACAAAGCCCAAGTGCGACTGTAAATAGGACGGTTGTGGATACGATCCACTCGGTAAAAAGAAGTCCTTAATAATTTTATTTCCTCACTCTTATCATTATCAGTATGCCTCGTTAGGTGAAGCGGGTAGAGTCCCTATATTTAATACATAAAGCCTCACACTACTTGTGAGGTTTATAACACGTAAAGCCTCATGAGTTCTGTGAAAAGCAGGAATCGGATAAAAGAAAAGTAATGTATTAACAATAGGTTCCCAGGTTCCCTCTGCCTACTCTACTTTGTACGAGATAAAGGCGAAACTTTTACTGTTATTATTCGTAAAGAAACAGTAATAAAATTATAGCACAAATGTTTTCAAATGAGATAATACGCATCACATGTACACTCTGAAGTAAGGTCTAAGGCCTCTATTGCCAGCGGTGCGTGAACTGAATGTGATACGGACCAAAACAAATTGTAGGCGAGCGAGAATCGCCTCTATAAAAAGATTGGCTATGGTGTAGACCGTGAAACGCTACGATATATATATATATATATATATATATATATATATATATATATATATATATATATATATATATATATATATATATATATATATATATATATATATATATATATATATATATATATATATATATATATATATATATATATATATATATATATATATATATATATATGCATATAGTATATGAGCGTCCTTGACCATGGCTTATTTGTTTATCGTCTCGTAATCGTCTTTTATTCTCAAAGAGAAGTTATCTTTTTAAAAGGTTATTAAATTTAAGTCAATCAAGGCGTAGTGGCACAAACATGCGATTGTGAACTAGACAGGTTGTGGCTTTAAGCCCCACTCAAGGAAGAATAATATTTTTTTTTTCATTTCGTCGTTCTGGTAACTAAACATGTAATTCCTCAAATTCAACATAACGTATCATGACACTAGGTTCCCAAGTTCCCTCTCCCTACCTTACCATGTGCCGAATATAAAGTATAACTAAAAAGAATCGCATTTTGTACTTTCTGTCAAACATAATATATACTTGTCCTATATATACTAATTCTTTGATGCATATTTTCAGTGGCTAAGCTTAATTCCATACATTATGTCCTTTAACTGATTCGCTCTTTTCTGTATTTATAATATATTTGAAACTAATCACTGTCTTTACATGGAAGATATATTAAAAAAAACGCCATAGGGGATGGTTATTAACGTAATAGGGCCCAAAGTAGTGATTTTTTTAATTTATGTCTTTTTCTCTGCTTATCTGTCTGTCTATTGGTCTATGCGTTTGTACGCTCTTATCTCAGAAACGGCTTACCAGATTTGTATGCAGTTTTCACTACTATTAAGTTTGTTTTATTTAAATCTGTTGAAAAAATTAATTAAGTCATTAATTTTCAATGTATTTATTTTTCAATAGATATTGTCTCAAACATGATAGCGTTATAAAAAAATATAGAAGTTATAAAAGAATATAGTGTAAGTCAAGCGGACGAAGCCGCGGGCAGGTCGCTAGTATAGATTAAGACTATGAATTATATATTATAGAGTACTCTGTCTACAAGAAATGCTAGCACAGAAATGATTAACATTATGTAATATATCTATCGCCTATATCTTACATCGTAAAGTCCAAAGCTTTTTCCGATGAGCAGACTATTTAAGACAATAATATTTTTTCAAATTGATCAATTGGTTCCTGGGATTAGCTCTTTAATATCTGTCTAGTGTCATTACAATTGAATGAAATAGGACAAAGTATTAAATATAAACTTCAGATTCGAACCTATGTATCTTCTTTGCAGAGAGCTTACTACAGTAATTGCACCACAACGGCTTTACTGCTATGGCATTAAACCTTTTTTTTTTATTTATCAACATTATAAGATGTTTTTTCATAAATCTCATCTATCTTCTTTCTGGCTGTCCTTATTACCTTTCCATTGTGTATTTTCATAAATATTCTTAACTTTTACTATTTATACTTTCCTAACAAAAGTAATTAAAGATTTCATACAAAATATTTTTTTAAACATACATATTATATATGAGAAAATGCGCAAAAACGAGAATTGTTCGCAAAATTAGAAAGTAAAATCCCTTGTGAAATCATGAAACGATGATTTTAGTATAAAAATAGTCATAAATGAGGTTCTCAAGGAAGTTATGTGATCAGGCAATAATTAAAACGCGGTAAAGACAAAAGACGGCAAATAAGAAATGATTGTAACTGTTTTTAACATTTCAAAATTGTTATTTCACACAGTTAGATAAGAGACTACAAACATTTGAACGTACAGATTCGAACCTGTGACTCTTGGCTGTTTCTCTTGAACGGCATCCAAGAGCACGGGTTCAAATCCTGCTACGTTTATTTTTTTATGTTTTCTTAATAATTATAAGTATCTCTATATACTGTGAAAGGCCGAGTGGTATTATGGGTACGATTTTTAGTCGGGGAATCGATTAAGTAGAAAAAGCGTGGAGTTGAACTCCGCATCTTACAATATAATATCTCTAATTTTATATGATTAAATAAGTACAATTTGCATAATTGGCTAAAATACTTCAACTTTAAACCTCCCCAAAAAAATTGTGATATAATTTTACAGCGAATATTTTAAATTTATAAATAAAATGGATATAAATTTTCAAAACGAGTCCAATATGGCACTAAACAAGTTTCGATCAAACTATATCGTTATTTTAAAATTCCATATAATGTACTTATTTTTTTTTTTAAAGAAAAGCACGAATTAGAAATTAAATGAGATTTAGTTTAATAGATTACTATGTTATTATACAAAAAAAAAAGTTAAAATGAAACTAAATTTAAAGTAAGTATTATTATAATAAGAAGTCACACGGGGTCGTCGACCAAACATGATTGTTATCAAAGGAATCAAAATATAATTAACACGAATACTTCCCGCAGTCGTTTCCTCGAGAGCCTCGATTTGAAACTTATTTATGTAATCGACTACAGCGATCATCTCGCTGTAATATGCGTTGTAAATACCAAAATATCTATCTAAATCTTACCATAACTGTGCCAAAAATATAATAAAATATTTATGTAACGTTTCTTTCTGCATATTCTGAATTACAATGCATTCGGTCGTTTCCTGGAGTCACAATTCACACTCACAATTAGGCATTAACAAACTTAAGTCACACAGTAACGGTATAAGAGAATTCATTAAGTTTATATTAAGAAGGTGGAATTTGGGGTCAGAATATCTAATAACTAGATAACATAATGTAAATCAGAACATCTTACCGTTTTCGCCAGTCTTGAATGAAGCTCCAGTCGCATTGGTCCTCGTGATCTAGGACGGTAGCCTCGTTTTGGTCCTCCCGTC
Source organism: Eueides isabella (assembly GCA_019049475.1). Taxonomy (NCBI): domain Eukaryota; kingdom Metazoa; phylum Arthropoda; class Insecta; order Lepidoptera; family Nymphalidae; genus Eueides; species Eueides isabella. The sequence goes on from CM032397.1 coordinate 637,663, forward strand.
CGTTCCCGTGGACCAGCTCAACCAACTGACGAGCTCTTTCAAAGTTTCCTTCAAATTCGACCACCAAAAATCCATCGGAACTCAACGATTCTCGAACATCTTTTTTGTACGTCGCATCGTTTATGACCACTTCATTCTCTTTCACTTCTTCTGTTTTGATCTCTGAGTAAATCGCTTCTGGCACTTCTATTTCGGATATCAGCTGTGTCCCTCCTTTATCAACATCGGTATTAGGTTCGAAGTTACCCGAATTAGATACTTCACGATTTACGTAAATAGCTTCTTCTTTTTGTTGTTCCTTTAGTTTATTTTCTACTTTCTTCTGCTCACTATGCTTACGAATAATTGAGTCTCCGAAGTAGATAACAACTTTATTGTTATTTTGAGTAATTTTATTAGCCAAGCCTCCTTCGGTAAGCGGTATGTTCGCTTTTTTATTTCTTTCATGAGACAGCCTCTCCGCGAGCTCATCATAGCAAGGTGGACGGTTGTTAAATATTTTTTTATCAGCAGCCTCTTTGTTTGCAGCTATCTTCTTTTCAACACTTTGGTATACCGGAGGACGGCAGCAGTCATCCTGTGAACCCCATTGTTTAGGCTCACTGTAAATATGTTCGGGCGGGGACGCCGCCCGCTGCAGCGGTATATATTTTTCATGTACATTTTTAGAACTAGGTGCTTCATTTTTCCTAAAATTCAAGACACTTTTACGAACATCCTGTTCATTGGTAATTTTTTTCGATCGCGAGTTTCCAAGTAGTTTAAATATAGGTTTATGTTCAATTTGTTTAACGCGATCAGTGCTGGGTGCCTTACGCATTGCGAACGGGCCTTCGTCTGCTTGCTGATATAATTGTTCGCAACTAGTGGACTTGTGTGGAGGCGCGCGTGTTTTGGCCGGCGGGATCGGGTCCCTGCTCTGCCAGTGTCGCACTGACAGCCTCGCGGCTCCCCGTATAAACTTCATGGGCTCCCAGGCCTCAGCCTTCTTGAGTATAAAGTTATCGCACATGTTATGTTTTGGTTTGCGAGTATCGGCGCGGCAAGACTGTAGCTCTCTGCAAAGGAAGCAAGAGCAGCGCGCCGGACACAGCATGTCTGTTCGAGCGCACCGGCCGCACTGTCGACGCCGTCACTCCAAGAAGCATTGTTAACCCCGCTACCAAGCAACGCTTACAACGTTTACATCTTAAAGATACCGTTCAAACTTGATCTATTTCTAACATGAAAGTTTGTTCATATAAATATTACGGCAATAACTATTAAACTTATAATTCCACGACCAATTTGTAAAGCGTATTCTATAAAGGTAATAATAAAACAAAAAATGTGTTAACGCCTTTGTATATAACTTTCATAATAAAATATAATCTAGTACATGTAAATTATAATATTAATAGTATATAAACCAAGATATAATATTTATTTCAGGAGAAATCGGCACACACATGCCAAATGCCAAATCACTCAACTTGTTTCGATTAAACATAAATGCATCTGTACATTACCAATAACGGCGGAGCACATTAAGTACATACATTGCATTGCTCGGGGTGAATGGAACCGTAAGTACTAAATATAGAGTGGGCACTTGAAAACGGTCTCTATTTTCATGTACGGTCGATAATATCTTGTACGAAAGTAATAAAATGTTGATACGCTAATTAATATTAAATATTTAACGAGTATTTGATGTACTTCTTTCTTTTAATATTGCTTTAAAAACACTTGCAACAACCAGCATGAAATAATGTTTTACTGAATTAGAAAAAACATAAAAAATTAAAAATACCTTTTTTAAGTGCTAATGTACAAGAAAAATAATCTACGAAAGACAAATACTTTTTTAATTTAAATTTCAACGTAGCGAGATTTAAACCCGCGATCCATGGAACGTCTCCACGGATACTATCCATGAAAGTAAGGAAGTTAATATTCTTTAATCAACTATATCATTTCAAGTTTATTTATAAGCCATAAGTTATAAAATATGTCAATAATGTCTCAAGAAAATCAACTATCAACACATAGTAATATATGAAGTTTCATACATCCTGCATAGAGGGATTCTCTCTTTAACTGTATCCAGATCGCCGTATCTTGCCTTAGAAACCACCCACAGTTGGATTTGAACCCAAAAACATCCTACACAGCCAGACATATGTCAAATGTAAATGACCTAGAATGTTTTATTTATTATCTATAATATGAATTAATTAATTATCTGTAACACAACTTCTCGTGAATGTCAAAATTGAATTCATTACAGTTATCATTTGCATAGCTGTTTTCGTGGCGTGGTAGCTTTGTATGGTATGGTAGAAGTAACAGGTTCTATCATAATATAGATAGATGATGATATTTTTTTTTAAATAATGAATATTTGATGGTAAAAATATGCACGTTTTGGCGACGAAATGAAAAAAAAATAATTTCCCTTAATAGGGAATCGAACTCACAAACGACTTCGACCCACAATATGTATATATACATACAATACGTAAATACAACATACAAAATAGCAATCTAATATAATTTTTCAAGTTACAAAACATTTTGTTTTTACTCACTAGGGAATCCACGCTACTTTGCTCGCTTGAACTAGTATATAAATATTTGTTTGATTGTATTTAGTGAAAATTGATTGATTTTATTTTAGTATGGTATTTATACTGTTTTATATTTAATAAATAGTAATTTGTATCTAATGTGTGATTTCCTTAAAATCGATTTAACTATTACCGAGTATCAAAATCTATATAACTATTAGTGATTCTGGCATAGAATAGGATCACCCTGGTACTGATGGTGTCGTAAGAGGCGACTAAAGTACGTGTGGGAGTGTCACGTTGTCAGCAATGGCAACACGCATGGGCAGGCTCGACCGGATCATTACCACCCCCGGAATTTAAAACTGGCGTGAAGTAGTGGTTTCGGCCACTGTGTTTCGCATTGGGTAATGCCGGGCCGCGGTGACCTTACACCTTAAAGGACGCAACGCTGCTGTAGCTCCTCTGGAGTTACACGGGGCCGTGGGCGGCGGTGATTACTTACCATCAGGTGACCCGTACGCTCGTTTGTCGTGTCTTTCCATAAAAAAAAAGTACTGAGATGTGTCCGAACAAACAGGAAGAGAGACACACAAAACTTGTATATCATTAGTGTTTTAGTATCGTGTAAATAACAATATATAATTGAAAATCATGGACACTTCTAATTTATAAGTATATACAATTTTAAAGTAAACACATTTTTTTCCAGCTTCATACATTTTTCCTGTATTTCGGACACAAAAGCATAATTTCGGACGTTGCATGTTGAGTGGCGTACCAGAGCAAAGTAATTAAAATATTATTTTTTTCCTTTGAACATATTAAATATTTCATTTCCTCAAGTGAGGATCGAACCCACGACCTGTCGCGTTTAGAGTCACACGCTTGTGCCTCTGCTCAACTAACTATAACACATTTTAATATATTAGTGATTACTCTGTTGGCGCCAACGTGAGTGTTCCGCTCGTTTATCTTTTTTTTCTGACAGCTAGACTACATCATAATTCTATTTAACCAGTTTCCAGTTACATTAAAAAGTTTTATAGCAAATAAATTAATGAAAAATACGTCAATATAAATATGAGTGCGACTGTGACAAAAAAAAGTAAAGTGGGGAACGGAAGTGGAACGGAGTGTCTTGACACTAGGTTCCCGGGTTCCCTCTGCCTACCCTGCCTCGTGCGGGATACAGCGTGAAGCTATACTGTAACAAAAATGGTTGTGGGTGTGATTACTTAAGGAAATTAAATGATCAATATTTTCATTTCTTCGCTCTGGTAAGAAGGTAAAGCGCGGCGTTGATCTCCGCCACTCAACACACAATTGGGCGGGCTGTAGGTTCCAAGTCCCCTCCTAACCTAATCTAACCTGCCACGTGCAGGATACAACGTGACGCTGAAAAACAAAACTAGTAGATAAATGTTTTTTTTAAACAAAGCCACGATAACAATTAAGTGATCGCACGGTTGTAAAAAAGAAATGAATTTTATGATAGCTCTTTATAATTAAATTATATTTTTAGATTTTTATGTTTTCCCATTCAATAAAAATTATATCTAATTTATTATTATGGTGTTATCCCGCTTAGTTTCTTAACATTTCATATTAGAAAATGTTATTTTCAAAATTGAGGTCACTCGTGGCTCAGCGACACAAGTATGTGTGTATAGATATAGCGACAGGTTGTGGGTTTGATTCCCACGCTCTGATAAGAAGGCAAAGAAGTAAGAAGGTTCCGTTACTGAATGCTTCGAATTTATTTTAAAGGGATCTTAACAGTAGCTCCCCAGGCTTCCTCTTATCTACTCATACTCTCAGCTTCAGACTGTATCCCGCACATGGCAGGGTAGGCAGAGGGAACTTGGGAACCTAGTGTTAAGACACTCCCATCTACTTCCGTTCCCCACTTTCCGCCGAATTTGAGGCATTGCGTGTTGAGTGGCGGAACTCAACGCCGCGGTTTGCCTTGTACCTACCAGGGCGAAGAAATGAAAACATTAAATATTTCAATGGAAAATATTCAATATTTCATTTCCTCGAATGGAGATAGAACCCAGAATCTGTCGGTTACAATCACACGCTTGTGCCACTGCGCCACGACAGGCCTCCTCTTATCTAGAGATCATCTATATCCAAAAGAAATAATAAAGTAGATTCAATGTTTATTATGAGATCATTATATCACAGTGGCACTGCGTCTGTCTATGAATGAATCGGTTCTGGGTTTGATTCTTGCTCGGATCATATTTATTGTTTTTCTCGCTCTAGTAACCACGTATACGATTTTAGTTTTCTAACTGAATACGTCTCGTTTGTAAGTTATACTTGACAAATTATACTTTACGGTAGTATGTACCGATTTTGTATGAAATGAACTACAAATATCAGTTTGTTATGATTTTTTTGTATGAAATACATCACTTTTAAGTTATCATTTCATGTCATTTAGGTCAACGAAGTTTGTTTTTCTGTTTGTCTGTGCGTTTACACGCTTTTATCTCAGAAATTGCTATTTAAAAGCCTATTATATTTTGGCCACATTCCCTTAATATTTACTTCCAGTTCAGTGAAATTGTTACAAAAATCTTTTCTATTACAAGTTAAAATTTTAGTTTTCAATGACGGTCTACTATCGTAAAAGTGATATTATTACAACAAGTAAGTAATAATACAATCCAAACGGTCGAAGTCGCGGGCGGGACGCTAGTAAAATATATATTTTTGCTAACAAATTTGCAAAAGTGACTATTCCAAATAAAAAAAAATACGCAAAAATTAAGACGGTATCATATTATTTACAAAGGCTATTTTTTTTTCAGATTAAAAGGGATCTTGAAAACCTAGTGCTAAGACACTCATTTTCATTTCTCAATTTCCGACGAATTTAAGGAATTGCGCGTGGAGAGATTCACCAAAGCGGAGAAATGTTTCACTTGGTTTGTTTTTTTTTTTTGTTGGAATCGAGCCCACAGCCAATATTTGCCGGTATTTGTTGCTGTCGCATAATTTCCCTCTGAGTACGATAGTAATATCACTTGACAAGCTGGCATTTAATAATTAATCTACATGATAATCTGTCAATAAACACGTTGGCTCCTTTCCCCGCCCTGGCAAGATAAAACGCAGTATTTCAATATGAATGACACTGTAATAAGGAACTGTCAACAAATTGGCCTTCCATATATCATTTTTACTTTCTATTTGCGGGTTAGAGCGTGAATGGAAAATTTATACATGTACATTAGTTCAAAACAAACGCTATAAACGTGTTCCAGTTGGAATGCGCCTGACATAACGCAATGCGCAAATCTTATTCGAGAGAATGTCTTTGATAAATGAATATAAAAATATTATCTTGGCTTAATTAGACCAAATTAAAAAAATAAAAAGATCCTAATCCCTAATCTAAATTACTTATAGATCTTAAAGAAATGATTCGATTTTCATAAAACATAATTAAAAACGAAAGTAAGAAATACTCCAAACAGTGTCACACACAGACACTTACATTATATTAATAGTACTATACAAAATAGTTAATATTTTAATTTCCTTCTTTTAGCATCAAGGCAAAGAGCGCCGTTAACTTCTGTCATTCATTTCAATATCTCCTTTCGGCGGAAACTGGGCAAGTGTCTTTCCTTAGTTCCCTTAAGACACAACGTGCAGATAAAACAACCGGCTTAACTCAAACTCAACTCAGCTTCACCCTGTATCCCGCACATGGAAGGGAACAGGCAGAGGGAACTTGGGAACCTATTGTTAAGACACTCCATTCCACTTCCGTTTCCCACTTTCCGCCGAATTTGAGGCCTTGCATGTTGAGTGGTGTAATCGCGCTTTGCTTTGTATCGAGAACGAAGATATAGGTAAAAACATTAAATATTTAAATTGAAAATATTAAATATTTCGATTTCTCGAGCGGAGTCGAAGCTATCGCATTACCAGTACACACGCATGTGCCGTTGCGCCACGACAGGCCTCATAATAATATTGTTTAATATGAATAATCCATTCTTACTCCACAATGGGTATGATGATGTCCAAATTACAAGAAATTATGGTACAATTAAATAGTGTGGTAACAACTTTCTGTGATCACACATTTAATACGACGGTAACTTTCATTGCATAAAACACTAGCATTATACATATTGTTTATGGCATTCCCATCCCAAGGATGAGAGAAAGTCCATAGTGGTATTGTTCGAGATGCAGTCCGAAAGTGTTTGTATGTACGATCGCGAATTTAGTAGAAACTACATGTTTGTAAACGGAGTAAGAATATTATTTGATTGGTCATTTTTTTAACGTCTCCCTGAATCCAGAGTATAGTATAATTGGCATAGGGAACTTGGGAACCTAGTGTTAACACAATATTTCGTTTTAGATACTTTCGTTCCTTACTTTCTGCCGAACTTAGGAGGCATTGTAAGTTGAGTGGCGAAACTTAACGCCGCGATTTGCCTCCTTATCAGATTTAGAAATATTAAATATTTAATTTTCCTTGAATAAGAACTGAACTTACAATTTGTTAAGTTTTTATTCGCACAAAGCTCCCAATTTTGAAGTATTATGTGTGGACTTTGCCTTGCTACCAGAGCGAAAGTGAAAATATTAAAATGTATGTATATATATATATATATATATATATATATATATATATATATATATATATATATATATATATATATATATATATATACATATATATATATATATATATATATATATATATATATATATATATATATATATATATATATATATATATATATATATATATATATATATATATATATGTATATATATATATATATATATATATATATATATATATATATATATATATATAAACAAAAATACTACATGACAGATACGAATTACCAAAAACGGGTTCCAAACCCATTATATAGTCATTTGTGATCGGACCAGCTCAAAAAACAACGCCAAACAGGATTTATCTCCCGGGAATCTCGCCTCCTCACTTACACAGTGCCTTGAAAATAAGTTCAAATAAATTGTTCAGTAATAAGCGGATACAATCGAAGTGATTACATTTTCGGAATATTTTTGAGGCCGTCGTCTTCACTAATGCTGGTTTTTAGGAAAATGTTGTATACATAATGTATGAGTACGTTGGTATTTCATTGGTTCGGTGGTTCTACACGCAAGGTGGAGAAAGGGGTATATGTACCTGCTCCTTGAATATCTTATTTTAATAATAAAACTATTAATATGATGGCTCAGCGGCATAAGTTTGTGACTGTAAACGATAGGCTGTGGGTTCGATCCCCACTCGAGGAAATGAAAAATTAATTATTTTATGTTGTTATTTCTTCGCTCTGGTAACAAGGCAAAACGCAGCGTTAAGTTCTGCTACTCAACATATCTACATTATCTCAAATTTGGTGGAAAGGAAAAGAACAAAAAAAAAAGAAAAACAATATCGTATCTATAATAATTATGAAACTGAAATAATCCCATCGTGGTTGCACAATTGGTTTTGTAAATACGACAGGTTATGGATAATATTTCCACTTGAAAAAATATAGTATTCTCATATTTAGATAGAGTGGCGCAGCGGCACAAGCGTGTGACTGTAACCGACGGTTTTTGGGTTCGATCCCCAGTCGAGGAAATGAAATATTTAATATTTTCAATTTAAATATTTAATGTGGCATTTCTTCGCTCTGGTAATAAGGTAAAGCGCGGCGTTAAGTTCCGCCACTCAACACGCAATACCTCAAAATTTGGCGGAAAGTGGGGAACGGAAGTGGAATGGAGTGTCTTGACACTAGGTTCCCAAGTTCCCACTGCCTTCTTTGCCATGTGCGGGATACAGCGTGAAGCTGAATATGAGTATGAGTATATTTAGATAGAATGTGGGAAATGTAAGTCTCTATATGGAAACAGAGTGTCTTAACACTAAGTTCTCTCTCTTTCTGTCGTTCTCTCTCTCTCTTGCTTCGCGCTAGTAACGAGTACAACGTCGAGATAAAAGAGATAAATTAGCTTCGAGGCTTAGTCAGATTTTAGCCTGTCGTTTCTAGTGTTAAGACTAACAGTTCTCTGTTTATCGACAAATTTTAAAATTGTCTGTAGAATTGCGGAACTTTATATATATAAAGGCTGTGTCGTGTTAAAAAGGCTTTGTCGTGTTACCATGGAAGAAATAAAAGAATTGTTGAAATAATGTTTGTTCAGCGGCGGAACTCGACGCCGCGTTATGACTTGTTATATAGTAACGAGGTATATCAATATATTAAATATTTTATTTCTGGGTGGAAATTGAGAAAAGAATTGAATCTCCAACAGCGTTGTATCGTGTTTGCAGTTGCACACTTGCCACTAGTCTCAATTGCATATATGTAATTTGTAAAAATTGTCATTAAAAAAAAAGCAAGTCGGTTTTGAATACAGCTACGTACATGAAATAGCCGTAAATTAACACTTTTTACAAACGACACAAATCCTTGAATACTGTCTTATCTCGCCTCAGGACAAATCTTCGCTAATTGACTGCGGCCGCGACACACTGCCGCCACTCGACGCGCGCGACGCAACGATGACTTTTTAAAACCAATTAAAATATATTTTGAACAAAGATGTAAAATGTCTTTGATTAATTTTTATAGGAAGTATATTTTATTTTATATATATATTTTATTGTGTAATTGATGAAAATAGATGAAGAGCTCACAAATATAACTTAGTTATTTATAGAAATTATGAATGGTCTACAGTGCACAATTCCAATAATTTTCAGGAGTTTTTGTTTTCAACTTCACGCTGTATCCCGCATGTCAGGGTAGGCTAAGGGAACTTGGGAACCTAGTGTAAAGAAACTCCGTTCTCGTTAAATATATGTACTGCAGTTTCTTACTTTCTGTCGAATTTGAAACATAGCGTGTTGAGTGACGGAAGTCAAAGCCGCACCTTACATAGTTACCAGAGCGATGAAATGAAAATATTAAATATTTTATTTGTTATTTTTTTAAGTTTGTTATATACTCAGCTTCACGCTGTATCCCGCACGAGGCAGGGTAGGCAGAGGGAACCCGGGAACCTAGTGTAAAGACACTCCGTGCCACTTCTGTTCCCCACTTTCCGCCGAATTTGAGGCATTGCGTGTTGTGTGGCGGAACTCAACGCCGCGCTTTTGCCTTATTACCAGAGCGAAGTAATGAAACATTAATTATTATTTAAATTGAAAATATTAAATATATTTAACAAGTTTGTTATATTTAATATTATATTGCGAAATGAATAAAAAAAAACACGGAGCGCGATTCAAAATCGCGTTTCTCGAAAATTGGCCAAAATAATGCCACTACTGCATTGTAATTTTTCTGCATTTCTACGTATTTTCATTAATAAATCTTTAAATCGTTTTAAAATGTATATACAATATCATTGTTTTCTTTTCCATACTTTTAGATATAATAAATGAATGAATTATGTTTTAATATTTAAGAGATATAAAAAAGAAGAATACGCTTCGTATTCTTTAATTTAAAAAAAACTTTCTACTTTATTTTACATCATAATGAACGTAAAAATTAAAATTAACTGAGCTGTGCTGGTACTTCAGTACATGAAGTACAGACTAATAATAATAATACCTACATACTTTCCACAATATTTCAACTTCCCGCTTCCCACAAACAATGTCACATGAGGTCAATAAATTAATTAGATCCTTTAATAAACAGCAGGGCCTACTTTCCAAGTCACGAGCGTGTCACACTCGCGGCGGTGACGCATTATATGTTGTGATAAACGCTGCGACAGGCTAACGGGTCTGAAGATACCCGATTGACCTAATAGGGTTGCCAACGTTAATTTTGGGATTGTAACTGTTTTTAGCTTTATAGGTAGAGGAAACTGTTTTCGTTCTCTGTTCATTGTCCAGTTTTTGAAATATTACTTATTGAGAAACGTAATTCAACGCTGCTTTTTGTGTTGTCACAAATATGAAGACATGAACATTACTCTTTCATCTGAGTGGGAATTCAACCCACTTTAAACCTTTAGATATGATTTGCTGTTGCGCCGAAAAGCTTAATTGTAATTTGTCCGCAGATTATATTAAATAAAAAAAGACCCCTGAGCCCAAAAATCACTTCTTCAACTCACCAAAGTGTTAGAAGCCACTTAAAAACTAATCTGATTTTTATAAAATCTGACAGATCAGACAGACAGGTTAAAGATTATACTAAATTTTCTCAAAACATACAATCTCAATGAAATCTCTCTGTCTCTCTCTTTCTTTCTCTCTCATTCTCTCTGTGATCTTTTACAATATTTTTTATAGCTTCACGCTGTATCCCGCACATGATAGGGTAGGCAGAGAAAACTTGGGAACTTAGTATTAAGACACTCCGTTCCACTTCCGTTCCCCACTTTTCGATGAATTTGAGGCATTGCGTGATGAGTGGTGGAACTCAACGCCGTGCTTTCTTTTGTTACCAGAGCGAAGAAATGAAAATATTAAATATTTCATTTCCTCAAGTGGATCGAACCCACAACCTGCCGTTTATAGTAACACGCTTGTGCCGCTGCGCCACGACAGACCTCAAATCATTCTGTTACAAATTATTATCCCTATTTATATACATAATTAATCATTAGATTAATTATGTATATAAATAGGGAATTAATTTTATTTCTACAATTAATATTTATAACAAAAGGAAGTCAGATATTCGGCACGATACATGTGTTAAGTTTTAATATACGTTGTTACTATGTATACCTATCAGACGGATCTTATAAACCTAGTGATAAAACACTTAGTTCCGTTGATCTTGAAGCATGCGAAATTGCGTGTTGAGTGGTGACATTCAACGCCGCGGTTTGTCCGTTACCAGAGCGGAGAAAAAATCTTAATAAATATATATTTTTTTATATATATATATATATATATATATATATATATATATATATATATATATATATATATATATATATATATATATATATATATATTTTATAGCTTCACGCTGTATCCCGCACTGGGCAGGGCAGAGGGAACCCGGGAACCTAGTGTTAAGACACTCTGTTCCACTTCCGTTCGCCACTTAATAAATATTTCATTTCCCTTTTTAACAGTTACACATTTGTTCCCTACGCCACGACAGGTCTGTATTAAGTTTTAATATAAATACACCCTAGAAACAGCAAATAATATATATTATCCACAGTTCATCACTAAAATTTTTCACTTTAAAAAAATCACAACCCTAATCATCAAGCCATTTACATCCTATAAACTACTAGTGCATTCCGCACTTTCGAACTCGTTTAACATTTATAGGTAAGTAAGGTAGCTGGAATGCAGCTATCTATCGAGATCCTATCAATCTAAATTGTTCAATGCTTAAACTATGTTCATGTTAAAATATTTTCGCTGATGAGTGGCGAATATTTTTTTCTTAACTGTTTATATGAGACTTGTCGTGGAGTAGTACAATTCCCTCCCGGGAAAATGAAATATTTATAATTTTCGTGTCCCGGTTCCTTTCCTACTTTCTGAATAACACGTATTCAGAAAGTAGGAAAGGAATGTGTCCCATTTGGCAACGGAGTGTCTAAACATAAGGTAGTATTATAGTGATTATAGAAAATAAATAAAAAAAATATATCAAAACTTTTTTTTAACAGTTTTTTTTTAGCTTATATGTAGATTTTTTTTACTTTATAAAAACAAAAATACAAAATTTTAAATTCTATAATTGAATTAAACAAAAAAAAATTGTGTCATAGCAATATCTGTTCAGGTTTCCCTTGCTTAACCTGCCACAAGCAGGTCACGGCGTGAAGCCAAGATAACCATGTTATAAGAAATAAATACCTGCGAGGCTTAGGTCTAAGTATCTCATGCGGCGCGGGCTGGCGGCGCGGCCAGGCGGCGCAGGCGCACGCGCGCTCCCGCTCGCCCGCCACCGCCGCCGTGCCCTCGCCCAGCGTACGCGCATGTTCACTGCGGACAATAGTAAGCTACATTAACTAAAATAATTAATTAAAATTCTACCTGTCGTGGTGTAGGAGCACAAGCGTACGACTGTTGTTGCGACAGGTTGCGGGTTCGATTCCCACTCCAGGAAATAAAATAATTAATATTTTCATTTTCTTTGTTACATTGCAAATAGAGCTTTACAGGGAACTGGTAGAAACAGACATCAAAAAACATTACAATTTAATAAGTAAACGTTTTGTAAAATTACAATTTCTTTCAACTGTCATTGACACTTACCTATATTAAAAGGATGAAATGAATAAAAAATATTTATTAAAAATCTTAATTAAAGAAGCGTATTGTATCGTACTTAAAACCATTTGATCATTCATAAATGAAATATTTTGGGGTCAATGAAACATGTTTAAATATTATTAAAAAAGCCTTTTGTGTTATGGTTTTTGTCTTGATTTTTTTCCAAATAAATTATTATGAATACGTTTTTTAATTCTTTAATTAGCAAGGTGGGTAAAGGAAACCTAGGAAACTATTTGGAACATTTCTTTTTCAGTCTCGTTGAGGTACTATGTTCTCATTAACACTTATGTACCCCATTTCCGCCTAATTCTGTAAGTAAGTACTCAATAGCGGAGCTTAACGCCGCTTAACCTCGTTACTAGATCGAGAAAATGAAAATATAAAATATTTTATTTGCTTCAGTGGGATTCGAACCTACAACTTATCGTTACAACCAACGTTTACAGCCGCACGACAAGCCTCTATTCGGATGTACATACATATATTGAACAAAGAGATATAGAACAATTATTTTAATTTATACACAAAAAAAAATCACTAATAATCACACGACAAGTAACAAAGTAGCAAAGTAACGGTCACCGACCAGTTGTACTCGTAGATAAAACAATAATTTAAATTCATTGAATTCCACAAAGTGCCGCGGGCGGGACGCAAAGTTAAATGGAGACATTCAAGCATTATCTTATTATAGCAAACCAGATGAGCTACATTGTTTTGACACGTAGGTATATCATACAAATGGCAGGAAAAGGAGTAAGAGATACTAAGTTATAGCTCTTTTTTTTTTAAGGAAGAGACGGCAACTAGCATACGGGTCACCTGATGGTAAGTCATCACCGTCGCCCACGGCCCCATGTAGCTCCAGAGGAGCTAGAGCGTTGCCGTCTTTTAAGGTGGATGAGCACCGGGGCCCGGCATTACCTAATGCGAAACGCAGTGGCCTAAGCCACTACTTAACGCCGGTCTTAAATGCCGGGGGTGGTAACAGTCCGGTCGAGTCTGCCCATGCGTGTTGCCATTGCTGGATACGTGCATGTATGTACTCTACCACACGAAAATAGCTCAAAATCTTACTGTTTCAATAAGATTTTGAGCTATAACTGTAAATAAGGAAAAGCGCGTCGTTGAGTTCCGCGACTCATCACGCAATATAGTAAATATATATCCTGTATTTTTTTAAGATATAACTTTTAAAAATACAGCGCTTAACGCAGCACTTGGTCTTACAAGACTAAGAAAAAAACTGAATTTAATATTAAAAAAAAACCATTCCCCAAACTAGAATTGAACCTGCAACAATCACAAAAGTAATTTCCCTCTACAAAGACATCGTTAACCATTTATAAACTGTTTTATCAGTAACCGATATAACAAATATGTAACCAGTATTGAACATTAAAGGCTTGTGGCCAGTTCTGCCCGCCGGCCTCGACTCCGGCGTAATATATAGCTGTTCTAAGATAATTGTTCTTCTGAATGAGGTGTGTTTACCGAGAAATACTATGTCGGTATATGAAACGATAGGGAATGTTAATAGACGTTTATAAGGATGATCAGTTGAATTATATTTATTATAGTAGAAAACGTATGAACATTTGAACGTAGCGGGATTTGAACTCGCGATTGGTGGAAGCGGTCCAAGCGTTCTGAGCACTGAGCCATCAGCCAAAAAGCGTTCTCATAGAGCTACGTCGAAATGTTTATACGCTTGTTAGAACTTATTTATGTTTTTAGCAACTTAGTGGGATTTTTTAAAATGTATACCAGCCTAGACTTATTATTTGGCTAGAGAGAATACTATTTATTAAATATTTTTGCATTTTTAAATTCTCATTCATTATGTTAGCATTGGTAAAGATCCTGAACCTGTAGTCTTTGAGGAACTCTACTACACAGTGTTGTAACTATATATTTACATTGATATATAAAAAAATTTTATTTTTTTTCAAATTCACGTTTCATCCTTTTCATTTTCTCGAATAGAAATCGAACGCGCAACCTGTTATTTGAACAATAGCAGCCCCAGCACCACTACAGGCCTCAATACAATAATCCTACATTGTCTGGAATTAGAGCGTCGTTAAATATTTAAACAAACGATAACTATAAGTATTGCGGTTCGCAATCGCCTGTGAATGAACACCTGGCGGTTCACTGCAAGCTTTTACTTGTGTAACATACAAAGTATATTCTCGTTTTATGTCCTTCATTGAAAACTATATAAAAACTATGTACGAGTAAATTGTGTAAGTCTATCATGACGCAGCGGCAGAAACGTGTGACTGTTAACGCGACTGGTTGTGGGTTTAAATCCTGACTTAAAAAAAAAATATATTTAATATTTTCATACACTTTTTTATTGCAGCTTCACGCTGTGTCTCCCACGAGGCAGGGTAAGGAGAGGGAACCCGGGAACCTAGTGTTAAGACACTCCGTTCCACTTTCCATCGAATTTGAGGCATTGCGTGTTGTGTGGCGGAACTCAACGCCATACTTTGCCTTGTTACTTGAGCGAAGAAATGAAACATTAAATATTAAAATTGAATTAAATATTTATTTCTTTTATTTTGTTTTGTTTTAGTAACATAGCAAAGCGCGGCGTTGAGTTCCACCACATAGATTCCCAAATTGCCTTCTTCTACTCTGCCATATGCGAGACGCAGTGTGAAGCTATATTATATATTATGCTTAACGTATATGATTAAAAGCTTACATTTACAATGACATTTTTACAATAATTAAAAAAATCTTCTTGAACACTGAATAGGTAAAGGAACCTCATGCCTAATAACAAATTAAAGATAAATATTTTTATTTTTAGGTTTACATTTTACCCTGCACCTGGTTGTGTAGACAGAGGGAACCTGGGAACCTACTGTGACGACACTCCGTTCTTTTCCCCTCTTTCCACCGAATTTAAGGTATTGTATATTGATATATAGTTATTATTTATTAATTTAATTCGCAATGCGAGAAGAACGAGTCCTTTAAGCACACATGTTGCCTATAAAGGGTTATAAGTTCATTACTGGAGGCCAAAGAATGTTACATATACGTAATGCAAAATGTCGCTCATAATTTACGGGTTATGGGTATATCATTCAAATAATATGTATGTATAAATATAGTTAAATTGTAACTAGTTAATGTTTTTTACCTGGAACATACTTGTGTATGTTATTATAAGAATTTTTCAATTAAATGGAAATTTCTGTCGTCTGATTGCCTGTTATTTAATATTTTCTATGTAAATATTTAATGTTTTCATTGCTATGCTCTGGTGACTAGGCAAAGCGCGGCATCGAGTTTCGCCACTCTACACGCAATGCCTCAAACTCGGCAGAAAGTGGGAAACGGAACAGAGTGTCTTAACACTAGGTTGCCTAGTTACCTCTGCCTACCCTGCCCTGAGTAATAGAATTCATAACAATAGTTTTTTTTAATTTTCGTCTGTTCATCTTTACGTTTGTGCAAGCTAATTTCGTAAATTGTTTTACTGATTTGAATTTAGTTTTCACAGCTGTATTTTGGTAAAGTTCCCTTAAAATGTGGAGTTTCTTTTATTTTCATCAATTAAAGAAATAAGAAATATATCAATTGAGGCCTGTCGTGGCGCAGCTGCACAAGGGTGTGACTGTAAACGACAGTTTCAGGGTTCGATCCCCAGTCGAGGAAATAAAATATTTAATATTTTCGATTTAAATATTTAATGTTTAATTTCTTCGCTCTGGTAATAAGGCAAAGTGCGGCGTTGAGTTTCGCCACTCAACACGCAATGCCTCAAATTCGGCGGAAAGTGGGGAACGGAAGTGGAACGGAGTGTCTTAACACTAGGTTGAGTGTTCCCTCTGCCTACCCTGCCTCGTGCGGGGTACAGCGTAAAGCTGAGTAGAGTAGAGTAGAAATATATCAATATAGCGTATCTCTAGACAGAATCACTACAAAATGAGTATTTTATCTAAAGAAAATTTAGTTTTTAATTAAGATATTGTATTTTTGGTTATAAAAACATAAAAATAACTTTCCGCCAGCACATAAATAATTGTGGTTCAATCGAGTGAAGCCGAGAACGGGTCGATAGTTGGTATATAAATTAGTGAAATTAAAAATAGTTGATATAGGTATAAACTATTTTTTCAACAAAATTAAGTTTCTTGAGTCATGTGTATTAAAAAATCCGTTGTGTTATTATCTATACTAGAATATTTTGGAAAAAAAATAATTAAATACTTATTGTAGATATTTTTTTTATCACTCTTTTTCCCACTTACCCGGGTAAATAGAAGGAATCTAGTATTGAAACCCAATAATGAGTTGCAGAGCTAAACGCCGCGTGTCATTTGCGACTGAATCGAAACCACAACCAACCATTACCAGTCAAACGCTCATCCATTGTACCACAACGGCTTTACATATAATGTTTTATTTCACACTCAATAAATATCGAATGACACGTAATAAAAGGAGTCCTAGTACTTAAATAACTACCGAAACAGAAGACGATAGTTATTTCCAGTAATCTTAAAAGGGGCATTAAAACTAACATAAATTAAATAAATGAAAACATTTATTACGAGCAGCGACGCATATCGAAGTACGGGGTTCAGTTCCTGGCAAATGCATTGTTTAATGACACGCCACATTACACTGGGCTTGGCTTCCTTACACGCCTTTTGTAGATTATTCAAATTATGTACATCTATTATATCGTATTTACTACTAATATTTATATTTCTATTATGCCTATGAGTTAACACTTAGGGTCCCTCCGCCTTCCCTAAATAGGGAACCTAGGAAGGTAAGTTAAGTTAAAACACCTCTTTCCGTTGAATTGAAGCACTGCGTGTTGAGTGATCGTACTCAACACCGCGTTTTATCTTGTTACCATAGGGAGGAAATGAAAATAAATATTTCTTCCAAAAGGGATCGAACCCACAACCATTGCCAACTAAAGACGGACTATAGACTATAATTGTATTCATAATAAATACGTAATAATCTAATACAAGAATCTTACTTGAAATTCTTAGTTTCCAAGTTCTAATGAGGGTCAAATTTTCCAGAAAAGTGGTTAAAGGCGTTATCTGCGTAATGATAATGATAATGACACCTACGTCTGGTAGCAATTAGAGTCCAGACAGGAATTACACGATCAGCGGGATGAGGGCTCGCACTTTGTATGACGTGTTATTATAAAGGACTTACAAAAGGAGAATATTTTTTACAGAAGTACATATTTACGACTAGAATAGAATAGTTGAAAGGCTTGACTGTAAGAGCGATAAGTGTAGATTCTATTTTAGTTCTAATGGATTTTTTTTCTTCTTTGGCAACGGTGACGCACTGCGTTGAATTACGCCAGTAATCCAAGGAAAAAAAAACCCCTAAAGCGTGGGAGTTTGTTTTTTCTGTGCTCCAACTACTGTACTGTAGGCATCCACGACATCTCAAGATAAATGCTTCCATACCAAAGGATCTCAAGATAAATCGTATTAGGGATCCGGTTTTACCCTCTGGGGAAAGGTATCCTTAAAAAAAAAAGGAATTTCCGTTTCACGTTACTATATTCCAGGCAAACTACTACTTTTAAATATAAAAACTCAACAAATTCAAAACTAATTTTAATATATACATGTGTAAAATTGTGACAAAGTAGCTCTTTCATTTTATTTTACGCAATTACTTGAGCATGTGAAGAAAAACATCTAAACCCTCTCCCAAGTTAATTATGATGTTGCGTCGACAATTTACCACCTCATAATTGAGTATGCTATGAACGAAACAAGAAGGCAGGATGTGTTGGACGGTCTCCAGGAGTACGAACAAACTCGCTACTTTTAATTTTGTATACGTTTATTAGTTGTTTTCATTTTTTCACGCTGTATTTCGCACATAGCAGGGTAGGCAAAGAAAATTTAGGAACCTAGTGCTGAGACTCTGTGTGATTATTAAAATACTTCCCAATATTTTACTAAAAGTGGCGTAACTTAACGCCGCGATATACCTCTTCACCGGAGCCAGTAAACTAAACTATTAAATAATTTATTTCATCGAGTTAGAACGAAGTTATAAGCTGTAGCGTTTACGCTCGCTTTTATGTCTCTGAGCCATGCCTCACTCCATTCATATATAACTTATAAGCGGAAGTGTGAAGCTCAATTAAAAGAAAACCAATATAATTGTATACTTATAATAAATCTGTAACTGGTCACTGTCTGTAGATGGACGATATATGTATGTATGTATGTATTTAACAAAATTCTTATAAGGCACGTTTAATTATATAAAAAGACACAAAATACTGATTTAATTTTGTTGTTTGTTTGTCTGTTTATCTATTTGTCTATGTGTTTGTGCGCGATAATTTCTGAAACGGATGACCAGATTTAAATGCAGTTTTCACTATTATATATTAAGGCATCCTTTCCTGAATAAGTGTTTGTTCCATTTCAATAGATTAAAAAGTATTATTTAGTTCGGCAAAATTGATACAAAACTTTTATTCATTTAACTGAAATTTCAGTTTTCAATGGATAAATATTGTCTTAAAGATAATAAAATGGGGTGTCTTAACACTAGGTTCCCGGGTTCCCACTGCCTACCCTGCCTCGTGCGGGATACAGCGTGAAGCAAATTTTTTAGCTAAATAAAAAAAAAGTTATCAGACCACGTAATTAGTTGATATTATTAAATAAAATCGTTTAAATCAAACGGGCGAAGCCGCCGGCAGGTCGCTAGTTATAAACAAATTCAATAAATCAAACCGTTTCAATAGCAATTTATTTATAATAATTAAAACTAACATGTCTGGATTTTTTTTTTGTTTCTCAACCAAATATTTCAATGTTCGTCCGAAACTCGTAACCAGTAGCGATCATTAATCAAAGCTACGCAACACCCGGTTATTACCATGCGAGTAATTTGTCGTGGAAAATGGTTTTTTTTTTATGGTATTTTGTATTAGTATGTATAGAAGTTTGGTATTTCATACTGGTTCTTATTCAATACTTAGTTATTTTTTAAAGTAAAATTCTATTTATATTTAATATATATTTGTATATACTTTTTCTTCATTCGCTTCGCTCTAGAAATGAGGCAAAGCGCAGTCTAGAATTCTGTCACTCAATGCGCAATGGTTCAATAATTACATTGAATCAGGGGGGTGGTAGTGACTTAATGGAAACGGATTATCTTAACACTACTCGACTCTACTAAAGACAATATATTCTTTTCGATATATATATATATATATATATATATATATATATATATATATATATATATATATATATATATATATATATATATATATATATATATATATATATATATATATATATATATATATATATATATATATATATATATATATATATATATATTTATATATATATATATATATATATATATATATATATATATATATATATATATATATATATATATATATATATATATATATATATATATATATATATATATATTTAAATATATATATATATAAGCGTATATAACGCATGCATAATATGCACTGAACAGGGTAGATAAAGGGAACCTGATAAGACATTCCGGTCCCCATATTTCTCATGATTTTTGAAGTATCAAAATTGTGAAAAGGTTCCCTCGAGAGGGAGTCGAACCCAAAACCATCTCTTTAACGGCCCGATGACGGCCAATGGTAACTCAAAATAAACTTGTTCTTATGTAACACTGTTTGCCCAGCGGCGTCTGTCGGTATGCGGGTCAATAGCCTAATTTGTCTTCTTTTAACTTTATATAGAAGCTTTAATTGTATATAATTAATCAAATATTTTGTAGAGTTCAAATATTTTGAGTGCAGGGCCATTAAAATACTAGGTCAATGTATAAAATATGCAAGTATTCAAATATTTAAATAAAAAAAACTTTGGAAAAAAAAAAATGCAGTGGAACTCGAGCCTATGTTTCTTGGGTCTTTGAACATCAGGCAATGAATTGTCAATTTTTTGAAGAACTGTCAAACAATTTACAATTCATTGTCTGAAGGAGAATGGAGTAACACTAGGTTCCCAGGTTTACTCTGCCAACAGAATGACGTTAAAACTACTGTTCGAAAAATTCAAAAAATCAAAATATTCTTTACTCGAATAGGCCATTACAAGCACTTTTGAGTCGTCAATTATTATTGAATGACTGATGGATGTAGAGATGAAACTATTGGACTTAGAATGTCGAAATATACTATAGAAGAAAGTTAGTTAGGGGAAGCTGAGAGAAAAATTGTAAAATGTATAAGCAAATTTCTAGAATGTTAGAAAAAAAATCTTTTATTTTTATTTTTTATGGACGAGACACGGCAAACGAGCGTACGGGTCACCTGACGGTAAGTGATCACCGTCGCTTACGGCCCCGAGCAACTCCAGAGAAGCTACAGGAGCGTTGCCGGCCTTTAAAGTGGACGGGCACCGGGTCCCGACATTACCCAATGCGAAACGTAGTGGCCGAAACCACAACTTAACGCCGGTTTTAAATGCCGGGGGTGGTAATAACCCGGTCGAGTCCGCCCATGCGTGTTGTCATTGCTGACGACGTGACTCTACCACACGTACTTTAGTCGCCTCTTACGACATCATCAGTACCAGGGTGATCGTATTCTAAGCCGGAATCACACGGCTTAAATACTGTCTAGAAATTCGAGAACCCTGCCGTGGCACAGGGGCGCAAATGTGTAACTGTAGATGCGACAGGTATAGACCCCCATTGTATGAAATATAATACTAACAATTTACCTTTCTTTGCTCTGGTATAAATTCACAGTATGTACCTCAAATTCGGCGGAAAATGTGGAACGGAACAGTGTATTTTAACACTTTGTTCATCCCTTTTGCCTAACCCCCTGTACATACAGTGTGAAAACTGAAAAACGATACCTAAGCCTTAATCTCTTACCAATTAAACTCAATATCGATCCAAGCTTTTACCAACACCAAGCAAGCTTTTCAATATTATATAACCAAAATTTTAATGACATCTATCTTACTTATACTTTGCAATAAGAACACAATGTCACAGCAGCAGGTGCATCTCGAAATAAACGCGGCCACCGCCGGTGCTTACCTGACACAATGGAATCTGAAAATGCGAAAAAAACATCCGAATACACGATTTATGTGTTTCTGTAACCTTTAGTGTAATGCCGAATGATGTGAAACACATTTAGGTTATATTAGGTCTACTTATACAGAAAAAGTATAAAGAATTAACATACAATATACTTTATTGCACACAAACTACACATACTCTCTCAGCTTCACGCTGTATCCCGCACGTGGCAGGGTAGGCAGAGGGAACTTCTTGTATTAAGACACTCCGTTCCACTTCCGTTTCCTACTTTGCGCCGGATATGAAGCATTACGTATTGTGGCGGAAATGGTGTGGCCGAACTGAACGCCGCGCTTTGCCTAGTTACCAGAGTGAGAGGATGTCTCAAATTTAGTGGCATCTGGGGAACAGAAGTGACTTAATGGGATTAGAGGCTATACCAGATTCACAAGTTCCCTTTGCTTACCCTAATAATTGTGTTATATAGCATAACATAATAATATTCAATTCTAATTACCGAAAAGTTGTCCGAATTGTCTTTAGATCCACTAATATTACAAAGCAATGAAATTTTACAATTAAAACAACCTATTTTAGTACAACAACACTTACTTTCACTATTGTAGTAACATTCTACTGAACTATAAATTATATCAGCCTATTAAATCTACATGGCCCGTACGATGCTTCCCGGACGCATTTGGTTATTTATGGACATCGCTTAGATATTGGTTATCTTTAAAATGTTAAAAGGCTAATTTTATTACGGTTTTCTACGTTTTTTCTTTCCACTATCTTAAATCGGTTGAATCGATTGTGGCATAGCTATGGTAATAAAAACAATAGTTGGGAGTTGAATTCCTATAGTTTACTTTTCAATGATAAGAAAAATACGGCTTAAGATTAACGAAATGGGTGAAAAGTAAAGAACGAGGTCTATTATCACTAAGTTTTAAGTTATTACTGCAAAACGTAAAATGATGGAGTATGTAGTAATTTAAAATTCCAGGCCAGGGTCAAGACCAGTCGTGGCGCAGGGGCACAGGAGGGCGGCAGGTCGTGAGTTCGATCTCCATCCGAGAAATGAAATATTTGATAAATTCATTCTTTGCTTTGGTAACAATTCAAAGGCTCCGGTTTCAAGGCGTGACTTTTCGACACTCAACAAACAAATTCGGTGGCAAGTCGGGAACAAGAATGTCTTAATGGGAACAGAGTGTCTTAATACTAGGTTCCCGAGTCCTTAACCATGGTATGGGAAACAACGAACTTAAAAAATACATATATGTATAATCTATAGTCAAAAGCAGGCGCAACGATGGCGCGTGCGCACGTCATAATACATTCACCTCGCCCCATCGTTTAAGAGAGTTAAATGTTATGACATACATTAGCTTTTTGAATAACTTATAGGTACATTATTTCAATGTATATGGACAAATAAAATTTAAACGTCTATACATAATAAAGAAAGCTTCATTTTCTATATTTTTTTAACTTCACATTGTATCACGCTGTATAGCGGGATAGGGAATCTAGGAACATAGTGTTAAAGTGTTAGTGGTTCCCATAAGACACTTCCGTTCTCCACTTTCCACCGAATTCTGAAGGCAATGTGTGCTAATTGGCTATGCAATCTATGCCAATGTTAAGCGTATGAACAGTAGATACTGTAATTTTGTTTGTTAGCTCTAATCGTGTGACAGTCCCAGCACTCTTTCACCAGAGCCAATAAACGAAAATATATATGGTAATTCCATTCCTGAACGGGAATCGAACTCAATGCCTAAAAGTAATTTATACACACACAAAGCCATACCAAAGCTCACCAAAAGCTTTAAATCCATAGATATCGTTAACTAGACAGCGTTGATAAGATTAGCGTCACTTAACATCGGCAACAACTATAACAAATATAACTTTCTCACTTCCATAATGGTCGAAATTGATATAAGCTGTTTACGTAAAAGCTGTAAGAAGCTTTTGAGGCCAATCGTGGCGCAGAGGCACAGGCGTGCGTGTAAGCGTGACTGGCTGTGGATTCGAATCTCACTCGAGAAAATTAAGTATTTAATGCATTTTTTGTCATTTTTCTGGTAACAAGACAAATTGCGGTGTTGAGTTCCACCATTGATCAAGCAATCCAGAATTTGGGAAAAGTGAAGAACGTAAATGTCTTAACGGGAACTGAATGTCTTGACACTAGGTTCCCAACTAAGCCACACGTTGTCATCTAACGTCAAATGTCAAAATTCTTATACAATAAAAATTCTTTTAACATGCGTATGAGAATTGCGACATAGTAAAATAAGAACGTGTGGTTTAGTTGGTCAGAGTTCTTGGACGGCCAGAGGATCCAGGAGACTCAATTCTCACTACTTCTAAATTTTATTCCGTTTTCTATAAAGTGTTATTCTTTCAAAGTCCAAAGTATATCACTTTAAATATGTTAAAAATACAGATTATTTGAGTTTAAACTAAGTATCCTAAGTATAATTCCGACCAATGTTCAAAATTGCACAGATTCTGATGACTTAATACAAGAAAATATCTTGAGTATTTACTTTTATCTTGTAACTCTTAATTATAAGTTTAAGTATTAATAGTTAGTATTAAAGAGCTATAATAGTATTTATAATACGATCAGCATAAAATGGTCGGTTAAGATCGTAAATTCTGTAATGGTAGTGAATTACTCTTCTAATGGGCTGGCAGTGGTCGACAGGTCAATATTCATTTATTTATTATACTTCTCTACTATATAAAAGTAATAAAACCTAACGTTTTCATGTGAATTGTTCAGAATTATCTATGTTTTCGGGAACAATATCAGTTCTCTCTTTCTCAGTTCTCTCTATTTCAGTAGGAAAACCTCGAAAAGAACAATCTCAGTTTTCTCTATCTCAGTAGGAAAACCTCGAAAAGAAGAAATGGAACCTTTGTAGGATTAATTTATTGCCTGTCCATCCGTCAAGACTTTTTCGCTGGAATTCATGTGGCTGCACTAAGCTGAAATCTTCGGTTCTTTAGAGCACATAACCCCTCGTTGTATCTAACGTTTTTTATCTTTTTATCGTAGTCTCCCACACATAGTAGGGTAGGCAGAGGGAGCTAGAGAACCTAGAGTTAAGATACTCCCTTCCCGTTTCTCTCTTTCCGCCAAATTTGAAACGTTAGTGGTGGAACTCAACGCCATGCTTCGTCTCATGACCAAAGCGAAAAAATAAAAATTTCCTCCAGCAGGAAACCAACCACTCTCTATAACAACGCTTTATTTATATATATATATATATATATATATATATATATATATATATATATATATATATATATATATATATATATATATATATATATATATATATATATATATATATATATATATATATATATATATATATTAGTCATTATCCCCAATCTATTTAAAGCGTGACTGGTGAATCTCAATGGGGTGTTTCATTGTTACTTGTATTTATTCCCTCGACTGGTAATCGACCCCATAGCCACTATGTTTAGAATTAGACACTGAGCTGCTGCGCCACGAGGACCTTTAGAAATAAATAAATATCAGGAACACAGCCACACCTAATATGTATGTGTCGAATATATATGTATGTATGTCTAATACAAATTAATTTCTCATAACATATTACGCGATAAGCGGTAGATAACAGTAAACTAGTATATTAGAACCGGACCGCGGCTCGGGCTGCGGATGACGCCATCGATTAGCATTTAGCGTTCGTAGAAATATGTATGTTAATACTTAACACTTGTCGATGATACGATTTATTAATATTTGCGCTTAGCTAGCCAATGTACCTGGGTTTATTTCTTTTTCATAGATTTATATTATAGATGCCTTTCCCGCACATAGCAAGGTAGGCAAAGAAGATTAGCGTCACTTCCAATCAACTATAACAAATATAACTTAGGAACGCCATAAGGCACTTACTTACGAGTACATTGCCCATTTTCCGCCGAATGTTTAATTGGGAGAGTGTCGGAACTTAATGCCGCGTTTTGCCTCTTTACCAGATCTAGGAAATAATAATATTAAATATTTTATTTCTTCAGGCGGTAATCAAATCCACAGCCTGTCTAGTTTCCACACATGTACTCTTCCACCACGTATACCTAAAATTACTGCAGTTCAAACATTTCAGTACCGTAAATACTGAACCATGTAATTGCCTCAATATTAATTTATAACCTTGTAAAACTCAAATTCATCTTCACAATGTATCCCTCACATGGCAGGGTGGGCAGAGGGAACTTAGGAACCTACCGTTAAGACACTCCGTGCCACATCGTTATATTATATATTTTATGTCCTCGAGAGAGGATCGAACCCACTACCTGTCGGCTACGGTCACACACAGATTTATAACCTTGTAGATTAATATTTCACTTATTGGAATACAATTTTAAACATTTTAATATTTACATTTTTACGTAAAGTGTCACATCACTAATCACTCTCTTCAGTAACAGTAATAGATATCCACTAGAAAAAATTATTACAAAATGAGTCTATACTAAGAAAGCTCTAAGTTCAGGTTTACCTCAGTTAAGTGCAAGTAAGATTAAGTAACGCTAAGCTCTGGTTAACTAAATCTATTTTTTTTTGGAATTTAATAACTCAGAAATATATTTAAATAATATTTCCCTCGCTCTGAAGACACAGTGCGGCGTTGAGTTACGTAATCCCAGGATTCGAATTCGAAAAGATATCAGATTAAACGTGAAGACGAGCCAAGCACTTTTAAAACTAACTTCGTTTAACGATTATTTCAATATTTACAAATAAATTGTTTATGTATTGTATGAGGAAAATTAAAGATGCCGATTAAGAAATTAAAAGGATGCAGGTGCATCCTTTTAATTTCTTAATCGGCATCTTTAATTTTAGGAGGAAAGTGCTTTATCATTTTGATGTCCATTTAACGCATTCTTTCTACCATACAAAAGTATTGAAACAACTTAATATTATATTACTTAGAATATAAACTACATAAGTATTCTACTGTTACTTACTTTTTTTAGATTTGAACCCGCACCCCTTGGAAACCATCCAAGCGTTCTGACTACTAAGCCATGCGCTCTGCGAGTTCAAATCAATACGTAGCGGGCGTTCAAATTATTATACTAATTCTAAATAAATAATTTCCTACTCTAAGTGCGAAATATTACTTTTAATTTGTTAAAAAATGTTTTTTATTGGTAAAGTATTCTATAGAGGTCGTTCCACTAGCCGATTGTAAATTATTATACAGCTCCTTTGTATCCCATGAGGTAGGTAAAGGAAACATAGTGTTAAGACGCTATCTCTACTTTAAACTGAAGTTTTGACATATTACGCGTTAAATAGAGGAGCTTAACGCTGCCCTCCGCCTTTTACCAAAGTGATGATGAAATGATTAATTTCCACCAATAGGTATTGAGCCCACGACCGTTGTGTTTACAGTCAGACTCTGTGCTGCTGTACTACGACCGACTTAATTTAGGCAAAAGAAAGAAAAGAATTTGGGATTTGTCTCCACCATTGGTTATAATTATAGCATAGGAATTTCACATTTTTGCCATAACGGTATCAAACCACTATGTATTTTAACATACAAAAAATATTTAGCAACTTTTTTGGTTATCACGCAAATTACACGTGTGACTTCTAAAAAATATTTTAATTTCATCCGTCACTCTAGCAAAGGGAGATAAGGACTGGAAACCTGTTTTCTGGTTTTAATGAATTGTCTACATACCATACTATGTATGTTATATGTATGTATGGATGTACTGTTCAGTAAAAGTAGATTCATGTTTTTGCTAAATTTTTAATTAGTTTTTATCACTTACATGTGCAAAGTGTTTTTTACTAAAAAAACTGTTTTATTAATATTGTAGCATCCTTAATTATATTTAAAGTAACTTTTTTTTTACTGTACGCTTTATTACGCACATAGCCGTGTAGGTACTCATGGTAGAGTACGCCGACGGAACCGGAGAGCCCAGTGTTAAGATACTCCGTTCGCAGGTTTCCATATTAAAGGCTTTGCGTGTTATATTGCGGTATTCAACCTAGCGTTTTACCTCGTAACCGGATCGAGGAAATGAAAATATTAAATATTTCATATCAATGAAAGGAGATTGAACCCACACTCTGTGTTTATATTCTCACACTTGTGCCGCTGCGCCACGTCCGGGCACAGCCTTTTTTGGATACCTTTGCAAAAAAAAAAAAATTTATTACACTGAGATGAGGCAGAGATGGTAAAGTATAAGAATGTTAAATTGTTACTAATTTTAAACCTTTTTTTAACGAGAAGATTCCAGAAACAAGGCTAATGTAATTTAAGTGTCATGTTACTAAATTAGGTCCAATCTGAATCCCGCATATAGCATGGTGGACTGACTAGGTTCCCCTAGTGTTAAGACACTCCGTTTCCACATTCAGACACTTCCGTTTCCACCTACTTCTCGCTGAATTTGAGGCAGTGCATCTTGGCGAAACTAAACGTCGAACTTTGCCTTATTACAAGCTGTTATTACTTAGTCCTCTATTTTTTTTCCTTTTCTAAATAATTTGAGAATAACATTAGCAAGATGCTTAAGTCAATATGCTATTAAGATCAATTAAAGAAACCAATGTTAAGAATTATCGTTAATAACGAAATGGAGCTCTTTTAATACAAATAAAATCTTTTTATTCAGTTAATCGAATTATCATTGTAACGTTATTTAAAATGTGTATATTTTATCTATATATAGTACGTGCTAATTATAAAATGTAAAACATCTTCTGGAGGTTATGTTAACGCAATGGGGCTGATTGGGGATTCGACTCCCTCTTGACGGCGTGAATATGAAATTGATGACCGCTTCCCTTTTAAAGTCGGTTAAAAATATAGGACAATCTTACTGAATTATAATATATGTTAGAACATAAGGCTGTAATATGGGCTTATTACTAAAATTACACATAGACGAGGCTGGTCTTGGAGCAGAGGGCAGAACATACGTGCCAATGTAAACTTGTTGTTATTTAATCTGTGGTCGAATGGATAAAAAAAAGTATTTTGTATTGTATATAATGTCTATGACACACAACACTTTCCTAAGAACCAAAGACAAAGTAAACGTTAACTATCAAAGCTACATTGAAACAATTAACGTACTATAATTTTATAACCTACATTTTTCTTTGATAAATGGACAAGTCAAACTAGTTACTAGTTCTTGAGATTAGATAGCACTTGTTCTTCAGATTAGAGAGTTAAACCAAACAAACAACCTTGTAATATTAGTATAGACGTATAGATATAAATAGCGAAATTTTCACTCAAGAAAGTCGCTAGAAATAAGTAGACAGTCTGAACAAGCCTTTACCAATATTTAATATACACGCCTAATGACTTGCCTTTGCCGGTAATGTGTTTTTGTTCAAAATAAAGTTGCAATTTTAATGAGACAAAAACGAATGAAACAACGAAATTATCAAATGGCATTGAAAGCTTATTTTGTATGAGTATTAGAAATACTGTCAGTGTTGTAAGCTTGGCGTATCTGTGTGTCTGCTTGTGACACCGTAGCTCCTAACTTAACCAACATATACATATATATAACAATTTAAATATGATTTTTTCTATCGAAAACCTTATTTATTGCGCTAACCTTGCTTAGCTATGTTGGATGTAATTGGGATTACTAGTTTAAGAGCAGCGAGTACTCCGCCAAAATGAGGTATAGTTTTTTTTTTTTTTTTTTTGATATATTCAGCTGTATACTTTTACAACTAGAAGTTGTATACTTTTATCAATTATATGTACGGGTAGTACGACAGGGACCGCGACCCGCCAGCGGCTTGGCCCTTTTGAATTAACTTAAATTATTACTTTAAGATTATATCCTATACATTGAAAACTAAAATTTAAGCTAAATAAATAAAAAAAATATAGCAATTTTATACAATTAACTAATTAAAATTGACGTAACTTTCTTGTTTATCAACCGATTTAAATAAAACCACTATGTGTTGAAGGAAAATTGTTATTATATATATTTGAAAATGGCATTTAAATTTGGTTGGACATTTTTGAGACTAGTGTGTAAAATGATAAAGAGACAAACAGACAAAAAAAATCATTTTTTTTTTTTAAATTTGACATTAATAACATATGTTTTTTTCAAAACATCTTCCGTGTAGACAGTGATCAGTTACAGATTTATGAACTATGTAGTTATGAGTTATTAATCATCAATCATTTTTTATAGAATCATAGATTAATTAACGTTATACATACATACATATCTTTGAGGCCTGTCGGGGCGCAGAGGAACAGAAGTGTGACTGTAAACGACAGGTTGTGGGTTCGATCTCCACTCGAGGAGGAGGAAACACGCAATGCCTCAAATTCGGCGGAACGGAAGTGGAACAGAGTGTCTTAACACTAGGTTTCCAAATTTCCTTTGCCTAGCCTGCCATATGCGGGACACAGCGTGAAGTTAAGTGAATATGTAAGATATTTTTATAATAATTTATAATAATTATAAGATACAGTCAGCGTTTTCCTTTACTTAGCTTTCTACTGTACCTCCCGCACGTAGTAGGGTGGGCCGAAGGAACCTGGGAAGTTAATGTTGTGACACACATTCCCATTAAGATACTTCCGTTTCCCCCATTTAGTAATAATTATTAAATAAGAAGTTCATTTAATTTAAAGTATACTTGTAATTGGGTCGTCGGATTTTTTCGAGCTGTTTTATATAAAAGAACAAGGCGAACTAGTGTACGGCACTTAAAAGTCGTATCTTTATATATTTTAGGTACACGTTATTTCCCGCATATAGGATAGACAGAGGTAATCTGGGAACCTAGTGTTAAGACACTCTGTTCCCATAAACACACATCGGTTCCCAACTTTCCACCGAGTTTAGGAGGCATGGCGCGTTGAGTGGTTAAATTCATTGTTGCGATAGTTTGCGTCCTTACCAGAGCGAGGAAATTAAAATAATAAATATGTTTAGTCCCCCGAAGTGAGAATCGAACGTGCTGCCTTTATAACTAAATTTGATGTTTTTTTATATCACAAAACTTAGACAATTCAATCTCTCGCATATATATATGAACTTAAAACCAATTTGATAATTTTACTATAGATATTTAACAATAGTAACAAAGTTAAACATTTAACTATAGCTAATATAGTTAATAGTAAACGAAAGCATTTATATTACTTTGAGTTTGGTGTGAAGGACGTCTACTTGCGCAACGCCGGCTACAAACAAACAAACTTGCTTAATCTACAAAAACTTAACCAAAACTTTTAAAGAATTATATATTAATTCTTTAAAAGTTATTTTAAAATGTATAAAATTACAAAATAATACATTTTAAACATCTCATTATATTAAAACAGTAATAAATAAGAAATTAAACCAAAAATTCCTTAAGAAAAAAAGGGCGCGTAAATCAAATTATATGAAAAATAAAACAAAATTACCTAGCCATCCATCAGACACTGTACACAAAACACTCCACTACAAACTTTTCTTTGAAAAAATAACTAATTTCATATAAGAAACACACGATAATATATTAAATGTCGTTACTTCAACAGGACACGATCGAAAGCCCTTCGGGCGAGCTTTACACTGGGAGTCGGACTTGTATAGTGTAAATCAGTATGGAGTACTGGCGAGTGAAACGTGTCTAAGCTTTTTTGTTGCGAACTTTTATTACATCCTTATTAAGAACTTAAAGTTGTGTTACTGGGTTATTTAGTTGGTATTGTGCAATTGGTTTCGATTTTTCCCTATTTTAATATATTTTTGGCACAACACACACATGTGTATGTGTGTATACTTTTATGCCAATGAATAATATTAAAAAAAAAACAAAATAATTCGTTTCTTTATTTCATATAGTACAGTAGAAAATAATATTCAGTTTTGAAATTGTAAAAATGTCTGATAATACTAATACATAATGTAAATATATATAATGTAAATATTCTTAGTTTCTCCTGAGAATATGCTTAATAGAAACTTAGCAAGTTTTCACTTTAAGCTGTCTATATATTTTGTTATAAAATAGATTACATATAAATATAATGTATAATTGTAATAGTGTACAAAAATAGGCTCTATAATATTTATTATAAGGTTAAATAAAAATGAGGGAAAAATTGCAAATTAAATCGTTTTTTTGTATATATTTATATAACATTGTTTATTGTACTAACCTATTAAGCACATAAGAAATAGAAATTTTAAAAAAATGTGTACAAACGTGGACTTATGTATCTCTATATAAGAGATCTCTCAAAGCTAACCAGTGGAAGTGAATGTGTTACCCTCAGCGAGAAAGAACAAATTAAGAAAAAATATAAACAAATAAAATTTTAAATAAATTACATAATTACAATTAATATGTTTTTTTTTTCAGTTCCTTATAAAAATCAGTCTCAAAAATACAGTAGCCCATACATTAGACACGTGGTATTATAAAATTATGCGTGCGAATGTACGGCGCGCGCGCAGCCTCCGGTCGTCGATCGCAACCAGTCCAACCGCATTTCCCCTTGCCCCTCATCTAAATCTACCAAAAACCAACCCCGTTATGTACTTTAAAAGCTTAAAAATAGAATCGCATTTGCCTCATCACTGGGAACCTTTTAAAACATTTCCGAAATCATTGCACAGACATGATCATGCAGGGTCTTTACATATTTTGTCAAAGTTCGATCATTTTCGACTCTACTTATTAGGATATTAAAGTCGATTTTCAGTGGTGAAGAACTTGGAATGCACCTGAGCTACCGTGCCCCGCAATCATCGGTGTACAATAATATTTACAGATCAGTTAATAGCAGCTAGAACACGTGGGCTAGTTTAATTTAAAGATATATATTTAAAAATTAATGTTTATAGCTTTAGTTTTAGTCCTTAATTATGTTTATTGTTGAGGAAAGTAGGGTGATTATATATATGATTATAGCGTCGAAAACAATTTGATAAATAAAAAGCAACAAAAAACTTAAATCTTTTGCATCCCTAACATAGATTCTTAAAGGGAGGAACATGGGAACCTAGTGTTAAGATACTCCGTTCCCATAAAGACACATTTGTTCCCCACTTTCCGCCGAATTCTGGAGGCATTGCGTGTCAAATAGTGAAACTCAACGCTTCTCTTTGCCTCGTTGCTGAAAGTAGGAAATACAAAAAATAAAAAAAGACTTGATTTCCTTAATTGAGAATCGAACCTAGAACCAATCTCGTTTAGTTTCACATGCTTATACTTCTACGGCGGTCTTAGGCCTTATATGTAAGTTTGGATAATGTTAATTATATCTTTTAAACTCTCAAAACTATCATAGGCTTCAAAAGACTACTAATTTGATATTGGAGACAGCATTTTTTGCCTAAATTATAATTTCGACCGGAAACACGCCATTTACATTCGAGTTTATTTGAAGGCCATTAATTAAGATATTTGGATTTAATGTTATCGCGTTATTTTAATAATATTTAGTGTATTCTCTATAAGACTACACTAAGAGAAAAGCTCAACTGTCTATTTAGACAGTACTTACTTTACTTAGCTTCTTTCGATCCAATGTTAGACACATTGTTCCCATTAAATCACTTTTATTTCCCAATTCATTAAATCACTTTTATTTTCCGCTGATTGAGAGGCATTGTGTATTGAGTGTTGGAACCCAACGCCGTTTTATTTTGTTACCAGAATAAAAAAACAAAACATTAACGCAAACACAAAATAATTGCAATAAAAAATGTTTATATATATATATATATATATATATATATATATATATATATATATATATATATATATATATGTGTATATATATAAACTTCCTCGAGTGAGACAAATAATGTACGTAGATATCAGCATACCCAATATAAAATACAAGAAATGTATAAAGATAAAAGCTGCCTATACCACATATCTATCTGCCTAATAAATAACACTGTTTCTTGCCTCACGCGGAAATGGAACCCAATATCTTGTCATTCTTTAATTGTAGCACACGACGTCGTAAATAACTGTCACAGTCGCATCGTTATTAAAACGAAATAGAAATGTTTCATTCCTTTAGAAATATTCTATAAATTACTTTAGGGAGTTGAAGCGTTCTTGTCATATTAATTCATAAAGTAAGAAATCCCATAGGATGTTATTTATGGGTTTCGAACGGTTGTCGGCACTCTGGAGGGAGTCCTGTTACTGGCGTGGCTTAGATGAGGCTGGTAGTCCACTGGTTGGAGCTATTGTCGAGATATAAATATATATAGTCAAGTCATCACAAGCGAATTTTCATCATTTATTTTTTTAGCTTTACGAGTTTAAGCTTTATTCACCAGGGTAAGTATTGGGAACCTAATGTTAAGACGCTTAGTTCCACACTTTCGGTCTACTCTCCGTAACTTTAAGGTAAGTGATGTAACTAAATAAGTACTACTTCTAGTAAAGCAAGGAAATATAAATAAACATTGAGGACACGAACAATTTACTTTTCTAAATAAAAATTAAATCCACAACTATTTTGTTTACAATCAGAGGATGTAACGCTATGACAGCCTCAACTTAAAGTCTGTGGATTACTGGTAGTAGTGGCGTGGCGCAGGGGCAGAAGGTTTGATCTCCAGTTATAGAAATCACATATTGTTTTCATTTCTTGGCTCAGACAGGCGAAGCGCAGCGTTGAGTTCTGCCACTTAACACACAATGGTCTAAATGAGACGGTAAATGGGGAACGGAATAGAGTGTCTTAACACTAGGTTTCTAAGTTCCCTCTATCTACCCTGCCGTTTGCGGTGTTTAGCGTTACTGATATAATACGTATTTAGATTAGATAAGATTTAAAATAAAGAAAAACTATTATTTACAAATATTATATTAAAATGTTACTAAAAAATAAAAAAAAGACAAAAAAAAAGATTTGTCAGAAGTGGGATTCGAACCCACGCCCTCAGAGAGGACCAGAACAGCTCGACCTACTGCGTAGGCAAGGGTACCTTGAGTCTGGCGCCTTAGACCGCTCGGCCATCCTGACAGATGACGAACAGTGGGAAAAAGTGAGATATATTTATAAATAATAAATATATTTTATAAATAGAGGCCTGTCGTGGTATGGGGACAAATGCTTGCGATTGTAAACGCTACTGGTTGTAGATTCGATCTCTACTTGATATGAAAACTCAGCTTCACGCTGTGCGCACATGGCAGGGCAAGCAGAGGGAATTTGGAAACCTAGTGTTAAGACACTCTGTTCCACTTCCGTTCCCCACTTTCCGACGATTTTGAGGCATTGTGTGTTGAATTGCGGAATTTAACGCCGCATTTTTGCTTTGTGCCAGAGCAAAGAAAATGAAAACATTAAATATTTAAATAGAAAATATTAAAAACTTCATTTCCTCGAGTGGGGATCGAACCCACAACCTGTCGGTTACAGTCACACGCTTGTGCCGCTGCGCTACGACAGGCCTCATGAAATATTTAATATTTTATTTTTTTCGCAACTCAACACACAATGTCTCAAAATCGACAGGAAGTAGGGAATGGAACTGTCTTAAAGTGAATGAAATGTCTTAATACTAGGTTCCCAAGTTGTCTTTACCTACCGTGTGCGGGATACAGACAGTGTGAGGCTAAAAGAAATTTATAAATACACGTAACTAGTAACTGCTATTGTTAATAAATTATAATCATCTTAATACGGTTGTCTGCCTATAAGATTAAATAAAGTAATAAGTATAGGCTATGAGGCTAATCGTGGCGCTAGACCACAAGAATAATATATTTATTAATATAATTTTCTCGCTCTTGTCCCAAGGCAAAGTACGGCGTTGAGACCCGCTTCTTAAAATATAATTCCTCGAATATTCGGCGGAAAGTTGGAAACACAAGTGCCTTAATGAGAACGGAGTGTCTTTATGTTAGGTTCCCAGGATTCCTTTGCCTACCCTGCTATGTACAGAATACAGCGGAAAGCTAAAATAATATAACTTATTATTTTTAACATTTATAAAGACTTTTTCCACACGTAGAAAAGAAAACTGGTTTATAAAAAAAAACTAATAAAAATTGAAAGCTAGAAAGAGCATAAATTTTATTTACACAATAAAAATATTTCGATAAATATAATTCTCTTGCCAAATTTAGATAGTATTTCTAAGTAAATATCTTTAGGTAGCGGAAATTTCTAAAAATCTCACCAGAGAGATTCTTTTTAAAAAGTAAATTTCAACATAGCAAGATAAGAAAGTATGGCTTAATGTTAATCAGAGTGCTTGGACGGTTTCGAGAAGGGGCAGGTTCATATCCCGCTACGTTCGACTTTTAAGATTTCGCCTAATTCGTAAAGAAATTGACAATGAGTAGGTAATGTCTTCTTCTAAAATGTCATGAAGTCTTTAATAATAGCTATACAGTTATTGATATACATAGATTAAAAAAATCGTTTTTCTTTTTTATCTTCATCTGGAAACAAGGTAAGACACTCCGTTCTCATTAAGTCACTTCCGTTTCCTACCGAACATATTGTATAGAAATTTTAGAGGCGTTGCGTGTTAGAATTTAAAACATAATTTAAATTTTATCAAATTTTATAGTACTATTTTTTTAATGGAAAACCAACCTAAACAGCTAATAGTATAAGCTTTTATCATTTGCATGCAGCCTCCGCATCTACCTGCCATCTAATGGTGTACATAAATCTGTTCATCTCATTTGCAATTGTATAAATTAACTAAGGTACAAGTCTATGGAATGAAAGCCTAATACTTGTACTAATAAATGTTTATATATGTTAATTACGATTTATTTCTTATGAAAATTGTGAGTTATATGGCGAGAGTGAGATTATAATAAATAATAGTATTTTGTGAGGCTTATTATTTATTATATATATATATATATATATAATATATATATATATATATATATATATATATATATATATATATATATATATATATATATATATATATATTATATATATATATATATATATATATATATAATATATATATTATATATATATATATATATATATATATATATATATATATATATATATATATATATATATATATATATATATATATATATATATATATATATAAATATTTTTATTTCTTCACTTCGGTAACGAGGTAATGCGCGGCGTCGAGCTTAGCCGCTTAGCATTACCTCTAGTATTAGGTAAAAACTGAGAAATGGAAGTGTCTTAATGACAACAGAATGTCTGAACAATAAGTTCCCAGGTTCCCACAGCTTACCCTACTATCTTCGGGTTACAACAATAAACTCTAAAAGAACATATATTTTAATTCTACATTTTCATACATTTTTGGAATTATAACTACATGCTCAAAAAGACACAGAACGTATGTACGTCACAAGTAAGTAACCATTATTCATGGCTCAACGCGAGGGTCGCGGGTTGGAATGCCGTTATAGACATGTTAGTACATATATTCACCATAGAATTGTGTTTCGAGTAAAATATTTGAGAATAAATAACAATATCTTTATCTTATTTTACAAACCTAATATTTTAGTACCAATTGGTATATGCTGTACGCTTGTGTGAAATTATGATACAACTCTAGGTGTCCGTAAGGATTTTATCACTTTCCAATTAATTTGCAAAACATTGGTTGTTGAGACGCATTTTGTGCAAAAAGTGTCAATGTTTTATAGAGCAAAAACATAAAAAAATGAAATTATAAGTTGCTGGAGTGGGGATCACGTTCCACAAAAGTCCCGTTTACTCATATGCCTCCTAGAGTTGCACGTCGCCTGTACTGCTGCGCAACGACAGATCATTCTCTTTAAAGTACTGTAAATTTAATGGAATAATTATTCCCTTAGCCTTACTATCACACTGCCATTGTGATGGCCGTGATACAATGGGGCAAAGTAACAATGTAAAGCAATATTTAATAATTTCTTATGAATATTTTGTATTTATACATATATGTTTACCTCTATAATAATAGACTAAAAGCAGAACGACTAAAATACTTATTAGAACCGGACTGAAATCCGGACATGTTATCTCACATCCGCGCATGTTGTCTCACATACAAAATGACAACCACACATGTGATATCTGCACGTGAGACCTCACATGTACACATGTGAACGGATATCTACACAAGGGATATGATATCCAAAAATGTTATCTTATTTCCACTTGTTTGATATCACATGCACACAAGTGATCTTACGTGCATCATGTGATCTCACATCTACACATGTGCGATCACATATGTGATCTGACATCCATACACATGATCTGACATCTCGGATTAGATCAGATAAATATACTTGTATGTAATCTTTTATCCAAACTGTGGTTTTATATTCGTAAATATTATCATATTATTATCATATAATCATATTTAATCTAATATCCCCATTGGGTTACCAAATTTTCCGCGATTTGGGACATTGGGTGGGGAAAATCAACGCTGCAGTTTGCCTTATTACCAGAGCGTAGAAATGGAAATTTTAAATATTTTATGTCCTCGAGTGGCGGTCGAACCCACGCTTTAAGTCGCAGGCTTGTTCTCCTGCGTCACGACAAGCCTTTTAAAGTTAGTAAATCTTTTATGGGACGTTGTACACGTATGTATAATAAATAAAATTTCACAAGTAATTTTAAATTTGCCACTTCAAAAATTTAAAGTGAATGTTAAAAATATATTGTTAGACAAAGCATATTATTCTATTCAAGAATACTACAATGATAAGAGTGCGTGGGATTAAATGCTGTTGGTACTCACTCAGGAAGCTATGTTATATATTTACTTTAATTGATATTTTGAAAAGAGCAACTGTTGAGTTTCTTGCCGGCTCTTCTCAGCAGACCCGCCTACCGAGCCGGTGGTAGCTTCCTGTAAGGACTGACACCACAGACACTTATATGTAACTTGACGATTCAAAAGTGCTTAAATGGCCTAATTGAATAAAGAATATTTTGATTTTGATTTTCATCTATTTTCGAATTTGAAAATAAGCAAATCTTTCTTAACTTTGCCGGTTTCATCTACGCCCATGTTTAACTGTCTATCACAGTAAATGCCTGTTATGAGTCAATATTCAAAAAGCCCAGGATGTACAAAATGAAGGTCATACAATCAATTTGTATGTAGATGTTATGATCGCTCAACCTGAGCGCTAAGTAAACATGTTAATACGTAACATATAATATTGCCTTAACGCACTACATTAAGCAAGCCATCGCAAAGAAAAGTAATAAATATATTGTGCACAGTTTATTGGTGATTGAAACTAGCAGTATTAATTCGTTTCTTGATTAGATAGATTAAAGTAAAATAGGTATGTTTTTAGGGTTCCGCAAATGAAAACAAAAAAAGGGGCCCCGTATAAGAATGGGTCCTGTAGGACGTTAGGTTCTTCGTGCCCAATCAAGACTTGCTTAGTGCCCACGCCTGAATAAACCAAACAAAATCAAAATCAAAATATTCTTTATTCAAATAGGCCATGAATTATTACATTTGAATCGTCAAGTTATATAGAAATGTATGTAGTGTCAGTCAGGAAGATACCAAAGCCTCCAAAGGCGGGTCTACTGAGAAGAGCCGGCAAGAAACTCAACATTTGCTCTTTTTAAAATATCAATCAAAGTAAATATATAATACAATTAGCTTCCTGAGTGAGTGAGTACCTAGCATTTAATCCCACGCATTCTTATCATGGTAATATTCTTGAATTGAATTATAAGCCCAACAATATATTTATAACTTTCACTTTAAATTTTTGAAATCTTTTTATTATACATACGTGTCCATGTACCATTTCCCATAAAAGACTTACATACTAACTTTTTGAACAAAAACTAGGAGTGATCATCTTGTCTTTACTTTTTGTACTAATATCATGTCTATCACTATTCTTTAAGTAACTGTAGATATTTTTCCGAACAATTGCGATGCATCCGTAACAATATCCGTTTCTTTAAAAAATCGTTCAGAGCTTCTCGAGCTCGCATGCTTTAGATGGCCCAAACTGCTGTTTTTGTATTACGAATATAATTAGATTCGATATCTGCAGCATTGCCCCGAATAAAAAACACTGACAAAGACAAAAAATCTTCATAAAAATTGTATAGTCAAGATTCTATCTGAAAAATATAGTTTTGACACATATATAGGACATATTGTTGTTCTTTATTTTGTCAGTCTATGTGTCTAACTGAAAGTTGTGCTTCCTGTTAAAATAAATCATGAAATTACTACGGAACCTTCGGCACGGAAGGCCAATTCACACTTGGCATTTTTTTTGTATAATTATTCTAAAGAAACCTCTATTGCGAATATAATAGCACTAGTTAAGACCATCGTTTGAAACGATGATGTGGTTAATACATAAAGAAAGAAATGATGAGTTGCGTGACAATTAAGAAAAAATCTATACAAATAATAACTATGCAAAGTTGAAGTACCTACTGCGTTGATTCTTTTTTTTTTTTAATTTTAAATAATCATTTAATCGAGGCTCGAGGCCTGGAGTGGGCTAACGTGCGACTGTAAATATTGTAATGTACTGGTTGTGAGTTCGAACTAGTGGTAAGACAATGCGTTTCATTCCACTTTCTGCTGAAGTTAAGGAATTGCGTGTTGACTGGCGGAACTCAACGCCGCACAAGGTAAAACCTTGTTGCCAGAGGGAAGAAATTAAAGTATAAAATAGTCGAATTTGTAGTCGCAAGTTCGTCCTATGTCCCCATAGGGAATATAGGCGTATGCCGCAAATGTCACATGTCATGTGTCACTCAGTCATGTATAATACTCTTAGTTATTTCCAATTGGCCATATATCTATCTATAGCTAAATTAATAATCATAATATTTTATATATATAATAGACTCATTAGTCTATATACTAGACTAATGAGTATATCTCATTAGATATTATAGATATTATGGGTATCTTTTCTTATGTACAGTGTTTCTTTGGTTGGTACATACATAACAGTATATTATTTTTCGTGCAGGATATCGAAACTATTTTTCTTTCATAAGTGTTGCTACATTTTAAAAATGTGAAAAAAAATATTATTATTAAATATTATAACAATTGATCTCAAGTTGTTTCTTCCCTATAAAAATCTTAAATAAAACATATATAAATTCTATATTTTATTATTATCGGCATTGGCGTTTTTGTTCTTAATATTTTTTTAGCTTAATGCTATGTGGCACAACAGGGTAGGCAAATGGAAACAGGGAATCTAATGTTGAGATTCTCCATTTTTATTGGGACATTTCCGTTCCACTTTTCCACTGATTTTAGGGCATTGTGTGTTGAGGCGGAGCTTAACGCCGCGCTAACCCTCTTTCCTAGAAAAAGAAGATGTGAAGAAATGAAAATACTAAATATTTTATTGCCCCAAGTGAAAATCGAACTTACAACCTATCACGTTAACAGATGCACACTTGTACATTAGTGCCACAATAGCTATTACTTTAAAACAAAATATTACCACAGACTATATATATTTATATAGTTTTTATTCTCATCAATCACGTAAAGGAAACCATCTTGACAGGACTTAAAATATAAGAAGCTCATAATTGCTTAGTATTTGCATATGTTAATATATTTGTAATAAATTTAGCAATGACAGCCGCCAGACAAAAAAGCCTAACTTAAAAGGTAATAATTTAAATTACTTTCTTCATGGAAACATATAGGAAAAAAGCCTTTAAGTCAACTGATAACGTTTCGTCATCAGGATTCGGTGCATTTAAGGTGCTTCAATAAGTACATACGTTTTACCTTTACGCTGTATTTCGTATACGGTAGTACGGGCAGTGGGAACTCGGGAACCTAGTGTTAAGACACTCTGTTCCCGTTATGACACATCTGTTCGATATTTTCACCGAATTTGCGCATTGAGTTGCATAACTCAGTGCTTCAACTTGCTACCAGAGCGAAGAAATGATAGTAGGAAATATTTTATTTGTTCGAGTGGTCATCCAACTCTCTCCTGAAGCCGAATTTGGTATGTAAGCAAAGTTCAGTATACGATATACGGAAAATCGTGCACCCAGATCAACTACATTTCGATACTTAGTATTACAGAAACTAAATATTCACATCACCTGCACGTCGTTAGTGAAACAGCCAAGCCATACATTTCTACTGATATGTATAATTTGTGCAGTTTGAGTCGGTAGAGTTAGGCCGTGTTGATTCAGAAGCTTGGCTCTACATGAGATCTTATATATTTTTTACAGGACAAACCTTATGTGGTCGTCTTGGCAAAAAACATGAAATATTTTTGGTGAGATCACCATATTATTATATACAATCCGACCATATTTGAGACCTGTCGTGGCGCAGGTAATGAAATATTGAATATTTTTATTACCTCGCTCTAGTAACGAACTAAAGCGTCTTAATAGGACCGGAGTATCTACATTAACTAGGTTCCCAAGTTCCCTATGTTCCCTACCCTACTGTGTGTGGAATGCAATGTGAACATAAATAAAAGATGAAAAAAAAAAAATACAAATAAAACCTCATGCGTTATTATACATAGATATATTTAACTTAACGTTTATAGTATATTACACGATATAGTGAATGATCCAATTAGCCTCTAGCGAGAATCAAACTGACGACCACGTCAACAGACATGCACACAAACATAAAAAAAATATATTGTGCTAATTGCATATTACATAGAAAGGTTATTCATGTTTTTTATTTAATTATAATAACAAATTTTTATCTTTTCAACCATTTACTTCCCTTATGTTCACATATCGTATTCTGTTTATAGAAAAAGATTTAGTATATAACTAGGAAATAAGTTATAAACATGTATAACACTATTGGGGCGCAGTTGTGAAGTATCCTAATACAGAAAGGTTGAAGGGTCTATACAATTTAATATTTCTTTATTTTTTTTCAGCTTCACGCTGTATCCCGCACTAGGCAGGGTAGGCAGAGGGAACGGAAGTGAAACCTAGTGTTATGACACTCCGTTCCACTTCCGTTCCCCACTTTCCGCCGAATTTGAGGCATTGCGTGTTGAGTGGCGGAACTCAACGCCGCGCTTTGCCTTATTACCAGAGCGAAGAAATGAAACATTAAATATTTAAATTGAAAATATTAAATATTTCATTTTCTCGACTGGGGATCGAACCTAGAACCTGTCGGTTACAGTCACACTCTTGTGCCGCTGCGCCACGACAGGCCTCTATTATTTCTTTATCTTCACGCTGTATCACATCGCACGTAGCAGGGTAGGCCGAGTGAACCTCACTTATCACCGAATTCTGGGGGCATTGTATGGCGGAAGTAAACGCTGCGCTTTGCCTCATTACCGGATTCAACACGCAATGTCTCGAAAGGGCAGTGAATGGGGGAACCCAAAGTCTTAACACCAGGTTCCCTACCATGCTATGTACGAAATAAAACGAGAAAACAAAAAACACAAATTATAAAACCATTCCAACGGACATTGCGATCCGACAACAAAATACCCTCAAAAATTATCTAAAAACAAATGAATAAATTAAAAAAAGAAATAAATAAAAAGAAACAAATGAATAAATAAATAAACAAATTAATAAATAAATAAAAAAACATATCCGTTAAAATAATTTTATTATACACATTCAGCGACACACCGGCACATATCACAATATGCAATAACAAATATCCAAAACTGGAAGATTTTCACAATTAATTTAAATTGTTTTACTTCTATAA
This sequence comes from Eueides isabella, assembly GCA_019049475.1. NCBI lineage: Eukaryota > Metazoa > Arthropoda > Insecta > Lepidoptera > Nymphalidae > Eueides > Eueides isabella. The sequence continues at coordinate 681,355 of CM032397.1, forward strand.
TATGGTAAATCGGTTTAAAATAAAAATAAAACATGATTTTTTATTAATTTTAAGCTGTTAATTGATAATTAGAAAAAGAAAAATGCTTATTTAGAAAATATACAAAATTTTCACCATAATGGGATTTGAACCTGCACCTCATTTGAAACTTGGAAGGTTTCCAAAAGGCGAATATTTTTTAATAAGTATGTTTGCTTAATCGCTCATATCTCAGAAACTTTCTGATAAGTATTTTTATGTTAGTAGCTTCTTTAGATATTTTTATGCAGACAAAGCCTCAGATCGCAGCTAGTGCTATATAAAATTACATACAAATAATATGTTTAATTTTAATAATGTGTTTGATTTTCGCGATTGTTACACATTTTAAATGAAACTCTTTTAACCGGATTAATGGTGTATATTCAATGGTAAACATTTTTGGGAAACCCGACGTTTCAAACACTTTAGAGTAGTCCGTGGTTACGGGTAGACTGAGGTGGCATTTGTCTGTCAGTTGATATAATTATTATATCAAACTACCTTACTCCACTTTCCACCACCTGGGACCCACTCTTGAAAAATTTAAAGTCCCCAGCACACCACACTAGAGGACCAGATACAGTTAGCTCATTCTGCAAGAATCCAGGGGAGTACGCGAGACAATTAAGGAATCGTTGGCGGTAGTTTGATATAATAATTATATCAACTGACAGACAAATGCCACCTCAGTCTACCCGTGACCACGGACTACTGTAAAGTGTTCGAAACGTCGGGTTTCCCAAAAATGTTTACCATTCAATATACGCGATTAATCCGTTTAAAAGTGTTTCATTTAAAATGTTTAATTTTATCAAAATCTGCTTAGCTTTTTTTAATTAACATTAATATATAAACTAATGTATTGCGTTGAATGTAAATAAAATCATTAAAAAAAATAATATTGACATTTGGATTTTATCTGTTACAAAACCCATAGACATTTACCATATTTTAGAACAAAAAACACATATTTATACATATATATGTATTAAAAAATAATAATTAGACATGTAATTAATTTGTTTCATACAAAATATCCAGAGTCAAAGGCATCTACAACTAACCGCGTAACATGACTATGGCCTCCACTCGAGCGGAACTGATTTTTCATTCAAAATTTCTAATATCTGAAAACAAAGATTGGAAAAGGAAATATTATTTTGGATTGAAGTTTTTTGATCAATTTATGCGGAAAATCTTATGACAATGTCAAAAAGAAGGCGTCATTATCTGTCACCCATTGACAGCTGTCACGGCAAAACAAATGTCAACAAGAAATCGCACATTTTCTGTTAATTTAGACAATCACAGCGCATTAAATGTTTACATAAAGTAAAGAGGGACTTATAAAAGAAAAAAAAATTATTACAAAACAAAAAAGCCCCAAAATACAAATTAAACCCACAATAAAAATCTCAACAAACCTTACAACCACTATTTCCTAGCTTGCAACGCGTTGGACAACCAGTCCATCGCTTGGTCCAGGCCTTCGCCCCTCACCGCTGATGTCTTGAATATCTGGAAAGTTCTATCGCGTAGGGCATCCAGCCCGAGGGCCTGGTGGACCTCGGCCACCGTTAAACACCCCGCCATGTCTTGTTTGTTCGCTAAGACAACTAATATTGCATTTGCTAGCTCTTCTTCCTGGAATAAATCAAGCAAACCATATTTAAAATTTGGAAACTATTCCAATAAAAATCAATGTTTCTTCATCTTGACATAGTACTGGTTGCTGGGTGCTTAAACTGGTAATATCAATTTCATAAAACATTGCTGAGAATAACTGGGATGGAAAAGGTTTTCCAAATAAAAACTTCATATTCATATCAATTCATCCATTCAAAGTTATAACTTATTGCATTAGGGTTAATAGAAATATGTAATATTTGAAAGAATGTTAAAAATAAAAGGTAATGTAAAGTACAATTACCTTTTATTTTTTGTATGATGTTGATTACGTTTGGCTTCACACATGTTAAAATAGTGATTTTTGCTTTTTAAATGAATTTAAGACATTGGATGTTGAGTGCTACAAGTTATTGCCACAATTACATTCCTTTTTAACTTCACACTTTATTTGCTTCCCGCCATTTAGCAAAGTAGGCAGAAGGAATCAGGGAACCATTTCAGTGACATTTGCCTTGTTACCAAAGCGAAGAAATGAAAACATCAAATATTTCATTTCTTCGAGTGTTATACAAACTCGCAATAAACGTGTTTACACTACAACAGACTTTTAAATTTTAAACTGTTTCGTAGAAACACTACTGCGAGGGAAGGTTCAAAAGCTTGTGGAATTAGAATTACAGGGTGTCATGACATTAAATAATGATATATCATTCTAAAGAGCAACTAACTGGAGTATTTAAGCATATTTTTCTCTAATTTATAATAATTAATAACAAAATTATCTCTCCAACAAGTACTAAATCTACAAGTACACTGCAACTATAAGGCAAATTAAACACCGAGCAGTCATCAAACTTCACATTTATGAGGACCATTGCCCTTCTGAAATCATGATTTATAAGTGGATTGGACTTTTCAAACGTGGCGGGGAGTCGCTTTAGCATGACCCCGCACCGGACGCCCTGTAGGGACCACTTCACCGAAAATCGTAGAAAAATTATATTACATCTGGCATCTCCTAATTCTTCATTAACTGGAGAAGAATTAACACTTATCTGCATTAACTGGGGCAACCGAAAATCCTATAATGACATTATTGCATGAACTCTAGCATAAAATGGGTACACCACCCCCAAGCAGTTAAAGGTGTCAGAATCAGCCAGAGAGTTTTTCTGGGATTCTGAAGGAATTTTATACTACAAAGATAAGGGTGACAATGTGACCATTCACAAGCTCCATTGTACAATGGCCGCCTTAGGCAGCTGTGGATTTGATACAATCATTCATACATCCTACAATCCAGATCTGGCCCCTAGATATAATTATTTTCAAAAATTAAAAGGATCTTATGGAAAGAAAGATTACTGAAGACAAAGAGGTCAAGAAAACAATTTCAAGGTATTTTGAAGGCAAAGAGTAAACATTTATATATGATGGCATAGAAAAGCTAATATTACATTCCAGAAAATATATAAATCTTAATGGTAATTATAAAGAGCAGAAAAACTTTTTCTTGCATCATATTCATTCCACGAATTTTTGGATCTCCCCTCCTATTAACATAACTCTTGAGTTGAGTGGCGTAACTCAACACTGTAACTCAAAACTTTGCTTTGTTACCAGAGCAAAAACATTGAAAATAATAAAAAAAATACTTTACTTTTACTTGTAATCAAAACCCACATCTACCGAGTTTTGCTTTAAATGATACTAACCCTTAACATATGCACAAGCTCATCTTTAGATATTCCTATTCGATCTCTGTCTGCCGAGTCCACTACATATATTATTGCATCCGTGTTCCCATAGTAACATCGCCAATATGGTCTGGAATTAATGTATTAAATAATTATTAAGTAACAAAATAAAGGTTTAGGGCATGCTCTTGTGCAAGAGGATAAGGATGAGATTGTAAACACAAAAGGTTATGGGTTCTATTTCCACTTCAAGAGATGAAATGATGATGATATTTGCCTAAAGGTCCATTAATCACGTGATGGTTTTTTGCAGCATTTTTTTTTTTAAATCAAATGTATTACGTGAATGCGTAGATATAATCGATTTTTATAAAATGAACCTTAAAGGTCATAAAATTAGCTTTAATTTACATATATTTATAATGAAATGTTTCTCTTGTACTATACATTTGACGAAAAAATAAATACTCTTGATATCTTATTGTATCCCGCACGAGGCAGGGTTGGCAGAGGGAACCCGGGAACCTAGCGTTAAGACACTCTGTTCCACTTCCGTTCCCCACTTTCCTCCGAATTTGAGGCATTGAGTGTTGAGTTGCGAAACTCAACGCCGCGCTTTGCCTAATTACCAGAGAGAAGAAACGAAACATTGAATATTTAAATTTAAAATATTAAATATTTCATTTCCTCAACTGGGGATCGAACCCAGACCTACAGGAGGTTACAGTCACACGCTTGTGCCTACAGCAGGATTTACTACACAATAATAAGATTGCGATTGCAGAGGGAAGTGTCATTACATTGGGTTAACTTAATGCCAATTTTGTTGTTTAAGTGAAAAAGTGAAATATATAATGGTTTCTAATGACATATTTAATGTTTCCATTTCTTCTCTCTGGTAAAAAGGCAAGATGCAGCAATGAGTTCCACCATTGGACACACCATGCCTCAAATTTAGATGAAAGTAGGGAATGGAAGTAGAACAGAGTCTCTTAACACTAGGTTCCTAAGTCCCCTCTGCCTACCCTGTCATGTGCAATACCGCGTAAAGCAAACTAATGCCATTCCTAGGTTACAAAGTATAATAAATAAAATAATTTCATTAAAAAAAATCATTAATATAAAAAAAAAATCTACCATTTCTAACTTTAAAGTTATTTAAATAAATGGCATTGATACTTAAAATAAAAGCATGTAATAAATTAAAAGTGTTTAAGCACTTTTATATTCTTTACAAATAAAAAAAAATAATGAAGTCATTTCCCAAATTCAGATAAAGATTAAAAATGATCTGAATATTGTTTTATGTGTTATCAAATAACAGCTTGTTTCCATTAACATATTGTAAAATATTAGATAATAATCTGTTACATAGATAAACATATAGACCTAAAACACATTAAAAAAAGCAAATGAGTTCTGACTGCCAGACCAATTCAATCCCCACTAAGGGTATTATAAAGAATATTTCAAATTACTAACCCGGTGTGTTTATATTTTGTATATATTTATTGGTTTGCCATAGGTTAAGTTAGAATTACTTATACTTATAGCAAACCAATGGATTCAGTTAGAATCACTTATACTTGTAGCAAACCAGTTGGATGCATTCCAATATAGTGTCATATTATTTCTTTTTTATACAACCTCCTTTGGGGAAAGGGGAATGATATGACAATGATATGATAACATCATAATTAAAAAAATCAACTGAATGAGTAGGTATTAATATTAGGCTTAATTTGTCTGGTAGGTAATGTGCAAACTCAACTCCTCCAGTGTCAATGTTAATAATTAATCAAAAATCATACCCAAACATGTATATTATTTGTTATACACAAAAATACACTCCCTATTTTAGTAAATTAGTAGTGCATATTATTATGAAAATATTCAAATAATTAAAGTTAAATCTTTCTATAAATCATTTTTATACCTGATGCTAGTTTGTCCACCGAGGTCCCAAACTTGAAATTTAAGATTTTTGTACGTCACTTGTTCGACATTAAATCCTATAGTCGGTATTGTAGTAACTACTTCCCCTACTTGTAATTTATAAAGTATTGTCGTCTTCCCGGCACCATCGAGGCCGAGGATCAAAATTCTCATTTCCCTCGCACCCAGCAACCCTCTAAAGTAACTAAATAGACCGCCTGTAAATAAAATAAATAATGCTTATATAAATAATATGAATACCACCATAAATATTGTAAGAATCTCAAGTTTACTCACCCATTTTTATGTTAAGCTTAGCCTACAAAAACATTAGTTGCTATATCTAAGGAATGTATAAATATCCACGTCTATACATTCACTATAAAAGAATATCTAAATAATTTAACATACACCTATTTAATCCTAATTTTATACGTTTAAAATTCTTAACAACATTTATTGAGAAATTGTTAATCATTTGACGTGTAAGCAAGCAATCAAAAGTGTTTCTATCATGAAAATATATATACGTAATAGATTAAAAATGTATGTAAATTTTTTTACTATTTAATAAGATACCTATTAATTTAAAAAAAATATTTTTATTAAATATAATTTATTATTATATTATTTTGTAATTTTAATTATTTTTTTTACAATTATAGATAGTCCGTGTTAACAACTAAATACGAGTAACTCCTGTTCATATATTTTTAGCAATATATTCGTAAAACTTGCTTGCTATTATTTTAATGAAATAGAATTTAACTCAGGTACACATTTTTTATAAATAAATAAAAAAAAATTTGAAAAAAAAAAAAGATATTTAATTTGTAATTATAATATACTATACATAATATTTTTATTTATGTGTTCAGTAAATTAAAAAAGAAAATATAAAATTATAAATATGGCAAATTTAAAATTAATTAACAGAGCAATCATTAGCTTTGGTTACCATTGAAATTCCAATATTTTATTCAATATAAGTCACATGCTTCCTTTTTTTAAGTTGAACGTTAAATAATTTACCATCAGGTCACTAAAGTCACTGGCTCGTAATCATCCAAATAGTACGTATATATCGGTGAATAGTTGAGCTGAAGTAAGAAGTAAGTTTTTTTGTGTCTATATTGTAAACGTAAAAAAATGATAAACTAAAAATATTATTTGTGTTTAGTTTCATGTTACCGGTATGGTAATAAATCTATCTATTTAAAGCAAAGATAAAAAATAGTTTTAAAATATTCCGTTTTCCACTTTTTTTTCCACTTTCTCTTTTTTTTCTTTTTTCCACCAGAGTTCAAAACAATGTGAAACTTTATGCTATATTATATCTTGACATATCGGAGAAATGAAAATATTTTATTGCTTCGTGAGGTATCGAACCCATTCAAATTCATTGGTTTTAAGGGATCACGTATGCTATAAATTACAATACAAATATAAAATTATTTTTGTAATAAACTTATTTGTGAATTTGTACATATTTTAATATTACAATGTCGCCAACGTCCATACCACGTTGAACACACCGGTTCTCGTCCGATCACCGAAGTTAAGCAACGTCGGGCGCGGTCAGTACTTGGATGGGTGACCGCCTGGGAACACCGCGTGCCGTTGGCTTTTTGCCGTTTTAAACATTCTTTTTTTTTTTAAGTAATATATTTTTAAAACTAATTAGTATTTCACCTATTTTCTTGTTTTATTGAGATAATTATTTTTAAGACAGTAAAAATTTCAGCTAAATGAATAAAAATGTTGTAGCAATTTTATTGATATTATGAATTAGCAATTTGTTTTATTTTTTAAATTAAACAATCGCTAAATGTTAAGTGAAGGTTGCCATAATATAACACTGAAAACCTGACATTATCGTCTACAAACGCACATACAAACAAACAAAAATTTTAAAAAATCACTTATCATATTAATATTAAAGGGGCTGTTCCCTTGTTACATTTTTTAATAACCTACCAATGTCTGTACATGGAATATCATGGAATAATATGTTTTTTTTTCATATCGTCCATGTACAGCTATTGATGGGTATCAGATTTATTATAACTATAGATTACATATTACACGCATATATTATTTAAATACTAGGAATTATAGGGTCTTTGAGGGAACGGAGTGTCATAACTCAAGGTTTCCCAAACTTCCCTTTCCGTGTTCCCTGTGATATGTGCGGGAAACAGTGTGAAAGTAAAAAAAAAAACAAAAAGTACTTATATTAAATAAAATATTAGAATCTGAATGGGCCGCGCGTACAACCGCATGCTTGTGCCTCTGCCTCCCAACATCCTCAAATAATGTCTGTAATTAAAAAGAAAAATTGTAAAAACGAAAACCCCAAATGTACGAAAAATATTTATATAAAATTTCGATAATTGTCACTTCAAAGAGTATTTACTTTAAAAGCGGATTTTTCACATGAATCATGACGTCACGGCCATTTTGTCCCCGTCACGCGACCTTGTCCCATTCAGGCAAAGCGCCTAGTCACGGCAACCTACGAAATATCTGTTACTCGGAATATATAAGTTGTAATTTAATTGACACCGATATTATGTCATATTGATTTCTGATTATTGTATAACACAATTATAATTGTGGGCCCAAGACTGTTAACGCGACCAGTTGTGGGTTCGATCCTAACTCGAGGAAATTAGTTCGCTTTCAATGGAGAGAAAGTGTATTAATGCGAACACACAGTGTACACTAGGTTCCCAAGTTCCCTGCTATGTGCGGGAGAGACCGTGAAGGTAAAAAACAAAATACGTTTTAAGTTTCTGTAATTTAAAATCGATGATAATGAATTATCTCTACTCTCTCTCTCTTTCTCTCTCTCACTCTCAGCTTCACGCTGTATCCCGCACACGGCAGGGTAGGCAGAGGGAACTTGGGTACCTAGTGTCAAGACACTCCGTTCCACTTCCGTTCCCCACTTTCCCCCGAATTTGAGGCATTGCGTGTTGAGTGGCGGAACTCAGCGTTTTTGTCTTGTACCAGAGCGAAGAAATATTTTGTATTAAAAAACATTAAATATTTAAATTGAAAATATTAAACATTTCATTTCCTCGAGTGGGGATTGAACCCACAACCTGTCGGTTACAGTCACACGCTTGTGCCGCCGCGCCACGACAGGCCTCAATCATCTCTAAAATCAGTCAAAACCAATTTTTTGTGAACATTATCAAAGTGTTTTTTGTAGAGTCATACAAAATACAGCAAAAATGGTGGACCTATTTAATACAAATTTTATTTTGACACCACCTCGTAATCTAAAGATAAATTATCTCAACAGACGAACAGACGGACACTAAAGTGATCCTATAGAGGTTCTGTTTTTCTTTTTGCAGAAATGTTAAAAATTATTCAGTTATTTGCATTAGTAAAAGCGGGCGAAGCCGCAGGAACAAAGCTAGCTTTGATCTATATGTACAGCTTAATACAACTTTCTTGGCAACAGAGTTTCATAATACATTCTCAGGTGTTCTAACCAGGCACATTTATTGCCAGTTACAGTATATCAAAACAATCAAAGTATTTGTCTATACCACATGAGTGAGGGATATCGCAAGTAGCCTACTAAAATTATAAACTTAGCTGATTGACCCATAATTGTGCTTCAGCTTCTACATCACCGCTGTAAATTACTTTCTCATATTCATTTATTGTAACGTATTGAAAATAAACAGAATGATATTGAGGCCTGTCGTGGCGCAGGAGCATGACTTTGAAGTTAAAGTGACAGGTTGTGGGTTCGATTACTACTCGAGGATATAAAATATTTTAATTTCTTCGCTCTGGTAAAGAGGCAATGCGCGGCGTTGAGTTCTGCAACTCGACGCGCAATGTCCTGAATTCAACGTTGAGTAGCACTCAGTGACGCGCTTTGCCTTTTGTTACCAGATCGAAGCAATTAAAAATATTAAATATTTCATTTCCTCGAGTAAACATTGAACCCATAACCCCACGAGTCCATACTTTTACGCTTGCAATTTATTATAGATAATAAAAAACTATTGAGTAATTTGAACTCATCATTCGCCAACGTCCATACCACGTTGAACACACCGGTTCTCGTCCGATCACCGAAGTTAAGCAACGTCGGGCGCGGTCAGTACTTGGATGGGTGACCGCCTGGGAACACCGCGTGCCGTTGGCCTTTTTGCTATTTTTTTCTACATTAAAAGAAAACTCATAAAAAATCCAGTGACTATGTTGTCTATGTTTTTTGTCTAAGTATTTAATAGAGAAACAAAATAATACTCAACATTTTATATTCATGAATATTTGAGGCCTGTCGGGGCGCAGCGGCACAAGAGTGTGACTGTAACCGACAGGTTCTGGGTTCGATCCCCAGTCGAGGAAATGAAATATTTAATATTTTCAATTTAAATATTTAATGTTTCAAATCTTCGCTCTGGTAATAAGGCAAAGCGCGGCGTTGAGTTCCGCCACTCAACACGCAATGCCTCAAATTCGGCGGAAAGTGGGGAACGGAAGTGGAACGGAGTGTCTTTACACTAGGTTCCCGGGTTCCCTCTGCCTACCCTGCCTCGTGCGGGATACAGCGTGAAGCTGAGTTATATTCATGAATATTTTACGCAACAATATCTATATGAATGATTACAAAATGAAGTAACAATAACATGTCTACTTTGGGTTTTGGTTTTTTGTCACTTGTCCTATTTGATAAAATCAAGCTGTTAAATCACACACCAAGCCCAAGCCGTGACAATGTTCCTAAGAATAGCGTTTAGAAAACACATTCTGTGTTCAGTTCTTTCGTTATGGCGTTCCGAGCGTGCCAGTTGAGCACAGAATCACTTCGCCAATGTCACGTGTAAACACAACATTCTGTGTAGATACTCCAATAAATGTCAATTGGTTCTTTAAAAGGACGTGATGTGGGCAGTTTGGGCAGATACACTGACTGATGGTCTGTATCTGCACAAATTCCTTGGAAACATCCAGGCACCCTGGGGAAACTATTTTATAACCTTCATTTAGGTACAGCTAGAAAAAGGCTGAAATGAAAGATTAGAAACAGCAGACCATTTAATGAATTTAAATCCAAGCATCGAACGTTTTAAGATGTGACATACTCGTATGTATGTAAATCATGACATTTTTTTAGCTTTACCCGGGAACCTAATGTTTCCACTTTCCGCCGAATTTGAGGTATTGCGTGTTGAGTAGCGGAACACAACGCCGCGCTTTAGTCATTACTTAATTTTGTAATTTTACGTTAATTATACCGTAATATTGAACTATTCCGGGCCTATATTATTATATAGTGTTTGTCTTTAATTAAACTCTCGCGTAAATAACTTTGACGAAATGAGAATAAAGATTGAGATTGAGGCCTGTCGAGGCGCAGCCGCACAAATGAGTAACTGCAAACGACAGGTTATGGGTTCGATCCCACTCGAGGAAATGAAATATTTAATATTTCCAATTTAAATATGTGTATGTTTTAATTTCTTCGCTCTGGTACAAGGCAAAACGCGGCGTTGAGTTCCGCCAATCAACACGCAATGCCTCAAATTCGGCGGAAAGTGGGAAAAGGAAGTGGAACGGAGTGCGTTAACACTAGGTTCCCAAGTTCTCTTTGCCTACCCTGCCATGTGCGGGATACAGCGTGAAGCTTAGTAAATGGTTGAGTAAGAATAAAGATCTTTAAACCGAAAGTATGGGCTATAAATCGTAGTATTTTCATTGAAATTATCTGTGACTTGTTACAGATTCAAAACAGAAATAAAACTATACCACACTAAGAATAGAAAAATATTTAAGAAAACCTATAAAAACATGAAGTAAATTATGATCATATAACCACGTGGTTCTTACGAAGCTAACAATTAGTCAGCGGTATCAACGACTTGGCCTCAACTCAAAATATACAAAGAGAAAATCCATTTGAAAAACAAGCGTGCCGGTTCTATAAAAAGCATATATTTTTAGAAATTTTCAAGCAAAAAATATCTGGTGTAGGAAAATGAGTAATGTGGAATGCGGAAGTGCCTAATTTTACTTTATATATTTACTGCGTTTTCATCTGAACGGTTTTTGATTGTAAATATTTTCCAATTTTTTGTATGTCTATATGAGCTCGGCAGCGGTGCCATTTTAAAGGCAGTAGACGACAGGATTGATAATGATAACTATGAAACCTATCTTTCTTATTTAAATACATAAGATAACATATATGTATAGGATAAAAATCTAGCATCAACTGACAGTGTCTGTCCAGCGCGATGGTAGTAGCTTAGGCATGTAGCAGTACTGTGCAGAGAAACATTCAATATATGTATATATTTCGGGTTGGACAATTAAACTAGCGTTGCATTTTATCTTAATTTGTAGGTTCATAAGAATTTGCAAAAAAAAATTACGATTTTTTGAAAAATCCTTGATTTTGATATACTAAATCACACACATCCTGATAGATCCTGACACATACTGTTTGTCAAGCTGTTTTCTATAAGCTGAGATACCTTAAGAATCTAGTGTTAAAATACTCTGTTAGTATTGACAAAACTTCCATTTCCATTCGGAACTCAGAGCGAGGAAATAAAAATATAAAAAGTGTTATTACCTCGAGTGAGGATCGAACCCACCACCTCTCTTGTATATGGTCGTACGACAGGGCTCACTTCGAAATCTATTACTTTAAAAATTTATATCAGACGTGAATTACTATAGCGTGACAAATTCAATAAGACTCTGCACTATGCAACAACTTCCGGTTGAAGGAGTGCCAAGAATCCTGAACGTTTCCCTTGTTCAGCCGTCACCTAGTTCATTAACTCTTGTTTTATACTAAATTTATATTATTACTTTGTAATATATTTTTACTGTCGTGACTCAGTTGCTTGTAGCCACCCGTGTTGCACAAGCACAAACGTAGGATTGCAAACGACAAGTTATATGTTCGATTCTCATTCGAGGAAATGAAATATATCGTATTTTCAGTTGTGCCAATCAACTTTCAAAGCCTTCCAAATGTAATGAAAAGTGGGGAATGGAAATATCTTAATACTCAGCTTCACGCTGTATCCCGCTAATGGCAGGATAGGCAGAGGAAACTTGGGAACCTAGTGTTAAGTCACTCCGTTTGCACTTGCGTTCCCCACTATCCGCCGAACTTGAGGCATTTCGAACTCAACGCCGCGCTATGCCTTGTTGCCAGAGCGAAGAAATGCAAACATTAAATATTTAATTTGAAAATATTAAACACTTAATTTCCTCGAGCAGGAATCGAGCCCACAAGTATCTAAATGAGAACAGATTTAAAATTTACTAGTTCTCTATAGAATCTATGTTGCTCGGATTAGAACGTCGAGTGTGACCTATCAAAGCACGGCGTTAAGTTTCGCCAGACAGCATAATTATAATGTCTTGAAAATTGGGCGGTTCGTTGGGGAGAGAGTATCACATGTTAACACTAGACATAAACTTCCACTTATTTGGGTAACAGTATAGCAAATACTTGTATGTGTGATATGATTTGACACTAATCAATTCACGTATTATTTTTTTTAACAAGGCACTCTCTAAAGCTTTAATTGGTTAAAGACTGACTATTAATCGTTTCCTTTTGTTTATAATTCCTAATTGACTTGTTTTTGTTTTTTTTTAATTATGTAAGCTAGCTAAGCAGTTGGATTTTTTTTTATTTATCTTTTTGTTCTAATTTTTTTTTATTCCTTAGTTAACTTTTATAATAAAAATATTGAACTGATTATAATAAAACATATTTTGTAACCACAAATTCTAAAATACTAAATATCCGCTCCGCCACTCAAGTCGCTTTGCTTCTAGAATTAGGCTAAAAATGACACATCACTTCAGTTCCCAAAGAGTCTTCGTGGGAATGGAGAATTACTAGGTTCCCAGGTTCCCGCCAGCATTATTCATTATATATATATATATATATATATATATATATATATATATATATATATATATATATATATATATAAATATATATATATATATATATATATATATATATATAAATATATATATATATATATATATATATATATATATATATATATATATATATATAATATATATATATATATATATATATATATATATATATATATATATATATATATATATATATATATATATATATATATATATATATATATAAATATATATATATATATATATATATATATATATATATATATATATATATATATATATATATATATATATATATATATATATATATATATATATATATATATATATATATATATATATATATATATATATATATATATATATATATATATATATATATATATATATATATATATATATATATATATATATATATATATATATATATATATATATATATATATATATATATATATATATATATATATATATATATATATATATATATATATATATATTACTTTAATTGCTAAGAAATTACGTAAAGCAGCATATTGCATGTTATTTAATAATGAACAAGCTCATACTAAGAGTGGCTTTTTTTTGATAAAAATAATGGCCGTCTGTAAAATCAGCTTCCGGGCGTAAGTTTATGTGACAACGAATTATAGCTAAATTGTGAACATTTTTTTATTGTACAAAGAAGCAGCTAATCGATTTTTTTTTGTTAATTTCTATATATTAGATCTTGTTAAGTGAAAGATTTCTTTTTACTTAAAATTAACAGATTCATAATGAATAATCAGTTGTTCCGCGCTGTCGCTTGTCTGTTTGTCAGAGGCGGAACGTGACAATCTGTCATATTTTTTCGTGCGTGCAACAGATGTTTATTGATGATATTTAACTTAAGTACTTAAGTAGATTGACCAGTGAGACGGTAAGTTCCATTACTCAATGCGTCGACATTTGATCGACGACGACCGATAATTGACAATTGGACAATTGAAATAGTTATATAATTTATTATCTTTACTTCACGCTGTATCCTACATATAGCAGGCTAGGCAGAGAAAACTTTGATAATATAGTGTTAAGACACTCCGTTCCGTTCCACACTTTCCGTCGAAAACAACGCATTGGTCGTGAATGGCAGAACTGAACAACGAATAAAACTAATAATGTTAAATCTTCATATTGTGAACCATTTATTTTTACCAACTGACTCAAGAATAAAACATTTTAATATTATTTATCTCACAAGAATGCAGTTTACACATTACCGACTTCGCCCTTATTGATGTCCAAAACAATGTTTAATGGTTTCATTACCCTACAGAGTATTAGTAGCGTTACATTTTGGTTACGTTCGTGGGCGAAGCGTATAACAATTTGCAGTACGCATACCTGGTGCGTTTGGTCTTATGAGTAAGTATTAAAATATTTAACGTTAGCTTAAAATTAACACCACATAGAGGAGCGAGCGTGCGACTGCTTAATAATCTTGACATATTTAATATTGTCATTTCGTCGCTCTTGTAACGAGGCAAACTTTTGAGTTCCGCCACTCAACACGTAATTCAAAAGGTGTCTTAGTGAGAACAGAGTATCTTAACATTAGGTTCCCAATTTCCGTCTGCCTACCATGCCATGTGCGGAATACAGCTTGATGCTAAAATATTTAAGGCTGGGGCAATATAATTTCGGGGCATTGTGCCTACCCTGCTGCGTGTGAGAAAAACCAGGAACTGGCAGGAAAGGCAGAGGGAACCTGAGAACATTACTTTAAGACACTAATGTTATTTCCTTTCCCTACTTTTTAAGATAAAAAAATTAAGAAATCATGAACATCCAGGTGGGTTTTTCCTATAACATCTGATCGATCTATACCAGTGTAGGAGCCACGTGTGTAAAATGGACATTAACGAAATTTTCCACTTCAGCTTCACCAGTAATTTGGTTCTACATAAATAGTGTTAGTTATTGTTTGTTGATCGTTCAACCGTTAATTGCTTTAGAGTAGGTTGTTTATATTGTATATTTTGATAGCACTCATAGATTAGCATGTATTTGAGATTTATCATTCAATGGAAAATAATTTAAAATTTAAGGATCTATCGTGCTTGGGCGACTGTTAAAGCAATAGTTAGTGGGTTAGATCTTCACTTAAGGAAATGTGGAAGTCTCAATAGTCAAGAAAAACAGGGAGTTTAGTATGAAGGCTTTCGGGTTTCCCCTGTCTATCTTGCTATGTGCAGGATACAGCGTGAAGCGAAAAAATCGTATATATTAGAAGTATTATTGATAGCTTTTTTGTTTTTGGATAGTCTAGTCATGGCTAACAATAAAAATTTACATATTATTATATATTTATAGCTTATTTGATAACGTATGTTGATGTTGAGCTTTTAAGCTCCTTCTTGTAATGTAATATTATTCTAAGAATTTCTAATCTTTAAATTTGCTATTTCTCAGCTAGGGAGAGGGTAAAAGAGAGAACTTAGGAACCTAATATTTAGACACTGTTCCCATTAAGACATTTTTGTTCTCAATTTTTTGTTGCACTCTTACTTATATACAGATATGCTAACAACATAAATAACTTGTAACAAGCGTATAAGAATTTCGGCGGAGCTTGGTGAGAACGAATGGCTTAGTTGGTCAGAGCGCTGGAACGGTATTCCAGAGGCGCGGGTTCAAATCCTGCTTCGTTCAAAATTTTTATACGCTTTTTAAATTTAAGTTTAGTATTTTCTGTCCTAAGTGTGGAATAACACTATGAACCAAGTAAAAATATGAAAATATATCATTTTCTTGAATGAGATAGAACCTACAATCATAACAAAACCAAAAACATAATATCAAAGTGCAATTACTCCAAATTTTACACAATCCGATTCAAAATTCCGAAGAACAACACATCTGTCAGCGCATGTAGTGAATTTTCACAAAACCGATCGTTAGGAAATAAATCCATTGGAATTCGTTTCCAAACAAACACTGGTCGCATCAATCTAGCCCACGCCTGCGCCCGCGCCGCGCTTGTGCTACGAGCGCTCTTAATATAACCATTTGTTTACTTTTTAACATAATATATGTTGTTCGCGCGAACTAAATCTGGATATGAACTCCAGAAATAAACTCACGTACGCCACACTGGTGGTGACGTGGGGTGGTGGGAATTGACCTTTTTTGGTTATATGTAACTGATGGTATGGTTTTGGCTGAAAGATTTGTGTGCTTACATCTTTAAAGACATGTAGGAAACGATGTATGAAATATTGATAGATATTTTAAAGTTTTAAAATGTCTTTTCTCTTCTTTGTCTCTTTGTTCTTTGTAATTTTATGTAAGTTTTTTTCTTCTTATTCTACTCTATGTAAAACTTTTTTGTAATAAGCTTTACTACTTAAGTACTTAGATGAAATATGCTGAATTGTAGGTTGTCGTCAACTACGTTGTAGGTTTGGACCAATGTATAATTATTATGAAACTCTTTCCATTTCTCTGCTTTACACTTCTAGAGTCCTTTGCTGCCAATGCCTGTTCAATTCAGCGAAACTTTCCCAACTTTCCGCTGAATTCTGGAAGCTTTGTGTTTTGCGAGAAAATAAAAATATAAAATATTTCATTTCCTAGAGTGGGGATCCACTTTACAGCCTCACCACAAACACTACTAACGTAAAATTTATTCTATTTAACTTCTCAAAGATATATTACGAATAATATTAAACAAAACCCAGCACCCGTAACAAAACCCAAAATAACTAGAAAATCAAGCATAAATCACCAAAAAAAAAATAAATAAATAGTCACGCAATCTTTGAAGACGTCAAACGTCTCAATGACGTCGTCTCACGTCATCCTCTAAGATAATGATGCAGATATATGTTAAAGTGTAATGAATAATGAGTCAAAAATTTAGTATAAAACCTACACTCGTGTGAATCATGGCCACGTGACAACGGTGCCGGCCCATTCATGGCGGTACGCTGCTTGAAGATTATATTTACTTGTATATGTTCTTGTAGAAATAATCACTTAAGATTTAAATCATGCTGTATCCCGCAGGAATTTGTAAAACCTAATATTAAGACAATTCGTTACGATCTTTTTTTATTTGTATTACATGCTTACTTTCTCATGCTAAGTTCTTTTGGGTAGGTAGTACTCCTTTACTTAAATACTTTATATAAAATAACTTACCTGCAGTAGTCTTTTCAAGGTACGTTGAGTACCTTAAAAAATCATCATCAGGCCTGCAACTCACTTTTCTGGTGTTACACGGGGTCGAGGGCAGCGATGATTGCTTTCGATCAGGTGGCCCATAAGCTCATTCGCCTTGTCATTTCCATAAAAAACGCTTTTTAAAGTTATTAAGGCCTGTCGTGGCGCTGGGGCACTTTTGTCTAACTACAAAAGCGAAACGCAGTGTTGAGTTTCTCCACTCAACACGCAATGCCTGATTCATCAATTCAGCGGAAATTGGAGAACGGAACGGAGTGTCCTAATATTAGGCACTCAAGTTCTCTCTATCTGCCCTGCCATGTGTGAGATACAGCGTGAAGCTGACAATTAAATTTATTTAATCTACTATTGAACGGCTAGGTTCAAATAAAGGTTTAGTAACCTTGCGTTTACCCTGTATAGCAACTGATAGCCTATCCTAGGCAAAGAGAATTCAATTTTACATAAATTACGTGTTGAGAGACGGAACTTATCGCCGCGTATAATTAAAAGTTTTTATTCTAAAAGCTATTATTTGTATCATTAAATTTGAGGCCTTTGAGGCCTGTCGTAGCGCAGGTGCATAAGCGTGTGACTGTAAAGGCGAAAGGGTGTGGGTTCGATTACCAGTCAAGGAAACAAAAATATAAAATATTTTAAAATTAAATATTTAATTATTTCAACTTAATATTTAATGATATCATTTCACTGGTATCTAGGCAAAGGCGCGTCGTTGAGTTCCGCTACTCAACATGCAAAGCCTCAAATTTAGCAGAAAGTAGGCTATGGAATGGAGTGTCTTAACACTAAACACTATGTTCCCAAGTTCCCTCTGCTTACTTCCATGTAAGATAGAGAGGATACAGCGTAAAGCTAAAAAAATAAAAAAAAATTGAAAGGCGTCGCCTAAGATTTTAGAAAAAGGAAGCCGTGCACGTGTCGATTAGCCACCTTTTTGTAATAATAACGTACATTAATTTCTTTTAAGAAAGTTACCTACACAGAAACATTATTAAAAAACAATTTGTTGTTTTTAATTGTCCTAAACGTTTTGTAAATTGAAATCATTACTAGAGTAGAAGAAATCAAAACACAACATTATACGATGAGGCAAAGCGTGGCCTTGCCGTTCTGCGAAAAGTGGAGAACTGAAATGTCGTAATGGAGACATTTATTAATTCTAGGGTCCTAAGTTCCCACCTATATGCAGGGTAAGGTATCAAGCTATAACAAAAATTATATAAAGTATTTCATACTTAGGTCACAAATAGTAAGTAGGTAGAAGGACGGTTGAAGAACCTATTGTGACAACACTCCCTTCCATACGCACTGCCTAATTTTCAAGCAATTGCCTGTTGAGTGGCGGAATTCAACGCCGCGCTTTATCTTATTACAAAAGAAATGAAAATACATAATTCCCGAAGCACGCCGCTGCGCCACGATAGGACTATTTAATATAATTTGTGTATATTAAAGTTATTTATTGGTATGTTAGTGACGCAAAATCTACTGAACTGATTTTATTTAAACATTGCATTCTTGACGAATCTAGGGCAGAGCTTTATTTTCATTCCACTATCGTAATTGCTGTCTTACTTTATAAATAGAAATATTAATTTGGTAAATTGGTGCCGTTTCGATAATATTTTTGATAGATTTCAAAACTTTCAAGCTTTAAAAGCGTAACTCAGAATGGGATATGGTTTTTTTTAACTATCGGTAATAGTTAGGATAATAAGTGTATTTTACAGTTTAATTATTTTATAAAAGCTTCTTGAAGCCTGTAGTGGCACAGGAGCACGAGTGGTTAATTGTAAACGACAAGACGTCGAATATTTCGCCACTTCATATTAATATTTTCGTTTTCGTATCGTAACGAGGCAAAAAGCACAGCTTTGAGTTTTACCACTCAATGTTAGCGTTGCAAGCGTTGCCTTAACAATTCAACGAAAAGTGGGGAATGGAAGTGACTCCAAGGGTTCTTGGCGTACCACGCTACAGACGGGATACAAAGTGAAAGAAGCAAAAACAGAACTACACATACAAAACTTTCTTTAAAAAAAATTTGCAAAGCTTTCTTTAAAAAATATATTATTAAATAATAGAAAGTGGGGAAAGGAAGTGGAACGGAGTGTCATAACACTAGGTTCCACTTCCGTTCCCTCTGCCTACCCTGCCTAGTGCGGGATACAGCGTGAAGCTGAAAAACATATCTAAGTATGACATTTAACTAATAGCATAGACGCATGAAATCTAATATTTTTTCTTTTTTTTCAGCTGGACGCTATATTCTGAACATAGTGCGATACACAAAGGAAACTTGGGAACCTAGTGTTAAAACACCTCGTAATAAAGACACTTCCGCTATCTACTTTCCGCCATATTTCAGTGGTTTTGCCTCATTACCAGAACAAGAAAAATTAAAATATTAAATACTTAATTTCTTCGAGTGGGTATCGAACCCATAGCCTGTCATATTTACAGTCGTATACTTGTCCCCTGTATAATGACAGGTATCAAATAAGTCTAAATTTAATTCTTTAGTTAGAATTGTTTTGTCCATGTAAGGTTTAAAGTAATCTATGACTGATATCTAAGACTCTCTACACACTAGACTTTAAATATTTAATGATTTCATTTCTTTGTTGTGTTAATAAAATATAAAAAAAAACATCGAAAAGTTTAGTGTTGTAATGGGAACGGAGTGTCTTAGCAAATATGTTACCAAGTTCCCTCTGTCTACTCTATAATAATATTTTTAAAGTACGAAACTAAAAAAAATATTTTTTTTGTACTGTAAATCTGGCAAAACATACAGTAAATGTAATACAGTTATCAGCTAGGTTACATAGTTTCTCCTTCATGTTACAGATAAAGTTAAGATAGATATAAGCTAAAAAAAATGGTATCATATGTTAATTTTAAAAATCCTTTTAAATATATTAAGTTTTAATAAACGCTCGTTACCGTCGCTAGTATGAAACGCCATACAGTATATAACGAGCATAGATAATAGGTGTAAAATTACGTAATAGATCACAATTGGAGGAATAACCCACTGGCACAGTTCGCACAAAAACGTCGCAAAAACAAAACAAAATAAGCAACGCGATATTGTAATTTACCTGAATCCGTTTACTAATTGTTCTTTCGTAGGTAGGAGATATTGGAGCGGTCGTTACTGAGTCGGTGGTCGCAGGTTCAATCATGTTTGATGTAAGATAGTATTAATAATATAGATGTGGAAATTTGTAGGGATGTGTGTTTGTTCATGTTCTATGCGAAAACTACTTAACAGATTCCGATGAAACTTTAAAGTAATATAGTTCATTTATCAGAATAACACATATACTACATTTTAAAGAATTTCTGTACTTTGGCTGCAACGTTCAGCGGGCGAAGCACTGCAGCACTTTTCGGTTGGTAGCTATTTATAATGTTTATTTTAGCTTCACACTGTATCCTGCATAATTCAGAGTAGGACAACTTGGGAACCTCTTGGGAACCTTGGGAACCACTTTGTTCCCGTTACAATATTTTGGTTTCCCACTATCAAGTGAATTTGACATATTGTGTGTTGCGTGGAGGAACCCAACGCCGCGTTTTGCCTCGTAAACATACGGAGAAAATATTAAATAGTACATTTCCTCGAGTAGAAATCGAATCCTTAACCTGTAAAGTTTACAGTTGCATGCTTTTTTAATAATGTTAACATTATATTTCATCGGCTATCTTTTCCGGTTATTTCCTCATCATAAATAGGTGATTCCTTGGAATATTTTTCTAACCAGCATTTAATATATATGCAGACAATAGATACATTAGCGATATGTTTTATTACTACGAGATTTCAATATTTTATTTTCTAGGGACTTAACATTTTATCTTTTACCATTAACAAATGATTTTGTCATTTACATGTACCTATGAGGCCTGTCATGGCGCAGTGGCACACGCGTATGACTGTAACCGATAGGTTCTGGGTTCGATCCCCGGACGAGCAAATGAAATATTTAATATTTTAAATTTAAATATTTAATGTTTCATTTCTTCGCTCTGGTAATAAGGCAAAGCAAGGTGTTGAGTTCCGCCACTCAACACGCAATGCCTCAAATTCGGCGGAAAGTGGGGAACGGAAGTGGAACGGAGTGTCTTAACACTAGGTTCCCGGGTTCCCTCTGCCTACCCTGCCTCGTGCGGGATACAGCGTGAAGCTAAGTAATTAAGTAAGTACATGTACCTATGTTGTTTTTGTTGGAAATATTCTTTTAGTGTCGAACGAATCTCGTGCCACTAGGTTCCCGAATCCCGAATATAGCAGGGTAGGCAGAGGGAACTTAGCGTTAAGACTTTACGTACCTATTAACATTTCCGTTTCATAATTTCAGCCGAATTCATTTCGAGTTTAGTGGCTGAACTTAACGCCGCGTCATTACAAGAACTGGAAACTGTTAATATTAAATACATATAAAATTTTATATTATTCAATTTCACGAGCAAGAATCGAATCCATAACCAGTCGTTCAGTTTATTGGCTCGCTTGTGTCTCTGCGCCAAGAAGGCCTCTAAAAAAACATAAGTATAATAGTTAAGTTAATGGGGACTACTATTATTATTTTTTTTTTTTACTTCTTCGTATTTTTTAATTAAAAAAATTTGGGTTATTGCAAAAGCAATAGAGCAAGAAAGTCAAGGGAACCAATTATGAACATACAAATTTGTCGAGATATTGGATATCGAGCAACAGAACTTAACGCCGCGCTTTCCCTAGTCATTAGAGCGAAGAAATAAACAATAATTTCCTCGTATAGAAATCGAACTCAGTCGCTGTGCCGTATATATATCTCAAAATAGAAATGACGCTACGAACGTAGCTCTGTAGACGCTCTACGCCTTTTCATTGGGAATCATAAGGAAAAAAATATTTATTATCTATTAAATATAATTTTCTATAATAGAGCAAATTAATTTATAAATGTATATACTTATATTGATTATTTGTTTCTTTACTTGACATATATATTATATGGACGTCGATGATTTTAACTGGAAGAAATAAGTTATCATTGAAACGCAGCATTAAGCTCCGTAACTGAACACACAATGTCTCTGAAATTTCAATAATGAAAAACAGAGTGGCTTAACACTACGTGGATGCAGAGAGAAGTTTTTTTCTAATCAATTGATTCTTTGTACTTTTTTACTTACTTAACTTTACGCTGTATCCCGCACATGGCAGGGTGGATAGAGGAAACTTGGGAACCTAGTTTTAAGACACTCCGTTTCGTTCCCTACTTTCTTTCTTTATCTTTTCATAAAAAAATTGTAATAATATGTTACATTAACGTAGTCAGGAGGTTAAGTTTCCGTCTGACAAAAGACAGATTATTGAGTGCTGATACACTATCTTTACAACAGGTGGACAGCGGGGAACAAAGTATCTTATGATAGAATTTAATAGCATATAAAAATACTTTTATAATAATTATGTTTATTATTCAAACTGATTTTTTAAATTTGAGTAAAACTAAATATAACAAATAACTCACTCAGCTTCACGCTGAATCCCGCTCAGGCTGCGTAGGCAGATGGTACATGGGAATCTAATGTTAAGACACTCCGTTCCACTTCCGTTCTCTACTTTCCGTCGAATTTGAGGCGTGTTGAGTGGCGGAACTCACCACATTTACCTTGTACCAAAGCGAGGAAATAATACTATTATAAATATTTAAATTAAAAATATTAAATATTTCATTTAATCGAGTGGGCATCGAACCCACAACCTGTCGTTTAAAGTTTTAATTTTTTTTTAGTATTATAATTATTTTTTTCTTTCATATATATATAATTCCGTAGATTAGCACGATTAGCCAAATGAATTTATCAACTTTCTGGTATTGGATATAGATTAAAGTGAATAAAGCAATAAATAATAATCAACGATTGATTTCTCCGCTTCTTTTAGTTTAAAAAGTTAAATACTATTTGATTTATCATTTATTGTATCAATAAATAAACAATTATTAAAATAACCAAGTAGAGGGGAATCCCCTTTAATAATAAAAGCATTAAATTAAATACTAATAAATAATTACAATGTGGTTTTGTATTTTTCCCACGGAAATAATCTTTAAACATATAATTTAAAATATAAAAAAAAACTTTACGTTTTACATAGTTTTTTTTTTTTATTTAGTTCATTTTTTTTAATTATACTTGTGTATTCAATGACCAATATATTTTTAGTTTTCGAATATAAAAAAGTATGATGAGCGAACCTAGTGTCTAATCACTCCAAACTTTTATTGTACAATATTTACACGCTTTGTCTAGAGTTACCAGAGCGAAGAAATGAGATTTTTTTTTTATTTTTTTTTATAGCTTCACGCTGTATCCCGCACGAGGCAGCGTAGGCAGAGGGAACCCGGGAACCTAGTGTTAAGACAATCCGTTCCACTTTCGTTCCCCACTTTCCGCCGAATTTGAGGCATTGCGTGTTGAGTGGCGAAATTCAACGCCGTGCTTTGCCTTATTATCAGAGCGAAGAAAATGAAACATTAAATATTTAAATTGAAAATATTAAATATTTTATTTCCTCGACTGGGGATCGAACCCAGAACCTGTCGGTTACAGTCACACTCTTGTACCGCTGCGCCACGACAGGCCTCAATTATGAGAATATTTATACCCCAAACTGGGAAATAAACCTACGACCGTTAACAGTTACACGTGTGCTACTGCACTATGTTGTCTTTAAAGAAATTTTAGTATGAAAAAAAATCAAAAGAAATATATTTTTCCTACGATTTATGATTACGATTCGTGCGGCGGAAGCAAAAGAGTGTGCTTGTCAACGTGACAAGTGGCGTGTTCCATTCTATATCAGGTAAATAAAATATTCAATATTTTCATTTCATCGCTGTTGTAACAAGGCAAAGCGCGGCGTTGAGTTCCGCCACCCATCACACAAAGCCTCGATAATGTGGCAGAAACTAGTGAACGGGGAAAAGTAACTGAGTGAAATATAGCATGAGCAAAAGAAAATGATTTCCCATCGAATGACTTAGGGCACTGTGTAGGTACTAATAAAAACGATAAACGGTGAAACGCGAGTCGGATATACCAACCGAGAATTTCGTATAAAATTTCATTTCAGGTTTATCGATCAAGTTCACATCCCGCAAACTTAAATTTGTCAACTTTTATAAGTTATACTTCCAAGTATAACTTATAAAAGGTGACAAATTTAAGTTTGCGGGCGTTATGCACTAAGTTTGAAATGGAATTTTTTTATGAAATACTTTTAAATGTTAATAACTTATAGACTGTTTGGAATCTATTCCTTTATTTGTATTGTAATTTCTTAAATTATTATGTCTTTTCTTTTTGTTGTGCGTCATTTAAAAGTGTGATCCCGTTCACGGTAGGGTAGGCAGAAGGAACTTGGGAAATTAGTGTTAGACACTTCGTTGCGCTACTCTTTTTACGCTAAATATTAGGCATTCTGAGTTGAGTGGCGGAATTTAACGCCGCGCTATGCATTCGTACTAGAGCGAACAAATACAAGTATTAAATATTTAATTTATTCGAATGAGGATCGAACACACAAGCTGTCTCGCTTGATCAAGGCTTCAAGAAGTAAAGAATAAAATGTAATAAAAACCGAATTATAGCACTGAAATACATATTTTTAAACCGACACAATCCAATATATATTAAGAGTCAATAAATATATAAGGAAAATATAATAACTACGCCATATTCATAGAAAGGTCGCTAATCTCATCAAAGTTCACGCAGTTCTGTGAAACCGGCGTGTACTGGTTAAGTACAGATTTTATCACCTATGGTAATAGAATATGTGATAATTGTATCGTGTACAGTCATTTATGAGCTTTAATACGAATATTTATTTAAATGTGGCCTGTCGTGGCGCAGCGGCACAACGCGTGTGACTGCAATCGACAGGTTCTGTGTTCGATCCCCAGTCGAGGAAATGATATATTTAATATTTTGAAATTAAATATTTAATGTTTCATTTCTACGCTCTGGTAATAAGGCAAAGCGCGGCGTTGATTTCCGCCACTCAACCCGCAATGCCTCAATTTCAGCGGAAAGTTGGGAACGGAGTGTCTTAACACTAGGTTCCCGGGTTCCCTCTGCCTACCCTGCCTCGTGCGAGATGCAGCGTGAAGCTAAAAAAAAAGCATTGTAGAGTAGTTTTACTCGACTTTTTTTAAAATTCCCGATATATTTGGCATATTGCTGTGTGCTGCAGAGGAACCTTGGGAACGTAATGTTAACACACTCCGTTCGACTGAGACACTTTGCATTAAAACACTTCAGTATCCCACTTTTCGCCAAATTCTAGAGGCATTGCAGTTTGAATGGCTGATTTCAACACCACACTGTCTCGTATCCAGAGTGAGGAAATGAAAATATAAAATATTTCCGTTGTTCCAAGTCGGAATCAAATTCACAATTAAGTAGATCCATATAAATTTTATAAAGCTAAAGAATTTGTATTTGGACGCTCCAATCATAGAAAATATCAGGGCAGGCAGAGAGATCATGAGTACGTAGTGTTAACACCCTTCGTTTCGTTCTCCACTATCTCTAACTCAATGAAAAAAGAAATGAAAATATAAAATATTTCGTTTCCCCGAGAGAAGATTAACACCGTAAGCTGTCACGTTTACAGTAACATGTTTCTTTCAATTTTTTTCAAGCGTCATTAATAATCAACGTAATCGATCGAATCGAATCGAATCCATCGATCAAAAATCAATATAACAAATTATTATCCATATATTTTGAGATCTCTTATAAAAATAAAGTGAAAATTGTAATAATTGTGACTCACCTGACTGTGACTGAAACTATTTACAACGTCATTTTATGATTACATTTGTGTAGAGTGACGGTTACTCATAGATTTATTATATTTCATATTAGAACTTTTAGTAAGATGATTGCGTGTAGCGGAGTTATATCCGTAAAGGAAAGGACTGTTTTTTAACCCCCGACGCCAAAAGAGATGTGTAACCTCCCAGCCCAACGGCTGTTTGAATGTATGTGTGTGTGTGTGTGTATGTGTGTGTGTGTGTGTATTTGTATGTGACTTTTGTTTCCTTATACCTCCGGCGTTTTCCAAATTTCTTTAAAGAAAAAAAAATGATTTATGTTAACACTTTCTTCATTCAAAAGTGAAATAAAACAACATAAGTATAAAAAAATAAATTAAGTACAAGTTTAATTTTCATTTTCAACCTAATTAGTTTATACAATTTTATTCTAACGTGATTTCATCACTTAAAGCTTCGTAAGCTGTATTTTAATTATATATAATAAATTATCTTCCTAGCGTGAGATTCAATGCCTTTGGCACTTACTAGACTAGGTTCTTACAAAGAGGTAATATTTACATAAATTTGTTAATTTTTATTGAAAAATATATCAATTTGGACAAAACTTCATAAAATGAATAGTCTAATAGCGTTACTGGCGAAGTATTTTAACTGATAATAACTTATAGCTTTACTGATTCATAATTTTCTATTTAAAAAAAAGCTCAAAGCTCTTTCATTTTTTGCAATATTTATAAAATATCGTTAATTTTTTAATATTTTATATATACAAAGATACAGTTTAAAAGATCAAAAATATACAATAATACGTTAAAAGAGAGCTGTCTGCGATAAAAGTCAGTGTTTACATTAACTTGACTAGAAGCGGTTAGTAAATTACTTAAATAACAATACTAATATCTTACTAGAGAAATGGTATCACAATGTAGGAATTGCGCCGTCACGAGACGCTTAACAATACTGAATAGTGATGTCGCTTAAGGTTCTACAGATAATATACAAATATCTTAAAATAATAAACTTAGGGAACATAAAAGCAGTCTGTTCACAACGTCATTTGGTCCCATTGCAATAAATAACTTACAGACTAATGTAATACTGCCTAAGACTATTAAAGCTGCTGATCCGTCCGCTTCCAAGTTTCACAGCTGTATGAAAATCACCATAAAGTTCATCCATTTCACTTTTTTTTTTTTCATAATTTACAAAGAAAATGTTTTTTAATGGCAAAAAATTATCAGTCGTTTGCTTTTACGTATCTAGTTCACAACGTTTTGTCTCACAAACGTCTTTGTAGCACTTAAGTCTTATTTCTTTTAAGTCTTCTTATGATTGTTCATGACATGATCACCAAGCACTTCTTCTCTTCTCACACATACACTTTGATCGGTTCCACCTCATGTGCTGGTTCCGCTATAACAATAGAGAACATAATTCGATATCGTTGATCTGTTAAATCAAATATTATACATATTTCATATGTATAACAAAATATAAGTATATGTTTAAAACTTATTGATTTTTTTTTTTTTAATTTTATGCTGTATCCTGCACGTGGCTGGATAGGCAGAGAGAACTTAAGAATTTGATATTAAGTCCGTTCTCTACTTTCCGCCGAATTTTAGGCATTGCTTGTGCCAGAGCGAAGAAATGAAAATATTAAATATTTCATTTATCGAATGGCGAACGCAAACAAACGCAACGAAACCAGAAGTCACCGCGTTTACAGTCACACACCTGTACTGCCTGTGCGTTTTGCTAAAAAAAACATATGAATTGCACAAAATGTATATTAAATTAAAAAAATAAATGGTGAATAGCATAAAGAAAAACAAAGCTGGCTCAGGTAAGACAACGGATGTCAGTACGGCATTATAATGTAACCTAGAACTGAACGGTAATCAAAATCGATAATTCAGAAACATCCAAGCATGATTAGGGATAAAAAAACATCGAAGCATTAGATTTGGTGATAGCATGCGTGCCGTCTACCTGCGTTAGTGCTCACAGACATCCATTATCCTACAAACCTTTTTGAGACAACTTCGCCTTTTCTCCAGGTTTTCGCATTGACAGACGCACTTACGAGGATTGAACACCCTCGGGGGGCTGCAGTCGTGCGGGGAGCTGGTACAGCAGCCGCAGCTCTCGTGGACGTCCAGCGTGTAGGTGGAGCACGTCTCCCTGCTCGTCTTCAGGTTGAATATTCGAACCTGGACATTATAGATCATTATTAGAATTACCTAACATTTGTTATGTCTAAGAACTAATGAATAATAATGGAACAATACCCATTCAAATCAAACTACCGATTATTTTATCTCAACACCTTTTAAATGAAAATATTTATGATGTATGGGAGTTATGTCATTATTATCATTGGGCATTGCGCAAAGATCGAGTAAACGGACAAGTGTGTCAAGGATGCATTGAAGATAAACAGATAGTGTCTGTCCTTTATGGCTGATCAGTTCTAACGTAAGTTTCACGCTTACAGTCAAAAATGGATGTTGATAATATTAATAATTTTAAAGTAAATAGCAAATCTGAGGTATTGCGTGTTGACAGGCGGAATTCAACGCCGCTATTTGTCTTGTTACAAGAGCAGAGATATTTTCTCAAGTGGCAATTGAACCAACAACTTGTCGCATTTAGAGTCGCACGCTTGTGCACTTGCGGCATGACAGATCTTATAAATAAGATATAATAATTATGATTGGGAACCCTAATGTTATATTATAATCTATTTTTAGGCCTGTGGACTTACCGGGATAGCTTGCTTCCTTATTTTGGTCGGGACGCACTGCGAGCCAGGGGCATCATAGTCGCAGAGGCCAACACACCGTTTCACCCAAACGTGGCTTGGATTCACCTGGGGAATTACGCTAACGTCAGTCACCTATACATTCGGATGCGGATTTTCTCACGCATTAATGACCGCCTCACGGATGTAAGCGTTGATACGTTTAAATATTCAAATGGTCATATTTAGCTGTGATTGTTCCTAAGTTATTTATTATTATACGTTCTTGTCGTATCTGATGTAGAGTATTTTAATTGCTCTATTATTCTGAGAAATTTTATTAGATTTGAATTAAAGCTTCATTGAGGCTAGTGGTTACGTTGCAGCGTAATAGTGGGACGGTAAAGATCGTGGGTTCGATTCTCACTAGAGGAAGTGAAATATTTCATATTTTCAATTTGTCGCCCTGGAAAAGATGTAAAGCGGAAACGGAAATATATTGACGATATATTTTCGGGATATATCGTAAAGCAAAAAAATTGCAGATTGTTTATTAATTAGGCTCACTATGGTCATTAAAATTAAAATAATTATTAAAATTTAGTATTTTTTGTTAAATGGAATTAATTAACTATTTAAAATTAAACGAATTAGTAAATTTAATATACTTTAAATTAATTTTAGATATAACATACCTGTAGATATGAAGTATTAAGCTTGAGCTCTTCAAACACTTCCTTGGGTTCACCACACCTCGATTTCTCAATAAACTCGTTCCTGGTCTCCTCAAAAACACTATTGCAAACCACTGCAACAAAATAATACGGTTAGTACGTGTGTCTGAAGCGGGTCACAGATTGCATCATACTATCACTTAACGTCACTTCTACTTTCAATTTCTCACTAAAAATCACCAGCACATTCACCTTTTGTTATCACGTCGCTTTCTTCAGCCTTGGGGAACTTCGGGTGGTGTTTGAACCCAGCCACCGACACAACGAGAACAGAAATGAAAAAATATAATATTGCCGCCATTATTTTCAAACTTATCAGATATGAACTATGAGCTATCAGCTGTAAGCACTGAGCGCGTGTGGCTAGATTGCCGGCCTGCAGGTTTGTGGTGTTCCGCGCGTCGAATCTCTATTATAAAGCCTGAGTCAAACGGCGGGTGTGTAAAGGCACGGCACCGCGTCATGTACTCAAGCACCTGATGCTACGTCACGCTACGTAGGAAATCGCAGTTTGATCCGCTTTTGAGGGGTTACCGTTACCGTTTTGTGCGTTCACGGGTTGGCCCTCGCGTTCTGTATCCGTTTTGTCTTAGTTAGAGTAATCTGATATACATAATGTGAATAATTATTAGTTAAATTTAACTTTTATAGTTAAATTCTTAGTAAATTGTAACATTTGTTCAATTTAGTTTGATTGTATATTGTAAAACTGATTTTTTATCGTGTTCGTGACACTTTCGCATCACCGAAGTAACGTGTGATGAATGATAACTATTATTAAATTTTATGTTACAAGACGTGCGTGTGCGCAACTATTGCTCGACATTCTTTTTTGTTTATTTTTTGTTCATAGTCTCGCTATATCCTACAAATTGCGGGATAAGAACCTGGAATCCAGAGTTATGATCCATTCCATTCCCATTAAGACAACTTTCTGCCGAATTCTGGAGGCATAGGATATTAAGTGGTGAAACTCAACGCTGCGTGCCTCGGTATGAGAGTGCTAAAATGAAAATACTGAAAAATTATTTTCCTCGAGTAAGGATCGAATCCACCGCCTATCGCACTTATAGTCACACGCATGTGCCCTTGCGCCACGTCTAGCTCCAATTCTAGCCTTATATTTAATTTACATTAAAAGCAATCATGTACCTCTATATGAGGAAGTGTGAAAAGTTGTTTTTTTTTATTATTTAATAAAATTGAGAATTTTTATACTATATTTCATAATTTAATTAACTTTATAAAAGATTTTTTTACAGCCTCTCACGATATTATGCATACTTAAGAGTAGGCGGAACCTGGGAACCTAGTGTTAAGACATACATTTCCCATTAAGATAATCTAGCTTCTCAAATAATGAATGGCGTAACTTAACGCTGTTAAGTTTACCTCTCTCTTTACCTTATTTTCCATCACAAAATACCTACTTAAGCTACAAATAAAGAAAACAAAATACAGAAATTTGGGAGATCAATGTCAAAATAATTATTCATTTTGTATTTTCCTCGATCGATTTAAATTGGTCCACAGAAGGGCATACATTTATTATATTACCTTTATACAAATATAAAAAGGGGAAATCCTATCACTTTCTAGACAGGTGATAGATATACTTCATAGAAATCATAAAATTCAATTAGATAACACTCATATTAATCACGATTAAAGATTAAATTCAATATATCACAAATTATTTTAATTGCCATTTCTCAATAGTTATGCGTGTTGTATCATGTTATAGGAGCCGCGTGCCGGCGCCTGATAACATTATCAAATATTTGTATAAGAATTGTCATTCCTTATACATTTGTGATAAATATTACGTCACTAAAGATGGTTTTCGTATCAATTTTCAGAGTTTTCAAGGCAAATGACAAGAAATGGAACTATTATAGAAATATTTTAGAGCAACCTAAAATATGACAAGACCTCAGGAACACGTTCTGTTGAGATAACAATTCAAGCTTCTAAGTCAACATAGTAAAAAGAAAAAAATGTTTATGCTGATTTTACTTATTTCATTTATAATGTAACAATCAAAAATTTACATGTAATCAAGAAATCAGTACGGAACCCCTGGTGCGCCTGCCCAACTCACTCTTGATCGGTATCTTGTAGTCTAGCGCGTGCCCGTTTCGTAACACTAAACTAATTTTTAATCTACTCAAGGAAGTAAGGCCTAACGGCGATTACAAATTATCTTTGGTTACCGTTTTTTTCAACGTAACTCATGCGTGAGGTCTTTTATGTGAAGGTAGCTTATTGATATGTATTTTCATCTTCTGTTTTCTGATTCGCGATGTTTTCCGCACGTGGAGTTGAAGGCAGAGGAAACTTGGAAACCTAGAGTTCAAGCATTTCGCTCCCCGCTTTTTCCGACCAAATGAGGCATGCGGCAATGCAGGTTGAGTTGCGGTACTCAACGCCGCCCTGTGCCTTGTTACCACTGCAGAAATGTTAATTTAATTATTAAATATTTGATTGTGGGGAATGACATGGAATTGAACCCACAACCTTTCCTCTTTGTTTTAACTGACATTATTGTTGTGTCAAATAGAATACTGTACTGTATTTATTGAATCTTTATCACGAGTAGCTAAAAATAGTGATATCTATAAGATTTGAACTCAGAACCTTACTAGTGGAAAATATATTTGATAAGATATTGACGATTGCACCATAATGGTAAGAAATGAGAAATATTTTTTTTTATCATATAATGGAGACCTGTCGTAACGCAGGGGCAGAAAAAATGATAGGTTATGGCTTTGATTTTCTCTTGAGGAAATGAAATATTTAATGTGTTCATTTCATTGTTCTGGTAACAAGCGTGGTCGGTGGAAATATTTCAAATTCGGAAGGAAGTGGGGAACGGAAGTACCTTAATGAGAACGGAGGGCCTTAGCGCTAAGTTACCAAGTTTTCTTTTTCGACCTTGCCATGCACGGGATGCAGCGAGAAGCTATATTAAATATGATGTATATATTAAAAAAAAAAAAAAAAAGATATTAATTTAATAAAATAAACAAATACATTATATAACACAAAATTATGTATGAATAGGTAAGAATAGGCCTGTCGTGGCGCAGCGGCACAAGTGTGTGACTGTAACCGACAGGTTCTGCGTTCGATCTCTAATCGAGCAAATGAAATGTTTAATATTTTTAATTTAAATATTTAATGTTTTATTTTTCGCTCTGGTAACAAGGCTAAGCGCGGCGTTGAGTTTCGCCACTCAACACGCAATGACTCAAATTCGGCGGAAAATGAGGAACGAAAGTGGAATGGAGTGTCTTAACACTAAGTTTCCTCTGCCTACCCTGCCTCGTGAAGCTAAAAAAAATTAAAAAAAAAAAGAATAGGTAAGAAATCAAATAAGTGTTCAATTAAATTAGCACTTACACGGAAAATTCGGAGCTTATAATTTCCTCTATGAATCAGCGCACTCTATGTAGAGCTCCAGTGATAATGACTGCGAAAATGGGTCAAATTGTTCAAAAGAATGACAATGCTTTACGATTTGCTTATAAATATTTCTAAATTGTACTTTTGAATCATGTCATTAGTAAAAGGTCTGTCGTGGCGCAGCGCTCAAATTAGGCGGAAGTTAAGAAAAGAACTAAGTCTCTTACTAATATTTTAACTTTTTAGCCCAACTAGATCCCGTAAAAAGCAGAGGGAAACTGGGAACATAGTGTACATTTCGTTCCCATTAAGACACTTTCGTTAGTCATTTTCTGCTGAATGAGGCAATGCGGGTTAAGGCGGAACTCAACGCCGCGCTTTGCCTCATCATATACATGTTTTGATTTCTTTTGGTAACCCAGACACATCACAACTGATCTATAGTAAAGTCAATAACAAATAATTACGAAGATCTCTATATAACTCGACATACGAGTATATAACCAATACGTAACTCTCGTGAATGAAACGTCATGAACAATATAATTGATTGATAACCACGTGCCACTAATATAAGTCATAATATTTAATTACAATCCGTCTGTCCGTGACTCCGAGTGACCTCTTAATGCGGTCGCTGAACATTTTGTATTTTATCAATTTTATGAATTATATGGAAGCTTTAACTCTAGTTTTCAGTCCATTTCTTATTTTCGTTCGAATTTTAGATTTAAATTGGATTAAATTTATATAAAACTTACTTACTCTAGGATAATTTATGAATATTCTTCTTATATTACAACAAATAGAAAGCAAACGTCAGATTTTGCCTATTAAATTACTAAAAAGTTCTAAACGCGTTTATTTCCGCCACTCACCACGCAATGCTTCTGAAATTGAGAAATTGAAGGGTTTTTAATAAGAACAAATTATCTCCACACTAGGTTCCCAGGTTCCCTCTGCCAAAAAAAATCCTTGTAATCATATAATATAGAAAAAATATCTAACTGTAGAAGTTATTTTAGCAACTGTTAATTAATTATTATAATATTAGAAAGAAAATAAATGTCTCCGGACCTTTTTTTATAATTTCTCAATAAGAGCGTGTCCAAGTACAAATTATGCATACATTTAACTATTAACGTGAAATATATACTGAAAAATGTTGAAAATGAGGTTTCTGGGAAGGCTTCACAGCTGTGACGTCACCATGACTGGTGGAATGTGAATTCACTAAAAGACAGTTAAATTTCGTTCTATGGCGTAATTATTATATAAGTATGTTTTTTTTACATTACGCAAGCATTTTTTTTCTTTTTCTTACATGATTTACGCCTCTTACTTGCAGAGAAAACTAGGGAACCTAGTGCTAAGACACTCCGTTCTATTTCACACTGTTCGCTGTATTTGAAGCCTGGCGTGTTGAGTAACGAAAATCAACGCTGTATCTTTTTTTGACTTGTAAAAAGAGAGAAAATATATTTTTTTTATAAATATAACCTAAAATATGTCGCGTGTACAGTTGACACTTGTGCCGCTGTCTGATATGCTATGATATAGCGAAATGTCTAAATGTGCCAATCATGACGATTTGATCATCGGATGTCTGTGAGCTTGATTCACATTTTTTTCACAATGCAATTACACTGCCACAAGGCAGAGTAAGTCCAGGGAACCTAAGGAAAGAGACTTTAAGGGAAAAGTGTTAGTATCATTACGCACTGTTGGTGTTGGTACAGAATGGTAACCGGGCACTTTAAATAGAATGTTATATTGAAAATATCAAAAGCTCGTTTCCAGATGACACTTACTATTAGCTTGTATCTTGAAAACAAAAAAAATGACAACCACATTTGTGAATATATAAAATTATAAATTATAAATAATAATTCGGCATTCCATAACATGTGTCAATGCCACTTAATCAGCAGACTTTACACTGATATCATAATCTAAAATATGTATGAGATAATCAATAACCAACTATCCAATTTATATACAAAATACAATTAATAACAGACAAAAGAAGTTTTTGTAACAAAAACGCAGTTTTTATAAACAAAATGCAATGGTGTGACAAAGTGCGCCGGAGCATGAAACAGCTTTTTCATCCAATTTACTCAACTTGCACATACATTGTGATCTAGAGCATCCTTCCTTGTGCTTATACATGATCTTCCTTTCAGTATCATCAGTGTTTTTTCTCTGTGAATGTCGACCGATGTCTAGCCTCTCTGACCACTGGGTCTTGCTTCTTTTTTTTTCAACGACCAACTCATATAATATCCTTCAAAAGTGCTAAACGGAGAATCACACTGTGTTGTCCCTATTTAGTCAGCTACATGCGGAAGATGTGGGGAACTAAAATAATAAAGAGAACTTAACTAACAATATAAAGTAATCTACATTTGTATATTTATATATGTATGAATTTTATATACCTTATGGGCTCATTTGTTTTTCAGCTTAATTTGCATCAAGCAGCGTTTGACGGAACTTAGTGTTAGAACGATACCATTCTCTTTGAGCGACGAAACTCAACGGCGTTCTTTACCTCGTTATCAGAAGGTGAAAATAAGAAAATACTACGTAATATAAAATAGAAAATAATTAATTCTCCCTAGTAAAAATCGAATCGACCATGCTTACGCTTGCACGCCGCTTTGGCAGTTTGGGGCGTGTTTTTTTTTTTATTTTATCATCTTGCTTAATCATGATATTGACAAAACAAGTCACTGTTTCACGACAACACTAGACCACAGATGGCTACCAAATGAGAAGAGGTTCAATTGGAATGTCTAAGATACCTCCCGTACTCCACGGGTTGCTACAACAGATTACAACTTTTATTCGAACTTTGGATAACTTTCAAGGGAATAAAATTTAAATTTAGTGGTAAGAGAGGGAGGGGGAGACCTCGGTTGACCTTCGAAAACACAGTATCGATGATACTGGAGGAAGGTCACGTAAAAAGCATGAGGGCCCCCCGGAGGGCATGTATGAAGAAGCTGATGACAGTGGACGAGGCGAAAGAGGTATACCGAGACCGTAGCGTTTGGCGCTTCGTTCTCTTTGCCTACCCCGCTATTGATATAGCGTGAAGATAAGTAAGTAAGTAAGTAAAATTTAACTCTCATGAGGCAGTCCACATCGCTTCCAAAAGTCCACTGATTCCCATCTGAATGGTTTTTTTTAATAAAAGGGTCAATCAAATATCTATGAAATGGCAAAAGTGTATAACATTATTTCAAACATAACAATAGTTTAAACTTTGGTTAATATTTATAGTACAGTAAAAAATATTCAACTTTTTGTTCCGCCCATGCCAAACGCCCATTTCATATATGTATAGGACCTAATATAATAAGATACACATTACAGATTGTTTTTCTAAAGTTGTTACTTATGATTCAAGAATTGAGTGAAGAAAGGTTGAAAACTTTTTATTTCGCTTAGTTGTAATAATAAAAAAAAACTTAGTTTTCCCGTTAACATTTCCAAAACATCATCTATTTCACATACAATAATATTCGGCTGACAAGCTGTCAGTTTACCGCTCAGTTAAAGTATATATCACATTTAGTCATCATGCATAATTAGAATTCTTAACCTATTAACATTAAAATATTGTAATACATAAAAATATCTATATATAACTAATGGAAACGGAGTGTCTTAACACTAGTGAATTAAGACATTCATATTCATACTCCATATCCATTATCCATTAAGTAACTCCTAGGGCCTTATATCCTGCACACGTCAGAGTTCATGTGCGATATATAAGGTACTAGGAGACAGCGTGAAAAAAAGAAAAACAAAGTCACTGATATTATAATATAACAAAGTATAGAAATATCATTCAATATTTTCAATGTTTCTGTTTCTCTTTTTATTTTCAATTTGAGAAATCGGCTGAAAGTTGAGATTGGAAGTATCGTAATGGAAATGGAATGTCTAAACACTAGGTTCCCAAGTTCCTTCTGCCTATCCTGCTAACTGCGGCAGCATAAGGCTACAAACTAAATGGTTACTTCTTTATTACAAGCTTTTTACCCAATACCATATTCAGCTTACGCATAAAAATATCATATATTAATTAAAAACAAGGAGTACTAATTATAATCTACCTAAAATTAATTCACCTGTACTTAATAAGACAGTAGCTGGATTATCTGATCATGCTTCACGGAATAACCGCAAAGAAACCGAATCCTATGCTCAGAAACGGCACTTAACATTTTAATTACATACATACGTTCTTACCTCAATAATAAACTACGAGGGTGGGGTGAAAAGTTTCCGGCCTGACTAAGAAAAAAGACGTTTTAACATTTTTTTTTGCTCTATTTTTCAACAAAATCTCCATCAACACTGATACATTTCTCGTAACGGTGTTCTAATTTAGCTTTACCAGTTTTAAACGTAGATTCGTCAAGCTCCTCAAAGTACTGATTTACAGCTTCGATAACTTCTTCGTTGCGCTTTAATTTTTTACCACCAATCCATTTTTTGAGCTTAGGAAACTGGTAATAATCGCTGGAGGCTAAGTCTGAAGAGTAGGGAGGATGCGGCATCAATTCAAATTTCAATTCATGGATTTTGGACATGGTAATAACTGCCGAATGCGCTGGTGCGTTATCATGATGAATAACATTTTTTTCTTCGCCAAATGAAGTCATTTAAATTTACACCTTCAAACTTTGCAATAACTTGGCGTAGTATTTACCAGTCTGACCCTTTTCAAGGTAATCAATGTATATAATTCCGCTCGCACCCAAAAAACAATTGCCATAATTGTTTGTAATTGTTGGCCGATAAAATTGTTTTTACCTTCTTTGGAGTTGGTTCCCCTTTTCCAATCACTGCTTTGACTTTGTTCGTTATTTTTTGGCATGTAGTGGTGAACCCAAGTCTCGTCAACAGCTATAAATTGACGCAAAAATTCGTTTGGATTACGCCTATACAGCGCTAAATTATCGGTAAAAATGGTTTTTCAAAGCAGTTTTTCTTCGAACGTTAGCAAACGCGGCACCCACCTTGCACACAGCTTTTTCATGTTCAAATGTTGTACACTTTCAACCTGCGGTCTTCCAATACTATTTTATGGATTTTCTCAATCATTTCTGAAGCTGTAACCTCAACGGGCCGTCGTGAGCGAGGTTTGTCAGAGAGGCTCACACGAGCCATTTTAAATTTCGAAACCCACTGCTCAATAGTTGAATATGATGGAGAGGAATCTCCTAGTGTTGAATCCATGTCTTCTTTTATATGTTTTGGTGTAAAACCTTTCAAATAGATGTATTTGATGACAGCACGATTTTGCATTTTTTCTTTTTTAACGAAAACAACGAAACGGTCTCACGCAATGTGCTCTCAAACGTAAACTAAGATAGCGATTGGTCCGGAACTTTACATACAAGCGTGGTAGAAATGGTTCAGTAGAATACTACTCCAAAAGTAATCCTAGTCGCGCTATTTCTTGGTCAGGTCGGAAACTTTTCACCCTACCCTCGTACATAAATGTATCCAAAGACATACGGCTTACGTCTTCATGAATGACTACGAATACGTCTTTGAATTCAATACACACGAAGTTCAATACATGTCATTCTCCTCAACATTACAACTTATGTATCATCTAACAATGAGATGATCTAACTATTGGCACCTTGGAGAATTTGAACTAGCTAATGAGTAATATTTTGGCTAAACTTGTTTGAATCACCGTTTATCTAAATATCGATTACGACACGCGTTTGACGGCAGCGATAACGTTCACCCGCACGTAACAACACCGTGAACAGACCCGTATGACGAAATTAATATTATGACGATGCACATATTTGTATTTAGTTTTTTTTTTGATCTTGTGGACTTTTTATTCTTAAACTAGATGTCATTCTACTTATTTTGTGGATTATAACAAAAGAAATTAAAAATTCTGATCTCAGTCTATCCTGCTATGTGAAGCATTATGTTGATGTTATATTCGTGCTCTCTTCATCTTTCAAATATCTATAATACTCCAATGAAGATTTGACTGACCGATTTCGATTTGATTTCAATGAAGACTTTCAAACATTCTTTCAAAGTAGTTACTTCCCTGATTTCTAGCATAAATTGTAAAAACGACAGAAAAGTTCAAAATGCATGGTCCGCTATTTTACCATATCGGCAGAAACTCTCTACCGTACAACATTTCCGACTTCTTATAGCACTCTCAACATCTTTTGTACTGATTTATCTATCTGCTTCATTAATACAGCGTTTTTGTGTTACTTGGCAG
This sequence comes from Eueides isabella, assembly GCA_019049475.1. Lineage (NCBI taxonomy): Eukaryota > Metazoa > Arthropoda > Insecta > Lepidoptera > Nymphalidae > Eueides > Eueides isabella. The sequence continues at coordinate 720,834 of CM032397.1, forward strand.
ACTTGGCAGAATGACTAGTTGACTTAGCTACAAGGCAGAGGTATCATAACTCATACATTTCCTTGTAGAATCTCGTCGCAATAAAATGTGTGGATATTTTATTAAAATTACACCGCCCTTCGAAATCATCTATTTTATTCTAGGACAGGGTGCAGGTGGGTTCCTCGGGAAATGCTTTATTCTCGCCAGTAAAGCTTTCATCTGTCTCTTTCCCTGAATTATTAAGATTCACCTTTATCAACGCCTTCGTTTGTCAGTTTTTTCAATATATTATAATTATCCTTTTTTAACTCTCTCTTGTAAAATTTCATCTTTTTTTCTTTATGCAGAACCATTCAGAATAGCACACATACTCTGTGCTATATTTTCTATTTACACTTTAGTTTTCTTGTCTACCAAACGTGATCTAGCTAAAGTCGAAACGCAAACTGCCAAGTCAGCAATTTTTATTGATTACATATACTTATAAAATTCTTCGAGGTGCGTTATTCTCTTATTGTAAACGCAATAGCTGCGGATTCGATGTTCACTAGGGAAATGATTATATGAATGAAAATATTTTAAGTTACCCGATCTAAATCAAAAAGCGTGGCGTTGGACCGCTATCATCACACAATGTCTTCAAAATTGGGCGAAAAATGCAGAACGGAGTGTCTTTTCACTAGATTTCTTCCAATAAACATGAAGCTGTAAAATCTTACGTAGACTTATAAAATACTCAAACTAATGAATAATACTGGAAAAAATGTTTCAATAATTTATAGAAATTAAAAGAAAAGATAAGAGGCTTTTCCACATATTTTCATGAGTAATACAAATTACGCTATAATCGTACTTTCATGTGCTGGGGTTTTTCTTTTCATAGGTTTTTAGATTGTTACGATTATTATGAGTAATCTTAAAAATCGACCTCAATATAAAAAAGTATAACGGTTTTTTGGTTTATAAAAAAGTATATAAAAAAGTATATCGCATATATTGAAATATGTAGGGAACCTAAAAAGGAACCTTAATTAACCTAAGTTATAGCATTCCGATTTTATTTAGACACTTCTGTTCTTAATTTTTCTCTAAGATATCACGAAAAATCTAATAGACGTTTATATATCTATTTTTTCAGCAGTATGTAATCTGTATAATGGAGGGTTGAATTAGACTGGTCATACTAAAACGAAAAAGCCGATAAGTGGTTGTGTAACACGAAAATTATGAGTTCCATTTCCACATGAGAGGAATGGAAAAAAAAAGTTTATAAAAGCTTAACAAAAAGAAAGCGCGGCGTTTATTTCCGCGTCTCAACACACAATGTCTTGAGCGTAAATTCAAATGGGTGGGGAACGGAATGTTAAAATGAAGTTCCCTCAGCCTCTGGCAAAGTGTACTTTTTTACACAAAAAGCATTATTGGTTTATGTAATAACAAAGATAACAGACATACACGTCACTATGCGCGGCATTCTCCTTTCTTTATCACGAATTGTACCAGATTTTTCCACTATAGTACTCGTATATATTAGATTTGTATCGAAAGCTTCAGAAATGTTTTAAATCGTTAATAAATTTAGTGATGAATTTAAATCTGCATTTTTTTAGTTCATTTCGGACATTTTGAAGTTTAAGAGACTTAATAAAATTATAATAGAAACACTGACATTAAAATAAGATTTATATAAATAATTACCTTTTTAATAAATTATTTTTATTAATCTTCAAAGAATATAGTTCCCGCTCTACAGCTTTGATCCGTGTATCTATACACACGTAACAGGGTAGGAAGGGGGAAACCTGGGAACATGAAGACACTAAGTTCCCATTAAGACACTTCTATTCGCTACTTTCCGCCGAATTTGAGATATTGTGTTGAAGGTCAGACTTAACACCGCGCTTTACTTCGTTACCAGGGCTTGTAAATTAAAATATTAAATATTTCCTCCCGTGGGAATCGTACCCCTAACCTGTCACACCACCTTACCACATGGGACTGCACGCTTATGCCCCAAAGCCACACTTCTTACGTTCTACTTAGAGTTCTTATTTATCTAAGATATATATTTAACTCGAATAGTGACTATCTAACTGACCTCTGGTATCATATGGCCGCTCGACACTGTAGTTTGGCAAACATTTCTTTAAGATAAAAAATGGTTCGTTAAAAAATATATTGTGTAGGTTAAGATACGCTTAAAGCGTATGGCATATAGTTGAGATATTTCTATGAGAATTCTGTGCTAAAGACTTTGTTTTTCACTTTTTACCGAGTATCGAGTGTATTACTACTGCTATACGGTGGAGCTAAACACCGCGGGATGTCTTGTAAAACTGGTTATGTACTATAAAAATTGAGAATGCGTAACAAAATTCATTACATAATACATGTACTCGTAAATCAATGTACACACTCTGTTTCACGCTGTATCCCGCACATTTCAGGCTAGGCAGAGGGAACATGGGAACACTTTCTTCCCTACTTTCATGCCAAATTTGAGACATTGCGTGTTGAGTGGCGGAACTCAACGCCGCGTTTCGTCTTTTTACCAGAGTGAAGAAATAAAAACATTAAATTTTTCACTTCTTTGAGATCGAACCACGCCACGACCGACCTCACATGTAAATACATAATAATATATTATGTAAATATTATATAATATCATTTAATTTTCCTCATACCATCGTGACCTCACCTCGGGGATCCCTCGGTGCAGAACCTGTTTCTGAATAAGGACTTCTTGTTAAGACATCCTCTTATCTGGTTTGTCCCATATCACTGTAAGCCACAATATTATCTTTGTTGTAAATTAGTTATAAATTAGCTAAGCTTTGTTGTAAATTAACTAAGAAATTAAAATAGTATTTTTACTATGTTTTTAAAGTGTTATTCCACACTTAGGACAGAAAATACTAAACTTAATTTTTTTAAAATTTTAAGAAGCGTAGCTTCGTTCAAAATTTTTAATTTTGAACGAAGCAGGATTTGAACCCGCGCCTCTGGAATACCGTTCCAGCGCTCTGACCAACTAAGCCATTCGTTCTCATCGAGCTCCGTCGAAATTCTTATACGCATGTTACAACTTATTTATGTTGTTAGCATCTCTGTAGGGAGATTTTTACAAATTTCCGCTACCCAAAGACAACTCGTAAGAATTATCGTTTGGCAAGAGAGAATACTATTTATTTTAATATTTTTACTATGTTTTAAAAGTGTTATTCCACACTTAGGACAGAAAATACTAAACTTAATTTTTTTTAAATTTTAAATAGTATTTTTTTTCTTTCTTGAGCAGTAACCGGAACGCACAGCCTGTCGCGTTTACAGTCACATGCTTATGCTCCTGTGCAACGGCAGGAACGACCCCAATTTTTTATTTAAAAAAAAAAATGGTCCCTATAATTTCTAGATCATCACAACCAATTATATATAGCTCTTAAGTAATAATCCGATTTACATGCTTGGTGATTAGCTAGCGCGGTGTACAAAGATTTCTATTAAAAAAAACCGAAACTCAAAAGATTCATACATTCAGAGGCTACGATGTACACTCCCTTGTTTGTATCGGGGGGCTATAAAATATATTTAGCCATGTTTATAATATTGCTCACTCACTGAGCTTAACGCTGTATCCTACACATAGCAGGGTAGGCAAAGGGATTTTGGGAACCTCACGTCAAGTCAGTCCGTTACACTTTCGTTGCCCAGTTTCCGCCAAATTTGACACATTGTGTGTTGAGTTGCGGAACTTCACGCCGCGCTTTGCCTTGCTACCAGAGTGAAGAAATGAAAACATAAAATATTTAATTTGAAAATATTAAATATTCAATTTCATCGAGTGGGGATCGTACTCACAACTTATCGTTTACAGTCACACGCCTTTACCTCTGCGCCACGACAGGCCTCATGGATCAGGATCATGCTTATAGCGCAGGTAAAAGTTGAAATTATTAAGGCAATTCTTAAATTTCATACCTGCATTTCTCAGAAGGGCTCTCAGAAGACAAAAAGTAAATTGATTAATTCACTCAGACTATATTTTGTGAACAAAGGACCTTTTGGTCTCCTTTCCTTCTGTTTAAACTAGAGAATCCGAATCAACTATATGAATATTTTTTTATACAAATTAAGTAATATTTAATACTTAATACCATTTATTTATAGAACATTTCAAAAGAGCTGAAGCTATAGGTAATAAAATATTAATTTTAACAAATAATCATCTTTGCCAAAAAAATAATATTTTAATCACATATATTTTTTTATGGCTTTTTTGCGATAATTGATTTTTGGTGGGTTATATATATATATATATATATATATATATATATATATATATATATATATATATATATATATATATATATATATATATATATATATATATATATATATATATATATATATATATATATATATATATATATATATATATATATATATATATATATATATATATATATATATATATATATATATATATATATATATATATATATATATATATATATATATATATATATATATATATATATATATATATATATATATATATATATATATATATATATATATATATATATATATATATATATATATATATATATATATATATATATATATATATATATATATATATATATATATATATATATATATATATATATATATATATATATATATATATATATATATATATATATATATATATATATATATATATATATATATATATATATATATATATATATATATACATATTCTGCGACCACATAGAGAATTAGAAAATGGAAATGTTTCTGCAGACTTACTGTTAAGCAGAGAGTTTGATGAGGTTGTGGTAAGGAAAAGCAGACACACGGATGATAGATCTAACATTTTTTTGTCACTTAAAAGATGTAAGAGCACTGGTACCAACACAAGTTAAATCTTATAATGGATACCAGACTTCAAAAAACTAGAGTATTTGAGTCTAAGTAAAATTAATAAGTTTATTTAATTTATATGGTTACGGTACGTAGGTACTGCTTACTTTTAGGACAACATTTTTCTTTATTTCATTACCAGTCTACAGTTTCTACCAACTTGGACCCATTGCGTGTTGAGTGGCGGAACACAACCGCGCTTTGCCTATTTACCGAATCTAGGAAATTAAATATGAAATATTTCACTTCCTCGTATCGAATTTACGGCTTGTCTGTCGCGTTTAGTTTCTTATGCACTGCGCCACGACTGACAAACCTGATAAATCTTGTAGCTAATCTATTTTTACTTCCACGTGATTAAATGACGTTGGGAAGCGAGTATAGAAGTAAAAATATATCGTTGGAATTTTAATTTGTTTAATGCCTTATTTTCAGTTTGTAACATATAGGTATTTTGATTGTAACGACGGTTGGTGGCCGCGGCGTGAAGGACTCATACTTGGGCTATGAGTCGCTGTGTTTAAATACTTTGGATGATATTACAGACTTGCGACTGGTGGTGTATCTTGATTTTATTTATCTATTAATAATTTCCTTATTTTTAAGGTAAAGTTAGACGTACGTGATACCACATCTCACGTACGCCTCTCCAGCTTGGTACGCCCTTCTCAGGCCACGACAAAAGAAAAACCTGCAAGTGGTCCAGAACCTCGCCCTCCGGCGAGTGACCAGGCGCTATACTTCGTGCGCAATGCAACATTGCATCGCGACATCAGGATGGAAAGCCTGGAGGTACACATCGGCCGGCTCGCGACGAACGCATTCCGCCGCGCCGATGCATCGGACCACCTGCACCTAAAGGACATCGTTCCATGGCATACACGGCCGCCAGACGCTAGGAGGCGTCTATCCCGAGACCTTTTATCCTCTCCTGATACCGACTCCTGAGCTGCCACCTCGGTCGCTGGTCGTCTAAGCTGGGCCTCCCCCGGGCAACCGGGGGTCTCACCCGGCTGAGTGGACCACCCAGGTGGCATATAGCTCATACCTCCCATATGAATCTCTCTCCCCTACACCTGCGACTTTAAAAGCAGGTGTCTGTATCCTCTGGGCATTGCCCACCCCAAGGACGCGCTCATATCAATGAGCGGAGATAGAGACATCAGAAGAGGGCCCATAAGCTCTGAATCCATCCCCTGCTCATGGACAGGATGGAACGTCAAGTCAAGTCAGGTAAGGTAAGGTTAGTTTAGTTGAACGCTCTAATATCAGAAACTATTGGTTTGAATACAAAAATCTTTTGGTGTTGGTTTTATTTGACTAGAAAGGTCGTTAAAGTCAGAGTTACGTTGGACAGTAATGATGGAGAGAGGCGGAGTTAAAACAAATAAAAAATAGTAAAAGTAACAGAAAGCTCAACTATTAACCATAAATTAAAGTACCCCTGATTCCAAAAGCTCTAAAAAATAGCTACCTCGTCACGACACAATAGATTTATTTCTACAGGGGCTATGCTAATACGATATAGGCAGACCTAAAGACAGAGAGACTCGAGTCCATATAAGGCTTAAAAAGTTTTTTTTTTTTTCTGTTATAAAATACATTTTAAGATAACGAGATTAAGAAGAACGAAAAAGGTTGTTGTTTCTCCGATCTCTTATTTTCTTCTTTGTAGTTTCTATAGTAAAATTTAAATTCTAAATTTTTAAAGCTAACAATCATAGAGATATACAACATTAATAAACTTAGCTTCACGCTGTATCTCAAACACGACAGGGTAGAGGAAACTTGGGAACTTAGTGTTAAGACACTCCGTTCCCCATTTTCCGGTTCCGAATTTGAGGCATTGCGTGCTGATTGGCGGAACTCGACGCCGCTACAACATTATCATTAGGTATAATTTTGTGAAATATACATAAAGAAATAGATATAATTATAAAAATCTGAAGTCTGCGCCACAGTCCGCGAGCGTCAGGTCCAGTTAGTCGATAATATAAACAAACAGTGTTTAGTAGCGAGAATTACCCACGCATAAGCAATTTCTAATGAAATTTCACAATTTTCACGTTCCGTACCGTTCTATCGGAGCCAACGTTATACCAACGCTAGAAACGTTTACACGATTAGACGTATCTGTGCTAATATTTGTATTGTAATTAAGACTATTCTTATGGAGACCGCTTCATGCACTTGTTACTTTGTATTTGTTTGAAATTTAGACATATGTTTATACGTTTTCTAAATAAGTGCCTTTCCGTCTAAAGTGTGGAATAAGACTTTTAAAAAATGTAAAAAAGACTTTTTTTTCTGATTTGCGATACAATTTTTTATTTCTGATTCAGCAGAAAAGAAGTATTTTCGCACATAGCAGCCTGAAAACCTAATAATAAAATACACCGTTGTTAAGACTGTTCCGTCTTCCACTTTTCGCTAATAATGCCGGAACTCAACATCCCGCTTTACCTTGATACAGAGCAAAGAAATGAAATTATTAAATATTTCATTAAATTATAATCGTACACTTATTCCTCTGTGAACAATACTTTTAAGTACTACATATATTTGTGTATTGGAAATTTGTAAAAGTTTCCCTAAAGATACTCGTATGTTAATAAAATAAATAATTGTAAGAAGCATATATTTCAACGTATCTTGAAGAGAACGCATAGCTTAGCTGTTAGAGCGCTTAGATGGTTTTCAAGAAACGAAGGTTTAACTCGCGCTACGTTAAGATTTCGGATTTGTTATTTATTATTCAGTGGGGAACGGAAGTGGAACAGAGTGTCTTAACACTATTTTTCCGGGTTCCCTCTGCCTACCCTGCCTTGTGCGGGATATAGCGTGAAGCTAAAACAAATCATTTGAGACTCTTATGCCCTATGCGTATAGCGTGATCGTGATGCGCAGCTTCTTGTTTTCTTTCTAGATCCTGGTATTCGGACACTTTATGAAATAGCTACAATAATCTAGTATTTTCTCACTTTGTACAATTGGCGTTTACTGAAGAACATTATCTAATACTTAATTTATCAGTCTTATATAAAATTCCTACCCTCTTATGGTTTTCTAATAGTTGCCAAACTCTAATAACAACAATACTACGAGGCAAAGCGCAGCGTTGAGTACCTCTACTCAACACTCAATACTTCCATAATTTGATTGATTTGATTTGAGGAACAAAAGTGTTTTAATGGTAACAGAGTCCCGTAACACTTGGTTCCCAGGTTCATACCTAAAGCTACAGCTAACATACTCACAGTCTAAAATACTCACAGTCCCCGTTAATAATATTTTAAAAAATTTAGATAATAACAACTACTACTACTGAAACCGACAGGTTCTGGGTTCGATCCCCAGTCGAGGAAATGAAATATTTAATATTTTCAATTTAAATATTTAATGTTTCATTTCTTCGCTCTGGTAATAAGGCAAAGCGCGGCGTTGAGTTCCGCCACTCAACACGCAATGCCTCAAATTCGGCGGAAAGTGGGGAACGAAAGTGGAATGGAGTGTCTTAACACTAGGTTCCCGGGTTCCCTCTGCCTACCCTGCCTCGTGCGGGATACAGCGTGAAGCTAAAAAAAAAGATAACAACTATAAAATGACTAAACAAACTACGATGAATATATATTTATCATTGAGTTCTTCACGCAGCCAGCATGTTTCAGGCTTTCACGCTTATATCTTATGCAAATACAAATACAATGCGAGATGCATGAGTGATAAGGGGATGATACTCATTATTCACGCTGCAGTGCACCTAAAACAAAAGATACCGTGTTGCAATAAAAGATATCATATTGGATCTAAGTTTTTAGTAACGTGTGCAATATTAGCTTACAGAAATATAAGTGGACCTGCGCGACTTCGCCGGCTTGAACCAAATTACTTTAAATAAAAAAAAAAATATAGTCAATAAAATATTAATTTGAAGGCAATCGATCAATTGCTAGATTTTATGACGATATCTCTGCCCAAAATATATTGTTTTATAAAAAGCCATACGTCATTCCTCTTAGCTCAAAGAATGTGTGTACAAAGTTTAATTACAATTGGTTTAGAAGTTGGTGTGTAAAAGCATGACAAACTAACATACATTTACAATAATTGTAATATTAGTACGACACCTGCATATTATATTATAATGCTTGTATATCAGGTCTTACCATCAGGTAATAAAATGTATGAAGCATATGGATTCGTTCTGTTTAAATCAGTACAAAAAAGTTATAGAATATATTATATATTTATATTTGTTATTGTTTTTGCTTCACAGGGTTCAGGGAAGGGAAACAGAAGGAACTTGGGAACCTAGTATTAAGACACTCAGTTTCATCCCTCACTTTCCGCCGAAAACGAGGCATTGAGCGTTTAGTGGCTGAACTCAACACCGCGCTTTGCCTTATTATCAAAGCGAATAAACGAGAATATTAAATATATTACAAATATATTCCTGGAGATCGAACCCACAATTAATCGTGTTTACAGTTAGGCTACACGCTTGGGCCACTGCGCCACTACAGGCCTTATAAATAAGCATCTATAATCTGATAAACGTGATTCATATCTATATATTAGATAGCGTTTACGTGGTCAGTGTCGCCTTTTGGTACACTCATTGGACAATCCTTTTTATACAAATTTTATCGCGTAAGCTATGTAAGGATTCAGGTTAAACTTGTCATCAATCTGCGTCACGTTGTATCCCGCACACGTCAGGGTAGGCAGAGGGAACTTGGGAACCTAGTGTTAAGACACAACGTTCCACTTCCGTTCCCCACTTGCCGCCGAATAAACTTGAAGATCTATAAATATCCATTTTTTATTGGCTTCTTGATAAAGCATGAGGAAAATAACGCTTGTAATGATTATTTTTTATATATATTTGTTTATATCTTTTCTCTCCTTAATGCAATACGAACCTGTGAATCTAGTGTTATAACAATTACTACGACATCTAGTATTAAATACTCACGATACGCTGTAAATCTTAAGACATTGAATGTTAAGTGGAGTTACTCTACTAAATATTTCATTCCCCCAAATAGTCATTGAAGCCACAACCATCGTGCGCTCGAACCCCTGCGCTATGACGACCTTATATAATATAATTCTCCCTCTCAGCGTCACGCTGTATCCCGCACATGGCAGGGTAGGCAGAGGAAAGTTGGGAGCCTAGTGATAAGACACTCCATTCCACTTCCGTTCCCCATCTTCCGCCGACTTTGAGGCATTGCGTGTTGAGTGGCGGAACTCAACACTGCGTTTTGCTTTGTACCAGAGTGAAGAATTGAAAATATTAAATATTTTCATTTCCTTGATTGCGGATGGAACCCACAACCTGTCAATTACAGTCACACGCTTGTGCCGCTGCGCCACGACAGGCCTCGATATCATATAATTATGATTACATAAAAAGGAACCACCCCAGCAGTTTCACGTGAAGACCTCTCTGAATCATTTTACTGCGAAAGCACAGGTGAATGTAATTTATGTTCGGAGCTCCGTGACTCATGGTTCAGTAGACATGAAAGTAAGCTGACTGATGTTTTATGAGGTTAATTGTTTCCTTTTAATCGTAAAGTCAGTCATACGTTATATAATTTTCAGATAGAAAATTATCATGAGTTTAATTTGTTTAAGCAAATGTTGATTTTAAACTGTATCCTGCACAGACTTAAGACATTTCGTTCCCATTAAGGGCCTAATTTCCGTTTTTCATTTTCAATCAAAATTTTAAGGTATTACATGTTGAAATTGTCACTCTGCTAATGAAACATAGCAGAGTGACAATATGAAAGTATAAACAGTGGTAAATTGTTTGACATTAAAAAAATAAGCTTGTAACTAAAATAACGTATTAGAGTTTGTATTTTCAGTTTAACTTTCTTATATTTAATTTCCTCGAATAACAATCGAAACCACAAAAAACGTCACCGGAAAGTAAACGAAAAAGTTTTTATAATAACGAAGTGGAACTAGTGTCTCAAGACTAGGTTCCCAAGTTCCCTTGAGTGCGGGATACAGCGGAAAGTTCATAAATAAATCTATATTTAAAAGGAATTTGTATATATACTTACAAATTTATCTTATAAACATTGTGCGTTTCGAGCGTGTAAACGCACCTGAACTACATACGAGTACATTAGTATCTAGGTCACAGAGAACAAACAGCGCCCGTTCATTCAGCCGTTATTTCATCATCATATCATGACTGCACATTTTAATTCAACAAATAATCATTTTATTGAGGCCTATCGACTTTAAATGCGGTAAGCTGAGAGTTTAATTTTTTAAGTGAATTAAATATTCAATATTTTAATTTCCTCGCTTTGGTAACGGGATAATAAGTTCCATTGCTCAACATTCAATACCTTTCAATGGAATGTGAGGAACGGTAGTGTCTTAATGGGAACACAGGCCCTATTATATGGACGATACGGTAACAAAAAAACCTTTTGCACTACATTTTGTAGGTCATGTAGATGTTTGTCAACAGAATGACGTAGTAATACTGTTATATTGAATCAGTAAAATTGAGATAGGAACACTGAAAGTAAAATATTGGCGTTGAGTACCGTTGAGTAACGCCACTCAACACGCAATGCCTGAAAGTCGTCGGAAAGTGGGCTATGGAACGGTGTGTCATAAGACTAGGATCCCATGTTCTCTCTGCCTACCCTGCCCTGTACGGGATACATTATGAAGTTGTGAGAGAGAAAATAAACGTTTTTTTTTGTTTTAAGCTTTACGAACCTCAGGATTTGACTCATTGTACCTTCCCTTACTTTTCGTCCAGTTTTCGAAACATGCAGTATTACGGGGACCTTAATGTTTAATCCTTCCAGTAGTAATCGAAACTAGAATAGTCACATTAACGGTTAAACATTGTTTTACGTTTAGTTTAACAATAAAATATGACTTGAAATAATTCCACCCACAATATAATGTTGGTTATATCAATAAACGGAAAAGAGAACACATATAACAAAGCTTCATACTTTACTCTTCAAATACTATATAGAGTTTTTATTTAACTTCACGCAATATCGTCCACATAACAAAGTGAACAGAGGGAACCTGGGAACCTAACGTTAAGACATTCCGTTCCCCATTTTCCACCGATTGTAGACATTTCGTGATGAATTGCGAAACTCAACACCGCGTTTTGCTTTTTACCAGACGGAAGCAATGAAAATATTAAATATTCCATTGCCTCGACTGTAAATGGACCACGACAGGCCTCAAACAACAAAAAATTATAAAATAAAGCAATGAATGTACCCACAGTAAACAAAAAGAAACTGATCGCTCCTCCCCGATATCTAGTTCAATGCTCTTTAACGGAGTACGAAACGTGATCTTAACATTACAATATTATGTCGTCATTTTCTTAGTATGATAAAAAAACTATTATAACTATTTTATATTAATTAGTTTATTTTTTAGGTTGAGGCCTATCGCGGTATTCAATTCCCACTCGAGGGAAAGAAATATTTAATATTTTCATTTCTTAATTCTGATAGGCAAAGCGTGTAGAGTTCCGCCACTCAACACGTAACTCCTTAAATTTAAGGTTCATTTCAAGGTTCCCAAGTTCCCTTTGCTCACCTAGCCCTATATGGGATACAGTGTGAGTGTGAAGCTGAGAAAATAAGTAAATACTGTGAGTTTCTATCCATCTACATATTAGACCAGTCGTGACACTGGGGTCCAAATGTACGATTATAAACGTAACCTGTTGTATGAACTAATAACTAGGAAATTGAAATATTAATAAATATTTAATATTTCAATTTTGCTAGTTCTTAGTTCTTAGCGAGGCACTTTCCGTACATTTCTCACTTTCCGTATTTGATGCATTACGTATTATCATACGTAACGCCTCAAATACGGAAAGTGAGAAAAGGAAGTGTCTTAATAGAAATGAAGTATCTTAACACCTCCTTTAGTTACCTCTGCTTACCCTGAGATGTGCGGGATACAGCGTGAAGTTGGAAATAATAATAACACATATAGATATAACTAGAAGAGAACGTACGGCTCAGTGATCAAAGCGCGTGTTTTCGCAAGAGTGCGGCTTCAAATCCCGCTACGCTAATCATTCTTGTATGTTTTCCAATAAGTACTCCAACAAATAACTTAATTACGTACAATATTTAAAAGAAAATGAACAAAATGCCATTTCAAATGGAAAGGCTGATAAAACTAAAGTAGCTTATCAATATTTTTCTTTAAATCGATCAAATCTACGCGTACTATAATCGTACGACGTGACCTTATTAACGGGCATGAATGAAATACCAGACTGAACGTAATGTTGAAAGGACATACATATATTTGTAGAAATCAATCAAAAATCAACTCTATCCTTATCATAATATGGTTTACTATATAATACATTAGCTTTATAATAGTTAAAATGGGAATTTTTATCTTATTTATTATAGAAATAAGGTCTATTTTAGATATTTTGTAATTTGTTACAATTCTAGCCGTAAGGCCGCGCGTGTGGTCGAGACGGTACGTGTCAATGTCATTGTATAACGCTTATTATGTGATAATCTTTACAGTTGAAATTATGTATTTATTTAATTTTAATATATTATATTAGTATATTCAATATATATATATATATATATATATATATATATATATATATATATATATATATATATATATATATATATATATATATATATATATATATATATATATATATATATATATATATATATATATATATATATATATATATATAAGTTATATAAGTTAGTTTTCTCGGGTGGGGATCGAACCCACCTATCTCGTTTAGAGTCACGCGCTTACGACTCTATACCACGACATGCCTCAAATATATTTATTTCTGAGCAATTAATTGTTTTTTTGTTTGTAGCAAGAATATTGGCGGTATTGAACGCCGTATATTTTTTTTTAAAAAGCTAGCAAGCCTACTTGTAAATAATAATTTGTAATAATTCAAGTAACTCAATAATTTCTTTAGTAACTAAAGAAAACTATTTTCCATAAACATATTTCAAATAATGTTTATTAATTGAAAGGTTTCGCCGCTATTATCTTTAAATAAACACAGATCCGGGTTAAAAGACATAGCTTATCTATACATAAACAAAATTGTCCGTCTGTCGCTTTAAAACAAAAATGATAATAAACGTTATCATTAGTAACACAGCCTCTTTAGAGTTTAAAGCCTTCTGTTTTATTTTATTTGTCAAATGAAATTCAAATGTTATATGTAATTTATGAAATGGTTAGTAGCTCTACAGAAAGCTACTATTCGCTCAATAGACAAAATTAATAGCTTCACACTGTATCCACAATAGACTAAGGAAATTTACTACAAAGACACAATTTTTTTTTATTTTTAGCCAAATTTTCATTGCATGTTTTATTATGAATTCAAAGCCTTTTTACCAGAACGGGGATCTCAAAATAATTTTGTGAGACTCGATCCCACAATGGTTACAGTCAGATGATGTGCTGCAACACTCTCTCTCAGCTTCACGATGTATCCCGTACACGGGAGGGTAGACAGAGGGAAAGTGGGAACCGAGTGAACGGAGTGGTCTTAAACACTCCGTTCCACTTCCATTCTCCACTTTCCGCCGAATTTGAGGCATTGCGTGTTGACTGGCGGAACTTAACGCCGCGATTTGCCCTGTTACCAGTTAGTAGATATGAAATGAAAACATTAAATATTTAATTTAATAATAATACATTTTTCACTTCAAATATGTGCTGCCACACCACCACAACATATCTGATAATAATAATAAATAACTCCATATCAAGCTGGAGGTAGGCAAAGGGAACCTGGGAACCTAGTGTAGACCCTCCATTCCTATTAAAATACTATTGTTTTCCATCTTCCAACAAATTCTTGAGGCGTTTAAAGTGGAAGAGGAAGTAGCAGTGGAACATTTCGCCACGTTTTGCCTGTACCTGCCGCGCTTTAACTTCATGGGAATCGAACCCAGAACCATAATATTCACAGTTGTTCATATTCAATTTATTTTAAAAGTGCCAGAGCTAGAGCAATATATAAAGTTGTTAGGAGCTACCTATGTCATTTCCGGTGTCGATTGCGTCAGATAGGTTTCACACTTCTGTCTTTTCTGTCAAAAAAATTGCACACTCACAGGCCTTTGTATACAGGGTTTTTGTCGAACAGAGTACATGTTTATATTGCAAATTTTACCTTATACCACTTATTTTTTTCGCTTATTTTTAAGACTAGAATCCTATCTAGATAAACTCTGTATCTTAGTAAGGCATACCCTAGGAACCTATTGTTAAGATGATAGTTCATTCCCATCAGTTCCACGCTCTATCTCATGGACCAGTGCGTATATATAAAAATATTAAATATTTAATTTAATATTATTTTGTATCAAAACTGAAAAGTATAATAAATGTAGATACCACATTATATTTCTGTCGATTGCATCAGACAGGTGATATTTATGCGGACAAATGCTAATTATCTAAATAAACAGATTTTTTTTTTCTTTTCTAGACTTCCAAGTTCCCTCTGCCAACCCTGCTATGTGCTGGATACCACACGAATCTAAAAATATTCACATTTATACAATAAAGCAAACCCAAGATAACCCAATTTTTGAGACAGCTTCTAGTTTAATAGCCTTATTATATGACATTTCTGTCGATTGCGTCAGACCGGTGAAAGCACTTCTGACAATCGATCATTGTCAGAGGTGCGCGCGCGCAGGCCTACGTTTAGGCGGACACGTCTGCGAGGTAAAATTAAGAGAAGGTTGAAGATAAGTTCTAAGAAACTGTGTATTAAGGTCGGTGTCTTTTGTATCCTCTATTGATTTAGTTTTCCTTATAGACGATTTTTATGTATGGTATATCGTTGATTTTATAATATCGTATACTATAATATATTGTATCTAAGGAACTTCACATTTTGATAATTTTTGTATGTAAGTATATATACATTTATAAAAGTTACTTTGAGGCCTGTCGTGGCGCAGCGGCACAAGCTTGTGACTGTAACCGATAGGTTCTGGGTTCGATCCACACTCAAAGAAATGAAATATTTAATATTTTCAAATTAAATATTTAATGTTTCATTTCTTTGGTCTGGTAATAAGGCAAAGCGCGGCGTTGAGTTCCGCCACTCAACACGCAATGCCTCAAATTCGGCGGAAGTGGCGAACGGAAGTGGAACGGAGTGTCTTAACACTAGGTTCCCGGGTTCCCTCTGCCTACCCTGCCTCGTGCGGGATACAGCGTGAAGCTAAAAATAAAACTTTAAATGTAAAGTGATACTGATTACTGCATGACTTATATAGAAGAGGAAATTTAAATAAAAATGTAAATTACACAAAAGGCCAGACATAATACTCAGAAAATTCAATAAAAAGTAAACATAAAAGTAAAGCTGATCTATATACGTGACACTGATGTAGACTAGCAAGCAGTATGACATTCTTTTTTTTTATGGACGAGACACGGCAAATGAGCGTACGGGTCACCTGATGGTAAGTGATCACCGTCGCCCACTGCCCCGTGTAACTCCAGAAGAGCTACAGGAGCGTTGCCGGCCTTAAAAATGGATGGACACCGGGGCCTGGCATTGCCCAATGCGAAACGCAGTTGCCGAAGCTACTACTTAACGCCGGTTTTAAATGCCGGGGGTAATAACAATCCGGTCGAGTCTGCCCATGCGTGTTGTCATTGCTGACAACGTGACTCTCCCACACATACAAAGGAGGTCTCTGTCAGGGTAGCATTCTTCACTTGATTTGACGCTGATTTCGCTTGGCTTGATTTGACCGAATTTGAAAGAATAATATTTGAATTAAATGTGAACATTTTAAGTGCTCTTTAGACTCATGAAAGAAACATATTAGAAAAATATTTTTTCGGTTAAGAAATAATAAAGTCACGTCATTAAGTTTGACAAAATTGCTACAATTTTTTTATTCAGTTAGCTGAATTTTTGGCCTTGACGGACCCATTGCCTCAAATTTGGCGGAAAGGCAGTGTCTAGGACGAGAGTGTTTAAACTAGTTTCCCAAATTCCCTCTGTCTATCCTACTATGTGCGGGATATAGCGTAAAGCTAACAAAATTACGTATCTTTATACGTGCATATCTAATCTTGTGAAACTGTCAAATAATACTAACATTTAATCACCAATTATATTTGATAAGCAACAATTTTCCTGTAGAGATTGTATTCGATTTGTTTTGATTTTATCTAATCATATATATTGTAAAAATCATAAATATCCTTATAATTAAGTAGCATTTTATATTATATATTTTCTTGAATCATTAACTATTGCCTATTGCTCTTGTTAACTGATCCTTAGAACGCACTTAGCCTGACTCAAGCTCAGAGTTTCATACTCTACGGTATTTGTTTTCTCTTTTAACTCGTCCATTGTCATCTTCCTCTACATACTCGTACTGCATGTACGATACTCTCCTCGATATTGTGTCCTCGAAAATCTTCCGAGGTCTCCATGTACCTTACCCACTTATACTTGGCTTATATATTTTTGTGATACGCTTTCGTCAGTAATTTGAAAGTTAACTAAATTAGTATACTCTATTCAGACGTTTCAAAATCAATTCAAATGTTATACAATATTAAATACGCAGCTTCACAATCTGCCCGTACACAGCAAGGTGACAGGTAAGGGAACTGGGAAACTAGTGTGACTGTGTGAGAACACTACGTTCTGCCCCCACTTTCCGCCTGTAGTTGCCTGCACAACTTTAGGCCTCAGGCCTCAAAAAACTTTTCTCAAATATGTTTCTTTCTTTCGAATTCGGTCAAATAGCGAAGAACCCTACCATGACAGGATGTAATATTGCTTGCTAGCCTGCATCAGTGTCACGTATGTAGGTCAGCTTTACTTTATGTTAAGTTTTTATAAATTTTACTGAGATTTCGCTGGCCTTTTGTGTAAGTTATATTTTTATTTAACTTTCCTCTTCTATATGCGGTGTTAGTATAGAAAGGCTTCTGAAATTTAACTGGAAGAAAAGACTTTTTGAAATTTAACTGGGCCGTAGTGGCGCAGCGGCACAAACGTGTGACTGTAAACTACAGGTTGTGGGTTCGATCCCAGCTCGAAGAAGTAAAATATTTAATATTTTTCATTTCTTCGCTCTTTTCTTTCGCTTTTTTAGTAAGACAAAGTGCAGCTTTGATTTCCGCCGTCTATATTATATTGCAAAATGAGCAACGTGTTTTAACGCTGGGTTCCTTTACTAACCTATCTCTTTTGAACGGACAGATAGAGAGAATTTCTCTATTCTAACCCCACATAAAGTCTCCACACGAGAAGCTTAGCAAAATAAATCGTTTTAGAAATTTTGTACTCATTTTGATTACAATAATATTTTTCCGCTAAAAAATTGATATAGTTACGACAGGTGCATACGATAAATATATCCAACATTGATTGATTTTACTTTCATAAGAAATAGTTGACGTAAATATTTTAGTCATAATTACAATGCTTGTTATATAACTTGTCTTGTCTTGTGTTATCTTGTCTTAGCTTCACGCTGTATCCCGCACGAGGCAGGGTAGGCAGAGGGAACCCGGGAACCTAGTGTTAAGACACTCCGTTCCACTTCCGTTCTCCACTTTCCGCCGAATTTGAGGCATTGCGTGTTGATTGGCGGAACTCAACACCGCGCTTTGCCTTATTACCAGAGCGAAGAAATTTAACATTAAATATTTAAATTGAAAATATTAAATATTTCATTTCCTCGACTGGCGATCGAACCCGGAACCTGTCGGTTACAGTCACACTCTTGTGCCGCTGCGCCACGACAGGCCTCAATATATAACATTATATATTTTACCTGTGACTTGGTTCTAAAATTATTTTTATAAGCTTCACGTTATATACTCATTCTTCGCTCGTGGAATACATTGTGGAACTGGAAAAAAAAGCTTCGTCAGCATGTATTAGATACAACTAAGAATCATTTTCTATATGTGCAGTGGCTGTTCCTCGATAACGAGTCCTCGAGTATCAAGAAAATAAATATTTTTTACAGTTTCTTGCAACTTCGCAATTTAAACCAGTTGTTTACTGGACGCATTTCAACCAGATAACCTTCTTCGGTTTTATATTATTAGTATAAATATATATACGTTACTTAAATATTTTTGATTATATATATATATATATATATATATATATATATATATATATATATATATATATATATATATATATATATATATATATATATATATATATATATATATATATATATATATATACATATATATTATTATACATAAACATAATGACTGTTAAAAATAATTTATATTTTCGTTTTTATATAGGCGGTTACCACTCTGGTAAAATAAAATTTCACTGACAATGTCCTAAAATTGATAGAAAATCCATAACTCCATTGTACTCGTGTATCCAATAATCTTTTTTTAACATTAAATTTTAAGTTTCATCAAGATGAGGTAAACTATAAAGGAGAGTAAGTAATCGGAACTCTATGCTAACTCTCCGTCATCTTCGTTATATTTGGCGAAACTCAACGCTGCACTTTGTCTTGTTACCATAGCGAAGTAGAATGAAAGAAGAAGTTCCCGTAAGTAGGAATTAATCCCACAAGCGTTTTTACAATCAAACGTTGACGAAGGCTTCAAATGAAAAAAAGAAACGCTGTCAAGTAAATAGTACAGGTACAAAATGATTCTCACAGTATCTGAAGTTTAGCTTCCGCACAGGGCAGGGTAGACAGAGGAACCCAGGGAACCTAGTGTAAAGAGATTCCGTTCAACACCTTCTGCTGAATTTGGGATTATAAATAGTTTTAGCAACTTGCGCATTATAAATATATTTACAAAAATATATGTTAAAGTTTAATATTGGTGAATTGGTTTTACCCCTGCACTATGAAAATGAAGACCAGACAGTGAAAGGTTATTGACGTCAATATCATCCGGGTTCCGTCTCCGTTTCTTATTTCTCGCACCGCGTCAACTTTTTGTTGAGGCATGATCTGGGTCTTTACACAATGACTAAGAAAACGAAAACTATGTAGAGTCAATGTTAGGCGATTCTCAGTATGTATAAGTACTTATGATAAATCTATAACCGATCTCTGTCTGTATATGGAAAATATATTAAAAAATGTTAAAGATGACGTTTAGTAGTTGATAGAGCCCAAAATGGTGACTTTTAAAGTTTTTGTGTTTGTCTATGTCTGATTCTATTGTTATATTTATTTCTCAACCTGTTTAAAGTCAGTTGAGAAATTGCTAAAGCTTTTTATTAATTTAGCTGAATTATTACTTTTCAATATGAGGCCTGATGTAACGCAGACGTACATACATGTGATTGTAAACGCAACATGTTGTGGGTTCGATCCCTACACGAGGTAATGAAATATTTAATTTTTAAATTAAATATTTATTTTTTCATTTCTTCGCTCTGGTAACAAGGCCACGTTGAGTTCCACCACTGGCCAACGCAGTATCGTCCTCAAATTCAGCGGAAGTGGGGAAGGAAAGTGTTTTACTGAAAATGGAGCTTTTTTTAATATTTTCAACTATTATTATTATTATTTTAATATTTAAAATATCCTCATTTTTATTTTCTAATTATATCGGCGTAACAATATTTTTGCCTTTAAACTATCTGTCATACGAGTGATGGCGCCGGGCCGGCTGCTGATAACAGCGTGGGATGCTCTTGTTATTTTGAGATGTACAAACGTACATCTGGCGTTCTTTACTTTAGCGCTTAATATTATCTTTTTATTATCAACTACAGTATATAATATGATAAAACAGTAACAAATAATTGTGGTGCAGGAGCACAAGCGTGTGACTATAAACGACAGGTTGTGGGTTCAATCTCCACTCGAGGAAATTAAATATTTAATATTTTCAATTAAAATATTTAATATAATAATTTCTTCGCTCTGGTAACAAGGCAAAGCGCGGTGCTGAGTTTTGTCAATCAACACGCAATACCTCAAAAGTACCTTCGGCTAAAAGTGGAGAACGGAAACGGAACGGAGTGTATTAACACTAGGTTCCCAAGTTCCCTCTGCCTACTCTGCTATGTGCGGGATACAGCGGTACTTTTGTGCCTCTTCTATTTATCAATGAGACTCACACGCAGACAGAAAAAGGGAGAACTTGAAATGGATTTTTTTTCTGTAGATTACATTTATCGGTCTAATCTACTTTAGTTACGGTCATTGTTACCTTAGGCACTTAGACTATGTGTGACTACACTATACACCGACGACTCAGTGTATACATCAAGTGTCCGCGTATCAACAAGAGTGTCCCTAACTGCAAAATATATTGTGACACAACCAATAGTGTTAATCAGCCACTCTATAAGCACATAGGGTCCAAATGTCAAGTGTAGTTGAAAAATATTTCAAACAGTTTTGACATTAAAACAGATCAAACACACAAAATGCATACAAATGTAAACAGTACATACACTAATGTTTGACATTTATGTCACAATTTCTCTCGCAGTCTAATCGTTCGTATCTTTATTTGCATTTCACCAAGTCGAAGGTCGCGGGCGAAGCTTCAGGGAAAACCTGATAAATAAATAAAAGCAACATTCTCCGTATGAATCATTTCAAATAATAATTTAAATATATCACATGCTTATTACAATATTAGATATATATATTTAACGTCTCCCACTCAAATAAACACAACCTTGAACATCATTACAGATAGCAATACAGAAAAATGCTAGTAACATAATTATAGCTTCACGCAGTTTCCCGTCCCTATTATGGTAAGCGCAAAAACCTGGGAACCTTGTGTTGACACACTCCGTTCCTAATAAGCCATTCAGTTCCCCACGTTCAAATGAATTCTGGAGTCATTGCGTGTTGAGTCGCGGAGCTCAACGCCGCGCTCTGCTTTATAACATACTTATATGTAATATTTAATTTCCTCGAATGAAAATCGAACCCGCAACTTGTCGCGTTCACAGTCGCACGATAGTTCCCCCACGCCACGACTGGTCCTAAGAGAATATTTATAAAAAGAAAGACATAAATCAATTAATTAGAATCTATAATAATTCACACGTTACGTTTCATCGTCCCACTGGAAAATAGTGTCGTCTGAAACTGTGAAGTCATATTACTAAGTACAGATATCGACGCGGTGTTAAATTTACTACAGCCCAATTAGAGCGTTTTCATATTTTTCACTAGCTGACCCGACAAACGTTGTATTGCCATATTTGATGATGAATGATGTTAAGGGCAATATTGTTTTAAATTAAATACTTGTGATGAATAACGTATTAATTTGGATAAGAATTGTTTATAAAAACATAATTTAATTAACATAAAAGGCTAACCTTAAAAGATAGACATATCCTGTGGCGGGGTTTTTTTTTAGAACTTTTAAAGGAGAACAATTCTGTCATACATAATTTAAGCAACGCACGCAGCGGAAACTCTCAATTAGGAAAAATATCCACCGATTTTGAAATATTTCTAATTGGTGCTCCGGTCCTATTCGTATTAGCGTGATGATATATAGCCTATAGTCTTTTTCGATAAATGGGCTATCTAACACTGGAAGATTTTTTTAAGTTGGCCCTGTAGTTCCTGAGATTAGCGCGTTCAAGTGAACAAACAAATTCTTTATCTTTATAATATTAGTATAGATATGAAAAATTATAATAAAAAAAATAAAGTTTTTACATAGATTTAAATAATTAAAAACCGTTTCCCCGCTCCGGTAAGATAGGAAGAATGATCTGAGCACTAGGATCTCTCTGCCAATACCATTTTACACAGGTTAGAACGTGAATGTAATGCGACTGTAAAAGCAACAGGTCATGGGTTCGATCCCCACTTGAGGAAATCGAATAATTAATATTTTCGGTTCTTAGGTCTCGTAACGAGGCAAAGCGAAGGATTTAATACCGCCATTCAATACGTAATCCATTTCAGAATTCGGCGGAAAATAGGGAAGGGAAATACTTAAACATAAGGTCCCTCCTTACCCTAAAAAGTACGGGATACAGTGTGTAGCTGAAAGGTGTACCTCAAAAAAAATGGAACATATGTAGGATCATTCGGTCCGTCTGAGCTTCACGCTGTATCCCGCACGAGGCAAGGTATGCATATCGTTTTGTAGGAAAATCGCCACGTAATCAAACATATAGAGTACTTCCCGTGGACCTTTACTCATGAAACTGCATGAAGTACAAAATTTATTGTATAAATAAAGGAAAAAATCTTAAAAGAAAAAAATATATGGTTATTTCATAGAAAAAAATCATAAGACTTGTACGATCTTGTCAATCAATGCGACTACTGTATACACAGTGACGAAGCTCACGTAGCCGAGATATCTCGGTACTAATAAGGTCATACACCTCTTGGAAGTAACGAGGTCGGAGACGTGTCGTCTAGGACAAGATAATTCACGGCATTTTTTATTAAATTTTACTTATTTAGCGTAAGCAGAAGGCTGAATGTAAATAGCGTTAAGGTGAACTGTCTATTTCTCGAAATATTGCGTGTTTAGTGGCGTAACTAAACACCGCGGCTTGCGTTCTTAAGCTCCGAATGTATTTGTAAACTATAACTATAACATATTATGACTAATTTTACAGATTGTCCAAATTAATACGAAGATTTTATCCTTCAGAAATTGTATTTTATTTCTATATAAGATATAATATGTATTAAAAAATGTAAATGTGAATATTTTGCGAATTCCACTGAGTGTGGTGGCATAGACACAATAAAGATTATAATATTTGTTAGCTTCACGCTGTATTCTTTGGAATTGTGTTAAACACTCCTTTCTCATTAAGTGACGGAACTCAACGCCGCGCTTTGTCCTTATCAGAGCAAGAAATTAAAATATTAGATATTTCATTGCCTTAAGTGGTGATTGATAGACTGTGGCTTCAAACCTACTATAAAAGAGAATACTGTAAAAAAGCTAGAGAAAAACAAAACTAAATAATGAAACTCCTCCAGAAATAATTAAAAAAGGATACAAAATAATTTTCAAATATGAAATAATGTATGTTATGTCTACTTCAAATGATCCCCGTATTTTCTTCTGTTTGCCTTTATCATATACTTTTAACCTCATTAATGATAAAAATATTCCGCAAACTGTAAGGAGGGAAGGGTCACTGTAGCGAGTTATCGCAGTCTAATTGAATTAAATGATGAAATAAATTCAAAATACATTATGATAGATAATAAATATTCATTATAATTTTATATATTAGTACTTAATATGTTGATTATGTAATTGGCCGGTAGCAGGTTCGATGTCCATTCGAGATAATGAAATATTTCATATTTTTCCTCTGGTAACGTGGAAAAGCTCACTAATGTAATAGAAAAGTAATAGTTTTAAAAATGTTGTCTGTGCGTTCGTGCATGTCTATCTCAGAAACAGTTTAACACACTTTAATGTTATTTTCACTATTGTATTTTTGGAAACGATGCCTCAAATTTGGTAGAAAGTAGGGAACGGAAGTTGAATGGAGTTTCTTAACACTAGGTTGCCTCTGGGGAACTCATGTGCGGAATACAGCGTGAAGCTTAGAGAGAAACGTAAGAGAGAAACGAAATTCAATTTTTATTACGGCAGAAAGTAGCGGAAAATGTTTTATTGAGAATGGAGTATGTTAAAACTAGGTTCCCACGTTCCCGTACCCCCTGACTATTCTGTTAAGTGCCAAAAATCAAACCAATTATAGTAAAACAAATCAATAATAGACAATAAAGAAAGTTAATCCTATAAAAATAATTATCAATTGTAGTTTTTTTAATAACAATTTTAATATTGGTATCTTATAGATATCGCTAAAGACCGTCTGCCTCAAGTCCACCACGTGGTTACGTTTTTACAGTTACTATGGAGATAGGAGATAACAGCGTGAATCACAGGTCAAAGATTTCTCTATTTATAAATTATATGTCATGCTGATAATTTAAAATATTTATAACTATTTATTTCAAGTAAAAATGTACCTATATTACGTATATTGGTACTTCTTTTGTATTGTTCCAACACAGTTTATAACTAAAGTAGTCATTATCGAACTTGTGTAGGTATATCATGCTTAATTGTTTTAGAACCAATAAAAAATAATATTATTATTATTATTATTTTCATTTATTTATTCATCCTCCCATTACTGAGGACTTATTCCCTAACGTGGACTGACTAGGTCAAACATTAGGGAAGTACTATGATGATCTATTGTATAGTAAAAATTTCCTAACAATGCGACAGGTTTTTAAAAGCAGTTATGCTTTTTGTAATTGACGATAAAGGAGTGGGTAAATGTTAAGTTGCTTGAGACTGGAATGTAAGGTAACTGGTATAACCCCTGTAGTGGAAAGTATTATTGGGACCATTTTTACAGTGCTAACTTGCCATTGAGCTTTGATTTCTATTGAAAGGTCAGTGTATTTAGTAATTTTATCGGAATATGTTGCGGAGAGATGATGTGTGTTAGGTATTCCTATATCTATAAGGTAAACTGTTTTGTTCTTTTTATCATGTAAGGTTATATCCGGCCTATTATGATGGATTGTTTTGTCTGTAATTATAGTCCTATTCCAATAAAGCTTAACATCTCTTGAATCTATTACAGCCTGAGGTTTGTATTTGTAATATGGCAGGGTTTCCTTGATTAGATTAAACATTTTTGCTAAATATTGGTGAATGATGCATGCAACCTGGTCGTGTCGATGTTTATAGTCTGTTTGAGTTATAGATTTACAAGCTCCGGTAATATGCTGTATAGTTTCGCTAGCACAATGACAATGTCTGCAGAGATCTTTGTGTGTATCGTGTATAATATGTTCTTTATAATTTCTAGTCTCGATTATTTGATCTCGTATAGCCAGCATGAAACCTTCCGTTTCAGGAAATAGTTCTCCTCTACCCAGCCAGGCGTTTGACGCTATCTTGTCAACGATGGGGCTTAGCAAGTCACGTCTTGCCTTCCATGAAGAGATTTTGACAACCATATCTCCAGCTTTTGTTGTGGTTGTAATATGATTTCGTTTGGCTGTTCCAAACGACTGCTTAGGTTAAGTGGTGTTAATTTTTTATCAAATCCTGTAATTAGGCCATGAAGTGACGACTGTTGCGCTCGAGTATGAAAAAAAAGTCTAAGTAAATGTATCTGTTTATTATGAAAGTTTTTAATATCAATTATTCCTCTTCCTCCTTTGTACCTAGGGAGAGTCAGCCTTTGTATGGAAGATCGCGGGTGATGTTTCCTGTACTTAGTCATAAGTGTATTTACAATTCGTTGATGTTTTTGTAAGTTTGTGACCACTTAATAATACCAAAAGAGTATGTTAGTGTCGGTATAACAAATGTATTAATAGCTTTTGTCGTGTTATATCCATTTAAATTAGTGTTTAAAATTTTTTGAAATCTTTTTTTTTAAATGTTATTAATATCTATTTTTATGTTTTTATGATGAATTAGTCTCGACTGTTGATATCCTAAATATTTATAACAGTTTTCGTCATCTATGGGTTCGATATATTCTCCGGAACTTAGTCAATAATTATTATTTTTTCTATGCGCCCCTTATGAATAGATTGAAGTTTACATTTATCTATGCCGAATTTCATCTGGATATCAGTGGAAAATACTTGTTTCATGTCTGCTAGTTTATGGAAGAGACGGCAAACGAGCATACGGGTCACCTGATGGTAAGTGATCACCGTCGCCCACGGCCGTAACTCCAGAGGAGCTACAGGAGCGTTGCCGTCTTTTAAGGTGGGTGGGCACCGGGGCCCGGCATTACCTAATGCGAAACGCAGTGGCCAAAGCCACTACTTAACGCCGGTCTTAAATGCCGGGGATGGTGACAATCCGGTCGAGTCTGCCCATGCGTGTTGCCATTGCTGGCAACGTGACTCTACCACACGCACTTTATTCGCCTCTTACGACACCATCAGTACCAGGGTATCCTATTCTAAGCCGGGATCACACGGCAAAAACTGCTAGTTTATTCAACTTACTAAGACTATATATGGATGTACCTTATGAATTGTTAGGACATAAATGAGCCACGAATATGATATCGCATCAAATGCTTTCTGGTAATCAATGTACATAGTGTATATATTTGTTTTATTTTTAAATGCATTCTGTGATATAAGCGAATCTATAATGAGCTGTTCTTTATATCCTTGACTTAAACGACGGCAACCTTTTTGCTGCTCTGCTAATATATTGTTGCTATCAATATGCTTATACACAAGGTCTGTAATACATGAAGATATGATTTTGTAAATGGTTTGTAGACATGTTATTGGGCGATATTTAGCGGGGTTCCGTTTATCTGTTGAATCTTTAGGCAACATGTAAGTTACACCTTGCGTCATAAATGGTGGTAATGTGTTTGGTAATTTTGAAAATTATTTATATGAAAATGTAAATATTTATGTACATAAGTAAGTTTTTTATATCAAAAATTGTGAATTTTGTCAGTTCCTGTAGCTTTCCAGTTGTGAGTTTTTGAAATAACGAATCTCAATAGTTCTCAACTAACGGTTTGAAATTGCATTTCATTTACTTGTTTATCTAAATGTTGTTTTTGTTCTTCAATCCACTCTGCTTGATTAGTATTATGTATGTAATGTTCTAAAGACTTTTAAGCTATAAGGTAATTGCGTTAAGGATTTTAATATCAAAATTTATAAGAAGGCCTGTCGCGGCACAAGCGTGTGACTGTAAACAACACGTTATGGGATCCCCACTCGAGGAAATGAAATATCAAATATTAAAAATTTTAATATTTGATGTTTTCATTTCTTCGCTCTGGCACAAGGCTAAACGCTGCGTTGAATTCCGCCACTGAACGCGCAATGCCTCAAATTCGGCGGAAAGTGGGGAACGAAAGTGGAGCGGAGTGTATCAACACTAGGTTCCCAAGTTCCCTCTGCCTACCCTGCCATGTGCGGTATACAGCGAGAAGCTGAAAAAAAATCATTCGATTGATGCCCTCAAAATCAATTTTGAGGGCATCGTTTACCGTATATATCCATATTTACAAAACTATGTCTTAATATTGCGCAAGAGACTATTTTTTTGGGAAAAGGTTTTTAACTATGATTCATCACATTCTTTAACGTAACAAGAAGAAGACACGCTTATCATTGTATGGACAAACCCACTACTTACTCTGCCATGCGAGATCTAGCGTGAAGCTAAGTACGACGACGAATATTATAAGTTATTTTTAGTATTCGGCGGAAAGTGGAGAACGGAAGTGGAACGGAGTGTCTTAACACTAGGTTCCCAAGCTCCCTCTGCCTACCCTGTGCGGGATACAGCGTGAAACTGAGTTATTGTTAGTATTAACCCAGGCTGTTCAATAAGGAAAACTGGAGTAGATAAAACAAAATTATAGATAATTCTGTTACATGATAACACACAGGTACTAACTACGTCAAGTTATAAAAATACAAAATACTTTACTGAGAAATGATTAAATGCTATATTTAGATCTCCATATAAGTCAATGTCATTGATATTTGCTTGTAGATTAATTTCAGAGAACCGATAGACTTCTTAAAATTAACATTGGGTCAATGTTACGAGACTAATATAGTTAACTATAGGTAATACAGTTTTGTGTGTCATCAATATATGTTTAATATGAGTGTAAAAAAAACTATTAAAATTTGCAGTAATTATCGCTACATAGTTAATTATGTGTTGAAGCGTTTTTGAATTTTAATATTAAAATACATATATTTATTTCATGAGTAGAGAATTTAAAGCGGCGTTAAGTTGCGCTACTTAACACACAATATTTCAAGTTCAGTAAAAAATGGGTAACAAAACATGCTCCTGTGTTAATTAAGATTAATGGGAACAGATTAGATTGGGCAGTCTTAACTTAGTTCCTAAGTTCTCTCTGCCTACCCTGCAATGTGCGGGATACAGCGTGAAGCTGTAAAAAATAATGAAGAAGAAAAAAAAGGGAAGAAAACAAAACCTTATAAAAAAATCTCAGTGGTATAGCGACCCAGCGCCTGACTGTAAAGCGATGGTCGTGGTATCAATTTCCTTAGCTCGGGAATATGAAATCTAAAACTATTTTCTTAACACTCTGTCTGACTACCCTGTATTATGCACTAAACATTGTTTAGCTTTTAAGTTTCAAAGCACGCAATATATGATCTTTCCGGCTTAGAATAGGATCACCCTGGTACTGATGGTGTCGTAAGAGGCGACTAAAGTACGTGTGGTAGAGTCTGTTGCCGTCTTTTCCATAAAAAAAAAATCTAAGAAAATAAGCTTTACGCTTACGCTTAAGTTAACTTATATTAATACCCACAAAAATATTTTAGAATGTATTTTAAGAAAAAAAGCAATTACTAAATACACTAGAATGGGAAGTACAGCGTTTAGTTCCGCTCAACACGCTTTGCCTCAATTAAGCAGAAAGTGGGGGGATGATCTTAAAGGTTATCTTTACAAATTATTTTTTTTAAAGTTAATTCCGAGCATATTGTATTATATTATAAATCAATCTATAACTTATCTTTAACATCCAAACCGGAATTACTTTAGATAACAGAAGGAAGATATACAATGATTCATAGAGACGTTGGAGTACAGTGAACTTGAAGTGGCGAGGTACGAGTATGTAGTTGAGTGTGATTGCTTTTTTCACGATGACGGAAGCTGGTGGAATGCATAAGGTTTAAATACCACTTTGATATTCCGTTTCCAATCTAATACAAAATCCTTAAAAGTGAAAAGATAATACATATTTTCAAACTACGCTGAATGACGCGAAATGATATTAAATATTTCGTATTTACTAAAATATATGTACAGGCGTACAAAACATTTAAGCGAAATTAACTAAAAATTTATGTACTCCTCTTGCTAATCGTTTCGATATATTCTACATTTTCAGCTATATACTTACAACAGCGCGGCCTAAATGCGGCTTCGCCTGCTTAACTAATTGATATATTATAACTAAATTGAACAAAATCTTTTCAAAAATTGTCGGATCACGTCTGATCTATTTCACTGTAAAGTATTATCTAAATCCGTTCAGTTGTTTTGCGTGAAAGTGAAACAAACATCCATATACACATAGTTTCACATTTATGATATTAGTAGGATTAGGTACTCACTCACTAAGCTTCACGCTGTATCCAGCACACGGCAGGGTAGGCAGAGGGAGAGAACTTGGGAACCTAGAGTTAAGACATACCGTTCCACTTTGTTCCCCACTTTCCGCCGAATAAAAGGCGTTGCGTGCTAAGCGACGGAACTCAACGCCGCGTTTTGCCTTGTTACCAGAGCGAAGAAATGAAAATATTAAATATTTAAATTGAAAATATTAAATATTTCTCTTCTTCAAGTGGAAATCGAACCCACAACCTGTCATTTCACATCATTGTGCCGCTATGCCACGATTAATAACGACGTTACCCAATATTACACAATATTAAAGATTATCATTAAAAATAAATTAAAAAATATATAAATAACATACAAAGCAATAATTTAACGCAATAATAATACATATAATTATAAGCTATTATATATTTCTAAGGAACTGGGCAAAGTTATTTTGTCACATGACTATGGTATGTGAATAGCACAGTTTTTTATTTTGACGTGCGTCAGTATCTATCTTGAAAAGCGTTTTTTTTTTTAATTTAGCTTCTACAGTATGAATAAGAAGAAAGAAAAAGAAGCACATAGAAGGATAGAAGGTGGGTACATGGGAACCTAATGTTAAGTCATCGCTCCCGCAATTTAGTATGTGCGGCAGAAAGATTAAAATAATTATTTCATCATCAGCTTGACGCTGTACCCCGCACGAGGCAGGGAAGGCAGAGGGAACCCGGGAACCTAGAGTTAAGACACTCCGTTCCACTTCTGTTCCCCACTTTCCGCGGAAATTGAGCCGACTTTTATATTTCTAAAAATTTAAGGTAACACAATTAATAATAATTATATTCATTAAGACATTTTATTTGTTTATTTTTTTTATAAAATTTTAAATGTGTTCTTAAAATTAGTTACATATAACAAAACTTCCTCTTACTTCCACTAAAAGCTTCAAAAAATGGTGCAGCTGTTCCGGAGTATCTGTATCCGGTCAGATAAGACTGGTCCAAGGCACTAAAAGAAATGAATTTTAAATATTGACACCGTCTACTTTACGTAAATAATGTAAACAGCACACACACATCACATCTTGTGTCACCTGGGTCTGTATTTTTCACGTATTATAGTTGTTTATTTAATTTAGTGGATTATACCAACTTGTACACAAGCAAAGCTGTCATCGTCACGAGAAGTAAACTTGTGACGCCAATCAAAGTAAATTGTCCACGGCAAAGAGAGCTATGAATCAGAATTTTCTTCAATAACAACACTTTAGCTTGCGATATCGTTTAGATACAAAATTCTTAACTTAAAAACACCTAATAAAATGACTACCTCATCTCGACAAACAGCGTGAAAGACATATAATGTTAATCATAAGTTTTTATCTAAAAACCACTGATCAATGATTGACTGGATTGATTTGATTTTTGATGATTTCAAATTGACTTTTTTATGGATTTAATCATTCAGGAGCATCGACATCATACATGGACACACAAACATACAAACAAATAGATCAAAGTTATTGGGTACTTACATATGAATTTGGCGTTTGGTATGAAGGGAACAAAAAGTTCAATATTTATTTTTTAATATAATATATTTATTTAATCATAATATAAACCATTGTTATTTTCGCCTGAAAAGAGGCCTGTCGTGGCGCAGCGGCACAAGAGTGTGACTGTAACCGACAGGTTCTGGGTTCGATCCCCTGTCGAGGAAATGAAATATTTAATAATTTCAATTTAAATATTTAATGTTTCATTTCTTCTCTCTGGTAATAAGGCAAAGCGCGGCGTTGAATTCCGCCACTCAACACGCAATGCCTCAAATTCGGCGGAAAGTGGGGGACGGAAGTGGAACGGAGTGTCATAACACTAGGTTTCACTTCCGTTCCCTCTGCTTACCCTGCCAAATGCGGGATACAGCGTGAAGCTGAAGAAGAATGTTATTTTCGCACTTTTGCCATCTAATGCCCCATCGGGGTTGAATTTTCGCTGAGAACAGAATTTGACTGGCTGGAGCCATTGTGATGAGCGTTTCCGATAATCATAGAGAAGAAATTATAGATCATAGAGAATCCACTTTTCATCAAAGATAATATTTCGAGTATTTATTTCCATTTATTATTCTACCAATTAAGTAATATAACGCAGCAGTCATCAAGTGTTTGACGGTTTGCTTCACTTAATTCGTGAAGCTCCTCTTGACCTTTCAATCTATTTAATCTTTCCAATTGGCTTCAAATGGATAACACCGCAGCCAGCTAACTCAGACATGGTTCGCCATGGATCTTCTTTCCCAATAGCCTTCAATTCTCCACTTGATAATGGACTTGGGTCTGCGGCCGTCTAGATGACTGGTTTTGCTGGTGGAAATTGTCAGAATAAAAACGTTGGAGACATAAACGCACTGTGTTTTCTTTTGCTACACGACCGCCACACACATCATTAACCTTTCAAGCCGCCACCGCAGTACTGGGGCCACAGTGGAACGCGTCACACGATTGACACTTATTAGTATAAAATAAATCTAGAAGGACTTGTAGCTTGTAATATTAGACATATGTAATATTTAATTTCCTTGAGTAGAGTTCGAACCCATAACCTATCGCACTGACAGTCGTACGCTTGCGCTCCTGTGCCCCGACAGTCTTCAATACGGAGGATATTGTTTATTTTTATTTCGTTATAATAAATTAACATGTGCTAAATAATTAATGGCGGTTTCTATATTAACATTTTTAATTGTTTTTCTTATTATTAGAGTTAAATATTTGAAAAGATAGAGTTGCTTGAAATAACTTTATTTTCGTAACTTCAATATATCATACTTCAACAATCACATCGCCAATCGACATTATTAGATTTTCTTTGAATACGCTTAAAAGCATAAATAAGCGTGTTGATCAATGAAAATATATTGAAGTTACAAAACTAAAATTATTTCAAGCAACTCTGTATTTTCAGATATTTAACTCTAAAAATAAGAAAAACAATTAAAAATTTCATTAGAAATCATTCTTGAAATCTTTTAATGTAGAAAAAAATAGCAAAAAAGCCAACGGCACGCGGTGTTCCCAGGCGGTCACCCATCCAAGTACTGACCGCGCCCGACGTTGCTTAACTTCGGTGATCGGACGAGAACCGGTGTGTTCAACGTGGTATGGACGTTGGCGAACGATGAATTCAAAGTACTCAATGGTTTTTTTTATTATCTTATATATATATATATATATATATATATATATATATATATATATATATATATATATATATATATATATATATATATATATATATATATATATATTAACATTAGAGATGCCACGAATATTCGGCTACTATTCGGTATTCGGCCTATTCGGCTACTTTTTTTAATATTCGGTATTCGGCCGAATAGCATGCAGTATTCGGCCGAATACCGAATACCTAATTATGGTAAAAATAAATATAGTATTATTCAAAAACATGTATTATTTAAATTACAAATGGTTCATTTTCATACATAAATTCATACTTAAGTGATTAAAATCTGTCAAAGGTAAGTTAAGATGAATGAAAACATTTTTTTCAGCATTAGTTGATAGCAAGCGATTACACTTTTCTTCATAAACAAAAAATTCTTCTGGTAATACTCTCGCTGTAGACACCCATGAGACGATAGATAAATCTTAGCAAATTTTGTCAGTATTAGATACAATTTTGCGTTTGCTGATCATTATTTGTAATGGTCTGGTGACCTGTTTAGGCGGACGGTTTTCAAATAAGTATCAATTACTTAAATTTAAAAAACGTATAAAAAATTTGAACGAAGCAGGATTTAAACCCGCGCCTCTTTAAAATCCCTCCAGCACTCTGACCAACTAAGCCATTCGTTCTCACCTAGTTTGGTCGAAATTTTTATACGTTTATTACGATTAATGTTGTTAGCATCTCTGCAGGGAGATTTTTTACAAATTTTCGAACCCACAGCCACAAAGCTAAACTACCCAAAGAAAACTCGTAAGAATTATCGTTTGGCAAGAGAGAATACTATTTTATTTAATATTTTTACTATGTTTTTAAAGTGTTATCTCTGTAGGGAGATTTTCAAGAGGCGCGGGTTCAAATCCTGCTTTGATCAAAATTTTTATACGTTTTTTAAATTTAAGTTTATTATTTTCTGTCCTAAGTGTGAAGTAACACTTTAAAAAATAGTGAAAATAATAAATATCAATCTCGTTCGTCACATTTTTTCTCTGTGTTTTCTGTACTTACTTTGTCCGCTCCGCCGCTCTCGTATTGAGACAAGAAGTACGTAATCATTTACCAATATTCGGCCGCCGAATATTCGGTGCTTCGGCCAATTACGTGGCCGAATATTCGGTATTCGGTATTCGGCCAAATCACTATTCGTGGCATCTCTAATTAACATATTTATATATATATACATATATATATATATATATATATACATATATATATATATATATATATATATATATATATATATATATATATATATATATATATATATATATATATATATATATATGTATATATATATATATATATATATATATATATATATATACATATATATATATATATATATATATATATATATATATATATATATATATATATATATATATATATATATATATATATATATATATATATGTATATATGTATATATATATGTATATATATATATATATATATTAATTTGAACACACCGTTATAGTATAGTAATTGTATAGTAATTTGAACACACCGTTCGCCAACGTCCATACCACGTTGAACACACCGGTTCTCGTCCGATCACCGAAGTTAAGCAACGTCGGGCGCGGTCAGTACTTGGATGGGTGACCGCCTGGGAACACCGCGTGCCGTTGGCTTTTTGCTATTTATATTTATTTTATTTTTATTTATTTATTTATTTATTAAGGAATACATACAGTTTTACAAATACATAAAAGAAATAAATCAAAAATTTACATTCATTAACCAATGAAGTCTTTACATAGAATAATTATATGTTTTTTTACTAGATTAAAAAAGCAAAAAACTTGCAAAAAGTATATTAATTAAAAAAAAAGTATTTATTATTATGAATGTTAAAGTATTTAAGAATATGGATTTGTTTAAAACAGATTTTTTTTCTGTCTTCAAGGTACTATTCAAAAATATATCTATACTTATTTAAAAAGTTGAATGAATAGTTTGTTTGGTTGACAGCGCAAATCATCAGAATCTACTGGTGCATTTTATCAAGATTTTTTCATTAGATAGGCCAACATCAATTGGAATTTTATTTTGGTTTTATGAATTTATATATGTATATATTAATGTAGATATATATTTATGGCTATTCGTTGGTAACTGTATGTATATAACCAAAAAATATGTCTATGCCGCCAACTAGTGTCTGTAAGAATTCACTTTTAAGCATACATAGAAATATATATAGAAATAAACAGTGGCGTAGCTAAGATATTTGCTGGTCAGTGCGGCTTGGGACTTGATGCCCTTTAAAATGGTCAAAATAATTTCAGATTTCCGTTAACATTACATTTTACGTTTCTTATCACCTTTCTATATCACAAAGGCTCATAGAAAATTAATATTAGACTCAATTTTATTTATCTTTAGATTGTACTCTTCATTTTTATTCTCACATTTTTCTTGTACATTTCCCGATTCTTGATTGAAAAATATTAAATGAATTGTTCCTCGATTTTGACGCCCCCTCTGCTTTTGATCACGGTGCGACTGGCACCCAGTTACGCCGCTGGGACCCCTCAGTTACGTCACTGGGAATAAGGCCGTCTTTGCACTTATGTTACATATGTTGAAACAAATTTGTATTTTTATTTTTTAACAAGTCTTTTTGATATGATAGGCCTTAAAATTATGTTTTTGTTGTGTCTGGTGGTCTGTGCGTCACGTCACGTCAATTTTCGAAAAAGCTTAACCGATTAAATTGCAGTTTTCACCATTGTATTTTTGCAAGCTCACCATAACATTCAGTTTGTTTTATTTCAATCTGCTTAAAAATAAACTAGCTATATAAAGTTATTTATATATTATAAAGAATCATGTTCTACAAAACTGCAATAGATAGCTATCATAATAACTTTACTTTACTTTTCATTATAGTTAAAGATACTATTATTAAACATCGTCACCAAAAAACGGAAAGCAGACGAAGACACACACACGCGGGTCTCCAGGAAACCAAAAAAAAAACACAAAATACGTATTAATTTTTTATTTTACATTAACCTTTTCAAAAATGTGAATTGTTCGCACGATATTTAGTAATATATACAGGACAGTTCCTTAAACCTTAACTACATCAGTCTAGAATAAATTATTTACAAGTATCCTAGGCACTTTTAATAGTCTGGCACCGTTATGATGAAACTTTTATTACAAAAGTTCTTATATAAGGAATACAAATCAAAGGAAAATTATAAAGCGTGTGACATTAAACGCGAGAGGTTGTGGGTTCGATACACATTCGAGGAAATTAGATATTTAATGGTCAGCTTCACGCTGTATCCCGCACATGGCAGGGTAGGAGAGGGAACTTGGGAACTTAGTGTTAAGACACTTCGTCCCATTTCCGTTGCCTACTTTCTGCAGAATTTGAGGCATTACGTGGTGAGTGGCGGAACTCAACGATTTGCCTTGTAATCAGAGCGAAGAAATGAAAACATTAAATATTTAATTTGAAAATATTAAATATTTCATTTCCTCGAGTGGGGATCGAACCCACAACCTGTCGTTTACATTCACACGCTTGTGCCACTGCGCCACGACAGGCCTCAAATATTGTTAATCACTCAACACGCAATGCTTTAAACGCAGCGGAAAGTGAGATATGGAACGGAGAGTCTTAACACTAGGTTCCCAAGTTCCCTCTGCCTACCTTGCCACGTGCGGGATGAAGCTGATCATTAAATATTAAAAAAAAATCTTTTGTTATACCACTGTGCTAATAAAATAGAAAGAACAGAGAAATAACTTTGTAACAATATTACAGATAATTTATAAAAAAAAAAATAAGTTGGATAAATTTATAATATAAAATAATAATTATAAAAAAAATAAACAAATCACCAAAATAAATCCTGAAAAACCAAAAGAAAAATTCTATAATTTTGTTTATGTATGTCTGATAACTTCCCATGCGAGTTACTCTAAAGTAGTATACATCCGTCTCTTTCTATTATCATTAAATAAAAAAGAGACGGTAAAAGTTTACCGTTAAGTTAACAGAAACTTATCTGGCAGTTAAATAACAAAATGTTAATGTAACATTTAATATACAAATATATATATATATATATATATATATATATATATATATATATATATATATATCTATATATATATATATATATATATATATATATATATATATATATATATATATATATATATATTATATATATATATATATATATATATATATATATATATATATATATATATATATACATATACATATACATATACATATACATATATATATATATATATATATATATATATATATATATATATACATATACATATACATATACATATACATATATATATATATATATATATATATATATATATATATATATATATATATATATATATATATATTAATTTTACATAATTATGCATCTTTATTATTAACTTGGCTGGTTATTGCTAAGTTAAATTAATTAATGGTGATTTTTTTATTCATATACAATTATACATACAAAGATTAGGCCCGTCATGGCACAGCGGCACTAGCGTGTGACTGTACACGCGATAGATCGTAGGTTCGATCCCCATTCGATGAAATGAAGTATTTAAAATATTCATTTCTTCGCTCTGGTAATAAGGCAAATGAATCAAATTCAGCAGAAACTGAGAAACAAGAGTTTCAATAGAAACGTTTGTCTTAACACTGCGTTTCTTTCCCCGAACTTGCCTTTTGCGTGATAAAGCGTGAAGCTGAAAAACAAACACATAATAATAAATTGTATTCACTCTCCTTGCATATAGGCTCCTCGGTAGGCAGAGGGAACTTAGTGTTAAGACACTGTTTCCATTACATCACATCATTACGTTTAACACTTACCGCCTAACTTGAAGCATTACATAAGCATTGTGGCGGAACCCAACGCCGCGCTTTGTCTCTCTATGTACGTG
This sequence comes from Eueides isabella, assembly GCA_019049475.1. Lineage (NCBI taxonomy): Eukaryota > Metazoa > Arthropoda > Insecta > Lepidoptera > Nymphalidae > Eueides > Eueides isabella. Next base: position 759,121 of record CM032397.1, read on the forward strand.
AAAAAATGGAAATATAAGATGCCACCGGGGGGTTAAACCCACGACCAGTTGCGTTTACAGTCCCAGTCAGTAACGGGCCTTATTTTTGGGCCGTCAAGTGGTATTACAAAAAAAACATTGTGGTACAAAATGTGTCTATATTATATAATATTGAATAATTAAAATAATTGAAAAGAAAAAAAATGTCAGAACGCTAATAAAAAATAGTAGACAATTTACAACACGCTGTATAATATAAACATTATACAGCGTATAATTACTTGAAGGTGCTATTTACATATAAATTATTAAATTGAGGCCCTTATAGCGAAATAGAAAAGCATCTGACAGTAGGTATGGTCGTTGTAGATTCGATTTCCGGAGGGTTTTTTTATGATTTTTTTTTAATATGATATATAGCAGCGTTTAGTTCCGCCAACCAACACGTAACGTTTTTTTTTTAAAAGTAAGTGTCATAGTACTACACCATCCTAGACCATCTACCTACCCTACCCTACCCTACCCGGTATGAGAAAAAAATGTCACACATTTCATACATTTTAAATCGCTGCTAAGAATTATTTAATAAAATAAATAAAACTAAAAAAAACTCCTTGAGTGGAAATCGAATTCACAACCACCGTGTTTAATAGTCATACGTTTTTGGCATTTCTGTCTGTTATTTAAGTTTTTTTCAACAAAAAGTCAATTATTGGTATAAACTATCAAAAACATCATCAAAATTAGTACAGCAAATTTCGCTACTAATTAACAATTACAATACTACTTAATAAGTCTCAGTTAATTTATCAGGCAGATATAGCTCCAGTTATCCTTATCTTACACTTAGAAAGCAACAACAATATTCAATGTATAAAATAATTTAACAGGAACTTATAAGTTAAATGTTAATATCGAATCCTATAAAAAGTCTATGTGTAATTCTAAAAAATCGGATATTTCATATAATTACCAAATGGTTTCTTGCTTTGGATATATTTATCTAGTAGATATCTTAACACTTAGAGGTACCTTCTAGATTACTTCCAAGTACCCAATACCTGAGACAATGGTACCTACTAGATAACTAAAATATTTTTTAAAAGAAATAACCAGATTAATAAATATTATTTTCCATACAATTTTAGTATTACGGACTACTGCAAAGTGTTGGAAACGTTGGATTTCCAAAAATAAGCGTGTCACTGTAACCGACAGGTTCTGGGTTCGATCCAAAGTCGAGGAAATGAAATATTTAATATTTTCAATTTAAATATTTAATGTTTCATTTCTTCGCTCTGGTAATAAGGCAAAGGCGCGCCGTTGAGTTCCGCCACTCAACACGCAATGCCTCAAATTCGGCAGAAAGTGGGGAACGAAAGTGTCTTTACACTAGGTTCCCGGGTTCCCTCTGCCTACCCTGCCTCGTGCGGGATACAGCGTGAAGCTGAGAAAGAGACAAAATAGTACATAATAGGTGAATAGGTACCCACTAGTTATATACTAATACCTATTGGAAATTGTAAGAAATACCCGATTTTTGCGAATTAACCGTTAAGACACGTTATATGTATGTATAATATACTATTTATTATATATACGTTACGGTGGTTCCATAAAGGTACGTTAACTTATAGTTATTTAATTGTATATTGGTCAAATTATTTATAGCGTTTGTGCTAGCACGCATTATATAGATTATCTAATAAATAAGAAAGGAAAAAACATCTATTCAAGAGAAAATAATTAAAAACATTCAGTTTGGTGTTGATATAGTGAAAAAAAAAAAGATGTATGTTTAATGTTCAACATACCAGGCAATAATCGTAGATAAAAAAATCTTAAATAAAAAAAAAAATACAGAAGAAAATTGTATGATTTCTTTTTTGCTAACTGTGCAAAAAATTGGAAAAACATTTTGTGTAGTGCATAAGTATTTGGCCATAACATTGTAAATACTTACATAAATGCACTTTAACAAAAAATAATTATAAAAACACTACTAAAAAAAAAAACACTATAACCAATGACGTCATAATTTTTTTAATCCACACTAAACATCATTCCTAGTTTGATCCGAGTTTAGACCTAGTTAATAAACTACCCCCCACTAGACCCAGGTCTAGACCCACACAAAAAATCTTTCATATAGTTGGAATATTACAAATAATTTCAATTAGCTTCACAATGTATCCCGCACATGGCAGGGTAGCCAGAGGCAGAGGGAACTTGGGAACCTAGTATTAAGACACTCCGTATCGCTTCCTACTTTCAGCCGAATATGAGGCATTGCGTGTTGAGTGGTGGAACTCAACGCCGCGCTTTGCCTTTTCACAAGAGCGAAGAAATGAAAACATTCAATATTTAATTTCCGCGAGAGATCGAACCCACAACCTATCGTTTACACGCTTGTGTTCCTGCACCACGAGAGGACTATTATCAAATAAAAAAATATAAAGAAGTCATTTTCTATGGTTACTCCAATTAGTTCTAAGTTTCCTTAAAGACCTAATAAATTAAAGGGGTTTATTGAACTGTAGTTTATTTTTCAAGGAAAAAATCCCTAAACATAAATCAAAATGGCCTAGACGCAGGCGTAGATTTAAAATATGCCAATTTATATGTTTACTCCATGAAATTCAATTTTAGGTTCCCTTATAGACTATAGGGCTTTTTTTAACTTTAGTTTTTCCAAAAAGGGATTTCCCCTAAACATCAATCGACTTGGTCTAGACCTAGAAATAGATTTATAAGAAGTCTCCATACTTCTAGAATCCCTTTACATCTTTATTCAGTAGTTTTAAGACCTCATAAAGACACTATTAACAACTACAGTTTTTTTTAAAACTACTACACATCAATCAACTGGGTCTAGACCCAGACATAAAACACTTTCATACAGCCGGTATATTATAAAACGCCGAAAGCCTTTCAAAGAATCCATTCTCTATTGTCTCTCCGTGTAACTCGGTTCTGGGTTCCCTAACTTCCTTTTCCAAGTTCCTCAGATCACTCAGGGACACTGTATTGGTAACTATGGGGCCTTCGTAATCTTTACTTCTGTCTATTTGCGTGTAAACATGCATTTTGCCGTCTGTATTTTCTCTATAGACCAAACGATCTTCGTTTGTTGGATTTTTCAATCTCAAACCGAGATCGTTTCGATCGAGCCTCATCTCTTCTGTGTACACATCTTTCTGTGCATAGACGACTTCTTTAAACTTATACTGTTCGTGCCTTTCTAACACTTCGTAATCGTTAATTTTAAAATCCCGACTCTGTACAGTGACGTTGGGCGCTTTTTTCGGCGATTTCGCCGGCAACTTGACTTTTTTGTCCAACAAAGTCTTGAGAACTGGTAACCTTGTTTCTTTTTTCTCTTCAATTTTATTTTTGTCCCGTTTAGTTTCATCTGGCTTTTGTGGCTGGGGTTTTTTGTCTTTGTTTTTCTTAGGATCGTCGGCCAGGACCCGCGCCTTGTCATGTATAGCCATGTGCCGCCGCAAGTCGTAAGTGACACGGAAAGATTTATCACAATGCGTGCACTTGTAGGGTTTGCAACCTGGAAATATAAAAAATAAATTAATAATTAAAAAAACAATTCAATATAAAAACAAAATTATATTAAAAACAACGAATTTTGTGTCTTTTGCCAAACTATCACTAGCTATTAGATACAATAATATTATTTACATAAATACATCGTACTATTCTCGATTGCCTATCAAATAGATAAGTCAATGAGTTTAATTTCCTCTCGGAAAAATTAAATATAATATATCAAATTTTTTTACTCTGATAACGAGGCAAGTAATGGCGTTGAGTTCCGCCCTTTAATACGCCATGCCTCAAGAACTCGTAACAAGGAATGGAAGTGCCTTAATTGGAACAGAGTGTGTTAACACTAGGCTCTTAAGTTACCGCGGCAAAAAGCGTAAAGACTAAAAAAAATAAAAAAAGCTAAGAGGTAGACAAGGCGGTACTGAGGGGCTACTAGAGTGTGCATTTTTATATGGCATGAGGTCAGGTCAAGGGCACATACACTAGGGAGGAATAGGTCCAAGGGAGGACAACGTACAAAACGTCAACGACGAATGAACGGAACAAGGATCACTATCGTACAAACGGACAGGTACAAGAAACATATAAAATGGTATAAGAAAATTCCTCTTATCTTATACCATCATATATTTTTCTTTTCGGACAAGTCTACAACTAACCAAGCGTACATAGAGTACGGAGATCAGTGGCGGAGAGGGGACGGAAGATACTCACCAGTGTGTATCCGCATGTGACTGACCCGGTAGGAAGACGCGCGGAAGGTCTTCGTACAGTAGTCGCACTTGTACTTCCTCTCGCCGGTGTGGATGCGGCGGTGCACGTTCAGCGAGTAGCGCCGCGCGAACTCCTTGCCGCAGAAGTCGCACTTGTACTCCTTCTGCGAACCGATCGATACTTACATTTAACTGTGGCTTTAGATTGTACATGGTTATAAGGCAAAGCGCGGCGTTGAGTTCTGCCACTCAACACGCAATGCCTCAAATTCGGCGGAAAGTGGGGAACGAAGTGCCTTAACACTAGGTTCCCGGGTTCCCTCTGCCTACCCTGCCTCGTGCGGGATGAAGCGTGAAGCTAAAAAAAAAAGATAATATATAATTGTACTCAGCTTCACGCTGTACCCCGCACATGGCAGAGGGAACTTGAGAACCTAGTGTTAAGTCACCGCTCCCCACTTTCCACCGAATTAAAGGCATTGCGTGTTGAGTGGCGCAACTCAACGCCGCCTTTTGCCTTGCACCAGAGCGAAGAAATGAAAACATTATTTAAATTAGAAATTATTAAATATTTCATTTCCCCGAGTGGTGATCGAACCCACCACCTGTCGGTTACAGTCACACGCTTATACCGCTGCGCCACGACAGGCCTATATAATTGTCATATACTCTAAAGATTGAAAAATAATTAATCGGTGACCATTTTGATTAAAATATTTTTTTTAAAAAAAAAAGGTCTGCCGTGGTCTGCATACTCACGATCATGTGACAAACGACAGGTTATAGGTTAGATTCCCAGTAGAGGAAATTAAATATATTTTGTATAAGATACAAAGTGAAGATAGCAAAAAAATCAAAGTATTCTTCATTGAAATAAACTATTGTGAGAACTTTTGAATCACCGATAGAAACTCACACCGGCAAGAAAATATGGTTAATGATATTTCATTTCCCAACACAGACGTAAGTCACTTACATGGGAAAACATTATTTTACATAATACATAGATGTCTATCATACATTATTCAATTCTAAATAATATATGTATTTATATTGCTAATTTGATGCATTTATTACTTATTTTTCTTAAGATGGCTAGTTTTTAAATGAATGAACTTACAGTTTTTAAAGTAGGTACCCTCACAGGTTAATATTTTTTTTCCAATCTGTGTCCTGGTTTTAGGTAAAACTAAATAGCACTTTTTATAGCTTCACGCTGTATCTCGCTCATAGCAGTGTTTGCAGAGGGTATTTTAGTAACCTAGTGTAAAGACACTACATTCCACTTGTATTCCCCACTTCCCGCCCAATTTGAGGGATTCCGTGTTGAGTGGCGGAACTCAACGCCGCGCTTTACCTTGTTACCAGAGCGAAGGAATGAAAACATTTTTTATATTAGTTTTCATAGGTCTTTTCGAGGTTTAGTTTAGGATGAGGCTACAGCTTGTGTATAAAATATTATTTTAACAAAACAAAGAACACACCTGGTTAGAATGTATAGACGCTTTATGATATTTAAGATCACTCCATTGTCTAAACTCGCGGCCGCACTCGTCGCACTTGCACGGACGGTCGCCATTGTGCACTCTCTTGTGTACCTGTAACATAAAATATTGGGGAACATCGATTTTAATGTGATCGGTAAATTATACAACATCGATTTTTACGTAATCGATAAAATATAAAACATCGACTTTTATTCAATCGATAAAATATGGAGGATCATCGATTTTTATTTAAGTTTTAAAATATAGTAGAACATCGATCCTTATTTAATTTATAAAATATAATTTGAAATTGGGTACGTAGCGTTGAAACATTCCGTTCCGTTGCCCATTTTCCAACGAATTTGAGGCATTACGTGTTAATTGGCGAAACGCCACGCCACTCTTTGCCTTGTTACCAGTGCAAAGAAATGATTTTTTTCGACAGGCCACGACAGGCTTCAACGTAAACACTTTAATATAAATAAAATAATGGGGCCTATCTTAGGGAGCGACGGTTGCAGATCTGATTATCACGCGGAGCTATAGAATATTGTATATATTCATGTCTTCGCTCTAGTAACGAAACTAATGGCATTCACCTTAAGCACCGCCACTGAACAAGTAATGCCTCCAGAAGATTTATTAGGTTCCCAAGTTCCCTCTGTCTACTCTGCCATATGCTGAGCCCGAAGCTGAGTGAGTGAGTGAGTAGTCTTAATTGTAACTGATTTACCACTAAGATGTGTTCTACATTAGACTAGGTTCCCAAGTTCCCACTGCTCACCTTACAACAATAAAAAAAAAAAAAAAAACAAAATGGCCACCAACCTTCAAAGCACCAATCGTATAGAATTTCTTCCCACAATCCCTACATACTTCCTTCTTCTCGCCGTGCATCAGCTCGTGGTAGAGCAAACTGTTCTTGTGCGAGAACACCTTGTCGCATTGCCCACATTTGAACGTCTTGGCTTTCTTTTTACTGTTCTTGGGTTCTATTCCCGGCTCGACTTTAACTTGGACATCGGTTTCGGATGCTTGAGTTTGGGTTGGATTTTGAGTTGGAGTTTGAGTTGGATTTTGAGTTGGAGTTTGAGTTTGAGTTGGATTTTGAGTTTGAGTTTCGTTTGATGTGAACGCTTCGTTGCTATGTTGTTCTTGTTCGAAGATCCGATGGAGATTTTCGTCTAAATAAAATAAAGAATTATTTTATTTCAAATCTATAACTGTTCTGTAATGCGATTTCTCCGTCGGATATGCGGAGTGAGTTTATCTGATCTGATCGCATATCCAATGAAAAAATACACAGAATGGCAGCGTGGATGTCACAGTGAGAATGAAGAAGAACGTGCTCAGGTGGTTTGGGCACGTCGAGCGAATGAGTGAAGAAAGAATAGTAAGAAAGATTTATGAAGGAAAAGTGAGTGGTAAGAGAGGGAAGGCGAGACCTCGGTTGACCTTCGAAACACAGTATCGACGATACTGGAGGAAGGTCACGTAAAAAGCATGAGGACCCCCCGGAGGGCATGTATGAAGAGGTTGATGACAGTGGACGAGGCGAAAGAGGTATGCCGAGACCGTAGCGTTTGGCGCTCCGTTCTCTCTGCCTACCCCGCTAGGGATATAGCGTGAAGCTAAGTAAGTAAGTGTAACTGGTCACTGTCTGTACAAGGAAGATATATTAAAATAAAATCTTATACACACAATTATTTATGTAATAAAGTCCAAAACAGTGATTTTCTGTTTTTCTCTACGCGCAAATCTAAGAAACGGCTAATCAGATTTTAATTCAGTTTTTAATATTATTTTTTGAGAAGTTTCCTTCAACATTTTATTAACTGGTAAATAAATAAAAAAGTTAGGTCAATTTAAAATATATAGTTGGACAAAATTGGTAATTTTTTTTATTAACGTGGCTGCCATTTTAGTTGTTAACTTATAAATATAAATCGCAAAAGTGATGATCTTATTAGAACAATACAGTAATTGAGATTAGTAAATAAAATAGTATAATTGAAAAACTTTAAAGGGAAAGGACAGCAACACGCCTGTCTCCTTCATCATGAAGGTGCTCACTTCCCAAACATAATAAAAGAAAGAGTCAGAAGACAAGACTCGCGACACATATACTATGATAGAAAGAGACAGCTACATACGTACCGCCTCCTTCGTCACGTGTGACACTTGTCTTATATAGAAAGAAAAGGACAGAAGGAGATAAATAGAGAACAATAAACACTATTCCCCTCCCTGGTGGCCGGCGACACTTGACCCTACACAATGAAAGAAAAGGACAAAAGACTAAACAAGCGACATACAGTGAAAACAAAACTAGCAACACATTATAAATGAAACACTTTTTTTTTTTCTCCACTGCGTGGCCACACAACATCTTATGTCAGGGATTCTTACCATTTTGTTAGCGGACTGAAAGACCTTAAGTTAGCTAGCAATGAAACCATGGTCAGTTTTCATGTCCAGTCGCTGTTCACCAGTATACCTATTAAAGACTGCATCATGATTGTCAAGCAGAAGCTAGAGGAGAATAACATGCCTATAGAATATCTTGAACTTTTAGAACACTGCCTTACATCTGGATATCTGGTGTTCAATCAAGAATTCTATTTACAAATAGATGGCATTGCTATGGGTTCGCCTGTGTCCCCGGTAATAGCAAGATATATACATGGAGGACTTCGAGGAGATGGCTCTTAGCTCTGCACCATGTCTACCTAGGATATATAAGCGGTACGTAGATGACACATTCACAATTTTACCTACGGACAGTGTTTATATATTCTTAAACCACCTTAATTCTATTAATAAAATATTCATAAAAGATAATATTATTACAGGAATTAAATATAGCCTAATGAGAAAATACGAGGCAACCTGCTTCATAGATGTGCACCCACCTCCCCTTGCTGTTTCGCCGTGCGACATATATCGGCCGGCGGCCATCATTCATTTTAATACCAATTACAATTTTAAATTCGTAATATCTTTTGAATGGATTGTCCGATTAGAATAAAATAAAAAGTTACTTATAGCTATTGAAACGATCTTGCTCAATAAATAATTTATTTGGATAAGGATTAATATTCGACGATAATATGATCAATAAACTTAGGCTAATAATTTTAATTACTTTTATTCTATGGAAAATTGGTTATAATGGCTAAAATATAAATGTTTGGTTTATACTATCGCGGACTTTTTTGTAGGCATTATTGAGTTCTACAACTTTTCTATACAAATCAACCATACATCTCTAACCATTTAGGCAACGTTCGCGAGAATCGCTAACATACGGCAGTTTTTTCGTCGACTTACTCCACAATTTTCACTACCACGAAAAATCCAATCTATTTTCCGGGATAAAATATAGCCTATACGGATTCGGAAGAGTCCCTCTAAGTAATCGTAAAAGAAATTTTGAAATCGGTCCAGTACAAACATATAAAAATACAAAGGTTTCCTTTTTATAATATTAGTATAGATAGCAATGGCAAGCGTCGCCACGCCAACAATTCAGTTTACAAGTGAGCCAATAGATGTTTCACATCAATAATATTAAGTTTAAAATGGAATTACAGGCAAATAATTCTTTAGCTTTCCTTGATGTTTTAGTCATAAATAATTCTAATGGCACAATAGGCCACACAGTATATAGGAAACCCACGCACACCAATAGATACCTCAATGGTGAATCTCACCACCACCCTACACAGTTATCTACCATTGGCAAATCTTTGTTTCAGAGAGCCCACCACCTCTGCGATGCTGAACACCTAGGGGACGAGCTTCGACAGGTGAAGACTGTTCTTCATCAGAACAAGCTGCCAGTTCCCCGCCAGCATTGTCAGAAGACCAACAAGCCACCCACAGTTGAGAGGCAACCAGCACTTTTACCATATGTAAAAGGTGTTACAGACAGGATCGGCAACATCTTAAGAAGAGCTTCTATTAAAACTATTTTCAAGCCTAACAAGAAAGTGAGCCAATTCTTGAGACCAGTGAAGAATAGTATTCCTTTGCAGTGTGCAGGTGTATACAAACTTGATTGTGACTGTGGCTTATCATATATAGGTCAAACAAAGAGAAGCATCGGTGTTAGGGTGAAGGAACACATCTCCGATGTCAAGAATGGGCATGTATCAAAGTCAGCTGTGTGTGAGCATACATCGAACAAATCCAACCATTACATCAGGTTTGATAAACCCCACATATTCACTAGGGAGAATAGATATATCCCTAGAATGATCCGCGAGGCTATTGAAATACAAAAACATCCTAATTTCAATAGAGAAGATGGTTGGAAACTTTCCACCACCTGGGACCCACTATTAAAAAAATTAAAGTCCCCAGCACACCACACTAGAGGACCAGATACAGTTAGCTCATTCTGCAAGAATCCAGGGCAGTACGCGAGGCAATTAAGGAATCGTTGGCGGTAGTTTGATATAATAACTATATCAACTGACAGACAAATGCCACCTCAGTCTACCCGTGACCACGGACTACTGTAAAGTGTTCGAAACGTCGGGTTTCCCAAAAATGTTTACCATTCAATTCATCCTTTCTTTAAGTTAAGAAAGTAGACAGTTGACCGATCGCGCCACTAATACTAAGTTAGAGGGAGACAGCAACACGCCTATCTTCCTCTAAGTCAACAGCGACACTCTCCTCCATAAAAGAAATGCGCGTAATGAAAAAAAAGACAGAAGACAAGTCACGCAACACATAATAACCTGCTACATTTTTGCCCACGCATACATAAACTTTACATGAATAGAAAAGACATAGACCCATCTGTGTTGTTCCTGGCGTCCAAATGAAAGAAAGAGACAGAACACAAGTCAGGCGCTACATATACTGTATTAGAAAGAAACATTAACTCTCCTGTCTCCTCCCTGAGACATAAAACACACACACAACTCACCCTTGTCGGCGGCGTGGGGCGCGTGGGGCGCATGGGGCGCGTGGGGCGGCAGGGGCAAGGGCGCGCAGGCGCAGGTCGCGCAGAAGCCGGCGCCGCCGCACGCGCACGCGCACAGCGGGGACACCGTGGTCGGGGGCGTGGAGGCCGCGTTGCGGAGGTACCTGCCGATAAAAATAATAAGCTATTAGCAATTCATTTCACTGTGAACGTAATGAAAAATGAATTATTTTAATTTTCTGATTGCTCAAGTATTAAACGGCGTTATTCCGATTTGCAAAGCAAGGTTTACGATGCACTGTACACCGAGTGTCATAACACTAAACTCCCTTTGCACACACAGAAAAAATACAACTTAAATTCTAACAATTTAGCGCCTGACGTGGCGCAGGAGCACAGACATGTGTACTGTAAATCAAAAGTTGTGGGTTCTATGTCCATTCGAAGATGTTACATATTTAATATTTTCAAACGAATATTTAACTTAATGCCTTGCTTTTGCCTTTGTTGCCTGAGCAAGAAAAAATGGTGAAAATATTTCTCGCTCTGGCAACAAGGGAAAAGCAATGTGTTAAGTTCCGACACTTCGAGTAGATAGAAGGAACTTGGGAATCTAGTGGTAAGACACTAGGTTCCCAAGTTCCCTCTATCTACTCCGCCATCCCTTCTATCATATTAAATCCACCCTGCCCCCCCAGGTTCCCGTGAAGGTAGCCCAGATACCCACCACTGGCGCACGTGCTCCTGGTGCACGTGCCCGTTCTCCACGGTGAGGTGCGGCAGCACGTGCTCGTACGCCTCGCCCTCCTCCACGGCCACGTGGATGCCCTCCATCAGGTCCTCGGGCTCGCTGAACTCGTTCATTTCGTCTATCTGTTCATTTATATTGTATATACATGTATATATATTAATAAAAAAAAATACAGTCAAAGACAGGGCATAAAAACTTGGAAGTAGTGGGAATTGAATCCACTCTTAGAAACTGTCTACACTGTGCAACCGGTAGTCAGAGCATTTGGACGGTTATAAATGTATAAGGATAATTAGTCAAACTACACTTTAAAAAGCTCAAAGTTAATCTACACATATACGTCTTTTAAAGTAGAAAAGTCAGAAAATTGTGTAAATTCTACATTACAACCCAAGTTAAATTTTGAACTATTTTAAAGAACTGTGAAATTAAAATATTCTAATTAATTAATATAAGTAGGTTTCGAGCTTACAACCATAGCGTTTTCAGTCAAGCATTTCTTGCTTTGAAATTCAAAATTATATACTAAAATACTACTTAAGAAAAAAATCCCAGATAACATTTTAAAAAAAAATTAAAAAGATTACAAATTAAAAAAAAACATGGTTTATATGTTATAAAAGATTTATTTTAAATAACCAAATAAGAAAAGAACCACCACCAACCTTCGAACTACTGTGAGCCTCATCCATATGCGCCTCATACTGCTTCTGTTTCCTGAACGTCTTATTACATTTGGCACAAAAGTACATCTCTAGTTTATCCAAATCTCTATATATATCATTTTTATCACTATCCTCCTTGTCTATGGTTTGGTACACTTTAGTGTTGTAACTCAGTTTGTCGTTGGACGTGTAGAGAATGTGTTTGTCTATGGGCTGGTACATTGTCTTTGGTACTGTGTTTTCTAATGACAGCTCTACTATGGAGTCTGGCAGTGTGGGGACATTGTCTACTATACAGGTGTTGGTCATCTGGGAAATAAAATGGTGGAATAATAAATTATTTTATTTAAAAAACTGTGAGCTGCCATAGAGCATCGCACTCAGCTATTTAAAAAATTCAAATTATGAATTATTTATTTTATTGGCTTCACGCTGTATCCCGCACGAGGCAGGGTAGGCAGAGGGAACCCGGGAACCTAGTGTTAAGACACTCCGTTCCACTTCCGTTCCCCACTTTCCGCCATTTTGATGATGCATTACGCGTTGTGTGGCGGAGCTCATCGCCGCGCTTTGCCTTACTACCAGTGCGAAGAAATGAAACATTAAATATTCAAATTGAAAATATTAAATATTTCGTTTCCTCGACTGGGAATCGAACCCAGAACCTGTCGGTTACAGTCACACTCTTGTGCCGCTGCGCCGCGACAGGCCTCTATATATTAAATTAATTACCTTAAATTCTTATGACTTTGACCTAGTATTAAATCATTTGTTCCCCATAAAGACATTTTAAATATTATCGTTTTGCTAAATCCATGAGGCATTGCGTGTTCAGTGGCGGAGATAAACATCGCGATTTGTCTCGTTACCAGGGCGAGGAAAAAACTTAGTATAATAAAAAGTAAAATAAAAAAAAAACATGTCATGTACGGGTCATATTTTATGAACTAAAACCAATATTACACATTAAAGGCCTTTATTTGTATCTCTTGGTTACAAATAAAGTTCCAGATAGTTATCTGACAGTTAATGTTATCTCACAGATAAAGGCTGCTTTTATTTATATCTTACAACTAATCTGGTAAACATTAATCACCCACATAATAGGATATAATTCCGTTAAAAAGATATTGCTTATCTGTCAGATACGGCTATCTCGCACTATCTAAGTACACAAAAAATTTAAGACCAAACACTCCACATATATTTGTCTCTTTTTCTCTATCTCTCTCTCTCTCTCACCTTATCTATTCCCAGATCAGGCACAGGATTCTCTATAATGGTGATAGCCGGCTCGTAATGGTTCTTCAAGTGCTGGTAGAACTTGAGCTGCTCGTCCCCGTAGAACTCCCCACATATTTGACATATGAACATTGCACGCATCTGAGAATTACAACTGCAACGTCAATTGTATTTATGTATTATTTACCTTAGTTTCGCCTTTATTTAACTTAGCTTTAGCTTAGCTTCGCCTAATTTATATTACATAATAATAGCCTATTATAAATAATAATTAAAATTATGTAATGTAATATATAAGAATTTGAGGCCTGTCGTGGCGCAGCGGCACAAGCGTGGGACTGTAACCGACAGGTAGTGGGTTCGATCCCCACTCGAGGAAAAGAAATATTTAAAGTTTTCATTTCCTCGCTCTGGTGCAAGGCAAAACGCGTCGTTGAGTTCCGCCACTCAACACACAATGCCTCAAATTCGGCGGAAAGTGGGGAACAGAAATGGAACGGAGTGTCTTAACACTAGGTTCCCAAGTTCCCTCCGCCTATCCCGCACAGTGTAAAGCTGAATGAGTAAGAAATTGTTTATCTCGATAAATGGATTATACATTTTTTTAAGGTAAGGTAGACAGAGGTTACTTTGGCACCTGATGTAAAGAATTCCGTCTCGAATTTGTTCGCCGAATCTAAAGCATTCTATACTAAGTTGGGAAATCAACGCCGCCTTCTGGATGTTTTATTCACTTTATTTATTCAAATGATTATTACAATTAAGTAAATAACTCCAGTCAAAGCCTCAAATTCTACGGAACGTGTAAGGCTAGTGTTTGTTAATAGAACTGAGTGTCTTAACACTCCCTTCCCTTTCCCAAAACTCCATGTGCCATACTTATATAGAACTACTTGAACGAATGCCTTAGTCGGTCAGAGCGCTGGAACGGTTTTCCAGAGGCGCAGGTTCAAATCCTGCTTCGAAAATTTCTATCAATTCAAATTCTGTTCGAAAATTTCTATACGCTTTTTAAATTTAAGTTTAGTATTATATAGAACTATTTTCTATAATAAAAAAAAAACGGTGGTAACCAGTTCAAATATAATTTACCAACACAACTAAAATACCTCATGACTCATGTGATGAGTGTCCTCCGGCATATCCTGATGCTGTACGGCCGCCACAAAGTTGTCCGGCAGTATCTCCTCTTGCTGGACTTCATCATTGCAGTTAATTACTACTATGTCCTGGAACATTGTTACTTGTAATATATATATATATATATATATATATATATATATATATATATATATATATATATATATATATATATATATATATATATATATATATATATATATATATATATATATATATATATATATATATATATATATATATATATATATATATATATATATATATATATATATATATATATATATATATATATATATATATATATATATATATATATATATATATATATATATATATATATATATATATATATATATATATATATATATATATATATATATATATATATATATATATATATATATATATATATATATATATATATATATATATATATATATATATATTTTCAGCTTCACGCTTTATCCCGCACTACGCAGGGTAGGCAGAGGAAACGGAAGTGAAAACTAGTGTTATGACACTCCGTTCCACTTCTGTTCCCCACTTTCCGCCGAATTTGAGGCATTGCGTGTTGAGTGGCGGAACTCAACGCCGCGCTTCGCCTTATTACCAGAGCGAAGAAATGAAACATTAAATATTTAAATTGAAAATATTAAATATCTCATTTCCTCGACTGGGGATCGAACCCAAAACCTGTCGGTTACAGTCACACTCTTGTGCCGCTGCGCCACGACAGGCCTCACAGGCCTCCTTGTAAAATTTCAATTATAAATAAAATTAATTTGGGGTATAGAAGTGTTAATGGGAACGGAGTGACTTAGCACTAGGTTCCCAGATTCTCCCTATCCTATTTATAGATATTGTGGGATTTAATATAATTAAATTATAAATAAGATATATATTATTTTCAATTTTCTCCGGATTCTGAACACGTACTCGGCGGAAAGTGGGGAGCGAAACGGAGTGTCTTAACACTAGCTCCCCGGGTCTACAACTTACCCTGCCACGTGCGGGATAGAGCGTGAAAGTTATAAAAAAAAACATATTTATACCTGCTGTGGTGTACTACATCCATTTCTCTTCAGCTTCCTCGATATCCTCTTCTTGTGCGGCAAACTTTTTTTGCTGTGTTGCTTCTGTGACACGCCCATGTCTATTACTTGATTGTTTTGGGCTAGCATTTGTTGATCATCCTGGATATGGAAGAAAAAATACGATTAAACATTTAAAAATAACACTTAAAAAAATATTGGGAATAGAACGGAGTGTCTTAACACTAGGCTACCAAGTTCCCTCTGCCTACCCTGCCACATGCAGGATATATATATATAGCGTGAAGCTGAAAGAAAAACAAGAAAAATCACGTGTCCACCATTTTTGTGAAAAATTTACTAAATTATATATTTAAAAAAAAAATAATAATAATAGTGTCTATACATTTACACTCAGCTCATTTTTTTAAAAAAAAAACCTTACGGTGATTATCTTTTATTTTTGTCACGTTTATAGGTCAGTTAAAATCGCGATAACAAATTTCAATACAAATATACATAGGTACATAAAAGCTAGTAAAAGAGTGTTAATTAGTTCAGACGCCTGCAAAGTTAATTTTGCCAATAATTATAAGACTCGCACTTGACTAATTTGTTATATTAGACTAACATTGGTGTTAGATTAGTATGCAAAATTTTAAAGTCCAAAGTTTCCTTTACAAACATACGTAAATGTACATTACCATACATACATACTGAAGTTAATTAAAATTTGTTAAAAATATATTATCATAATACGGTGATTACGGGTTCGATCCCTGCTCGGCATTTATCACACTGAATTATTTGTCCTAACACCAAGGTTTACGTACGCGCTTTTGTCAGAAACGACTAAACAGATTCTAATGCCGTTTTCACTATCATATATAACCGTCCAACATTTAATATTTCTTTTATATAAATAAAAAAAAACACAATTCTTACTAGTATTATACGTGATAATTTTATTGGAACAAGAAAGTAATTGAAACTTGTAAACAAAATACTGTAATTCAAGCGGGCGAAGCCGCGGCCGTGTCTCTAGTGTAAAAGCACTACGAGAGATGAAAAATTTTACAATTCTACAAAGAAAACCTACCTTCAAAGTACTCTTATCTTTGCTAAACCAGTCGGTCTCGGGACATCGCTTCATGTCTTGAAGCGGCGGTAATGGCGGCAGAGGAGGCACTTCAACCACTATTGGTTCCTGTTGATGTTCCTGAAGTGACCAAACGGGAACTTTATTGATATATTTTCTAATCTGAGGCCTGTTGTGGTAGTTGGGTGTCGATTTCCGATGAGGAAAAGCAAAACGCGGCGTTAAGTTCCACCGTTCAACACGCAATGCCTCAAATTCGGTGGAAAATGACTTAACATCATTTTCCCATCCTGTGCCCAAGTTGTTTAATATAAAAGTTTGTGAACGATGGATATTTGTTCCAACTTCACGTAAAGCTCACTAATTCAGATAAAACTTTATATTGGTAGCTTCGACATATCAAATTAAAACGTAGGCTACAATTTATATATAATTTAGCTGTTAAATAGCAATACTAAACTAGCGACTCGTCCGCGGCTTCGCCCGCTTGAATTACACTATTTTATTTACTAATTTCAATTACCTGTTTGTTCTAATGACTTTATCTTTAAGATAATATTAACAAATTAAAAAAATAAAATTTCAGCGAAGAAAATTAAAAAATTAAAGCTTAAAATTGCTTTTTTATTGGCGTAAGTCTTTTTATTATTTAAAACCGATTAAAAAGAAAACATTAATTGGTAAGTGATCGTTGCCGAAATATAAAAGTGAAAACAGCATATAAAATTAATTTGCCATTTCTGAGATAAGCGCGTACAGAAGTACAGAAACGAAAAACAAAAAAAATATATAATCACTATTTTAGATCCTATTACATTTTTAAAGGCCTGTGAGGCCTGTCGTGGCGCAGTGGCACACAGAGTGTGACTGTAACCGACAGGTTCTGGGTTCGATCCCGCGGCGTTGAGTTCCGCCACTCAACACGCAATGCCTCAAATTCGGCGGAAAATGGGGAACGGAAGTGGAACGGAGTGTCTTTGTGAAGTGATTTTGTGCTTAACTGGCACTCTCAAAAAATCATTATTAGAGAACTATAGTTGTATATCTATAAATGATGATTGTCTAAATAAATTAAAATTTAGTAAAATTAAAAAAATAAACAAAAAAAATGGAAGTACAAGCCGTCCATTTTTTTAATCTTCACTTCATCCTGCACATGGCAGGGTAGAATGAGGGATTTTGGGAACCTAGTGTTAACACACTCCGTACTATTTCCTACTTTTCGCCGAATTTGCCTTGTTCCCAGAGCGATAAAATTAAAACATCAAATATTTAATTTGAAAATATTAAATATTTCATTTTCTTGTGTGCGGATCGAACCCACAACATGTCGCGTTCGTTTACAGTCACACGCTTATGCCACTACGCCATTGCCTTTTCTAGTCATGCCTTTCAAGTACTTTGTGTAAAAATATATATATAATTATGTAAAAGTAAGTACTTACCAAAGTTTGTCCATTAAACAGCCTCATGGGCGCATCTAAAATGACTGATGCATCAACATCACTCCTTACAGGTACCTGTAAAAAGAAATTTTTAAACTAAAGAAAATGCATCACACTCATATCAGGGATAGACAAAGGGAACTTGGGAACCTAAGTTTAGGCACACCATTCTTATTAAGACAAATCTGTTCTTGAGACTGTGCATGTTCTTGGTGGAACTCATCATCGCGTTACTACTCTGAATTATATATAATATACTGTCCAAAATCAACATATTCTTTGTTCCATTAGGTAATTACAAGCAATTTTGAATCGTCAAGTTACATATAAATGTATGTAGTGTCAGTCCTACATGAAGCTATCACTGGCTCGAAAGGTGGGTCTGATCAGAAGAGCCGGCAACAAACTCAACAGTTGCTCTTTCCAAAATATCAATCAAAGTAAATATATAACCATAATCAGGATCCGGAGTGACTAATCAACAATCCCAGGCACTCACACATTAACCAAATTAATAAAACAGTTATTTTGTAACAATGTTTACATATTACATTCTTTTTATCAAAATAACTTTTCATGATCAATGGACGATTCAAAAGTCCATACAAAAATCTATTAGTTTAAGAAAATTTTAAATTTTAATGGGAAATAATATAGCTTTAAACAGAACAGCAAAAGGTGTTTTAAGAAAAGGGTATCATTTTTTGTTAGTAAAATTTCTAGGGTGGCAGGCATAACTATTCTGGGGTGGGCACAAACGTCCTGCCAACAACTAACTTGACATTATCTTCTCCATGAAAGCAAACTCAGTTGGCAAAATAAAAATGATATAGCTTAAGAAGAACTTATGTTCTTCAGGGCTCTTAGACAGTTTCCCAAAACTTAGACAGTTTCCCAAATTTTCCATATCAGACTATATAAAATTGTTTATACATTGTCTAAAAATAACAATTTTTACAAAAAATCCTAAGCTTGGGGCCTGTTGTGGTGCAGTGGAACAAGCAAACATGTGTAAACAAGACAGGCTGTGGGTTCAATACCTGCTAATAAGGAACTAATACATTTTTTTGCCGTGTGATTCCGGCTTAGAATAGGTTCACCCTGGTACTGAGGGCGTCGTAAGGAGCGACTAAAGTGCGTGTAGAAGTCACGTTGCCAGAAATGGCAACACGCATGGGCAGACTCAACCGGCGTATTCCCACTCCCGGCATTTAAGACCGGCGTTAAGTAGTAGCTTTGGCCACTGCGTTTCGCATTAGGTAATGCATATCCCCGGTGCCCACTACCTTAAACGACGGCAACGCTCCTATAGCTCCTCTGGAGTTACTCGGGGCCGTAGGCGACGGTAATCACTTACCACCAGGTGACCCGTACGCTCGTTTGCCGTTTTTTTCATTAAAAAAAACATATTTTCACACACAGGCAAAGTAGTGTTGAGTTTCACTGCTCAACAAGCAATGTCTCCTGAATTTATCTTAATAAGAACAGTGTATAACTTAATACTAGGTTCCCAGAAAACTCTGCTTAGCCTGCTATATGTAGGAAGAAATAAACATGAAGACTCACCTTGCTATGCCCATGAGGCATATGATGGGTGGATCTAGAATGTTCCGCTAGGTGTGCCACCAACGCTGCTAATCTACTATCAGGGTCTAATAAATCCTCAACCCAAGCTCCTTCTACTACTGATACTTGCCTGAATATAAATATGAAACAATTAATTAAAATATATATATTACTTAATAAACAACATCAAATTTTAAATTAAACCATTTTAACTTGATTAATCGCATGTATTGGTATTTTTATACTCAGCTTCACGCTGTACCCTACACATGGTAGGGTAGGCAGAGGGAACTTGGGAACCTAGAGTTAAGTCGCTCGACGTTCCAATTCTGTTCCCCACTTTCTGCCGAATTTGAGGCATTGCGTGTTGAGTGGCGGAACTCAACGCCGCGTTTTGCCTTGTACCAGAGCGAAGAAGTGAAACATTAAATATTTAAAATTGAAAATATTAAATATTTCATTTCGTCGACCGAGGATCGAACCCAGGACCTATCGGTTACAGTCACACGCTTGTGCCGCTGCACCACGACAGGTCTCATATTTATATTTTTCAAAAATGATATTTTTATCATTTTTGAAAACCTAATGTTTCGAACATTTTATACAGTAGTCAGTGGTCATGTAACACAAGAAATATTTACATACACGATTGATCCAGTTAAAATTGTTTCATTTAAAATGTACAATGAACTAGGCTTTGGATTACAAAAAACAGCATTAAAATTGGTTCATTCATTCAGGAACTAATATATATAGAGCCACAGAAAAAAAGTACACTTCTTATTGCTGGGGGTCAAAATATAAACAAAAGAAGTAACTGAGTGTTGTTACATACGACACACTTTAAGTAGGAATGGTATCATCTCTGACATCAGGAGCATGAGATACACCAAAAAATATATATTTTTAACATTTTTAAAGTGCTATTCCAAACTTAGGAAAGAAAAATACTATGTCAATAATTTTTTTCTAGTTGTTCAAAAGCCATGTTGGAGGCAGTGGTTTTATGATTAGCAGTTTAAAGGCACTTTGCCATGATGATGTAGTGTATTTTTTAATCAAGGTATTTTCAATTTTTTTTTAATTCTGATTTCAGGAAATACTATAGCAGGAAAGAGTATCATATTTAACTAAGTTCTAACTTTGCATTTCATTTATTAGTAATTTACATTTTTTTTAGTAGTTCAGCTTAGTTTTTTGATTATGATGTTTTGTGCATGCCAGTTGAGGTCAGAATGTCTTCACCAATATTATATGGAGAACATATGAAGAAGGTTGAACGGTACAAAAACAGATCTATAAAATGAAATATTGTGTCAGTAATATAATTATATTTATCTTTTCTCTTTCTTCTTGTGTATCCTTTAACATAGATTAATAATATATACAAGAGAATTTGTGTTATAATATGCACTTTTGCATGTTCCATATTTTTATATTAGAATATTCTTTATTTTATTTATATAAAGTATAATAGTTACCTGCACATTTGGGGTGGGAAGCTCTGTGGATGCATCACAGTGACCACTCTTCCACCACTATCATCTTGGACATTTAGAGATAAGGAATTTGCATCTACATGGACCGACTGAAATACAGACAGACAAAAAATATTATATAACATAATATGTGTGTTTGTTTTTGTAAGTAAGATTTAGATAAGGATCATATAAAATTTTACATCATTTTTAGCTTTTGATTTTTCTATTTTTACAGATATGAGAGGAAAAATGTTTTTGTATTTTAATTTATACTAAGTTGAAAATTTATTAATGTAAATGTATATGTATATATAATATAACTAAAAAGTAGGGTAATATAAATCTTTAATTTCGTAATAGGTTTAAACAAAAACCACTATCTTTTATCTTATCTACGGTAAGATATTTCACAATAATAAATATTTTTCACTAAAAGAAACTTGTAATGGCATTTATATTTATTAGATATTAGACGTTCAAAACATTAATGATTATCGAGAATATGTAAATAAAAGAAAGATGTCTACTTCTTTTTTACATCAAGTTAGTTTTTATGTACGTAGTATAAAATAACCATACATAAATTATATACGCTGAAACATTTCAGATACAAGGCTCTATTAAATAATTAACTGAGCTAATTATCATTACAACAATCTAAACAAAGTAGATAATACCTCTGGTGGCTGGTGAGAGTTGATATAATGTGTGACTGCCTCGTCCATTTTATCTTCCAACAGATGCGCCTCCACATTCCTCATGTTGTTAAAATCAAATTAAATAACTAGGAATTGTTTATTACACATTTCTGTACATCACAAGTTGGTTAGGTTTTCATTGACAGCTGTTGCTTTGGCTCAAGGTCATTAGATAATTCGATGTTTTTTTAACAAACTATTTGCTTATTTCTTATATTTAACTTATATATAAGATAAATAACATAAAATGATAATAATAGGGGGTATTAAAATAGATGTTAGAGTTATATGATTACATTTTATGTAAGCTACAAATATCTTAGACAAAGCAAATCTAAAAGATATGGTAACATTAGAAAATATAAGCATAAAAATACAAATGTTGCAGTACATATAAATAATATTTTGTTTTTTAATAATATGTAACGCTTATATTTTTTTTATTATTTCGTTAATATAATACTTTAAAATGTATCTTTCGTTATATTTTAAATCAAATCGTCTGTCTTAAATCAAGTTGATTGATTAATTTCTATGATATTTTTGGGCAGAAAGTCCCTTATTTAAATTAGCAAAATATATAGCATAAGTCTTTTATAATTAATCTTTTATGAATCAAACTCAATTTAATTTAAATATATTAAAAAAAAACATTTAATAACATATAAATTTGCTTCTTTAACATAACTTTCATAACTTTTAGTGGTAGCTGTATGTTTGTTTACATATAGGTTTTGACATTACAAATAAAATGACAAGCAGCTGATATTTTTCGGTATAAATGTCAAAATAATGTTTCGTAATTTTAAGTAGAATCGCGTAATATAATATGTCGTTTAATGATAATAGATAATAGATTTATTTATATTACAATAATCACCTCAGCTCATGAGATGAACGTATTGTCGTCACTTCATATGATCTAATTATAAACTATTAAATATGTTGCGAAAGGCGTTCAAGCCATACATTGTACCATGTCACGAGGTTAGTATTTAATAAATATATTTATTTGTATTTATTGTTATTTTTAGCTGTGTTTGTTGTATTTTTATATAATTACAAGAAATTTCCGATATTATCAACATCATACAGATGATAGGATGAAGGAATTTAGTTGCTAAATCAGAAGTCAAATAACACAATTTAACATTTAATATATTAAGATTAACAATATTTCAAAGAGGTCACGGAAAACTTTAATCACAAGATTTTTTGATAGATTCAAAGATGTACATATTCAAATAAATTGGATGCAATTCGAGAAAAACTAAGAGAAGGTCCTGGTTTATCTGACTTCATATCTGAAGATAGACCAAAGAATTGGGATGATTATGAGGGAAAGTTAAAAAGGGAGAGAGGAGAGTCAGAAAGGTTAAGGTTACCCCCTTGGTTAAAAACTACTATACCTACTGGTGTGTATGTTTATATTAATAATATATATTTTTTCTAATGTAGATTAATTAATTACATATGTCATTTTTTATGATTATAATTATTAATAATTTTTTTATGATAATATATACAGCGTGAAGCTTTTTATGATAATTAGACGTAACATGTTTTGTATATTTACAACCTCTGTACATAATTGCATAAATCCTTTATTTAACCTTATATACATTTAATTAGTAAACTTATTAGCTTGGTATACTCTAATTATAAAAATATATACTATATACCTTTCTATTGTGTAAACTAATTTTAAACAATTGAAACTTATAATTACTAGGTTTTAAAAATTAATCTAGAAATAATAGGGGAAGCAGAGGGAACTTTGGAACATAATATTAAGTCACTCTCTTCCCATTCAAACACATTTCCCAAGCTTACTGCCTAATTAGTAATGTTGCGTGTTGAGTGAAGGGATTATTGCCCCGCTTTGCCATGCTACCAGAGTAAAGAAATACAAAACTTTAAATGTTTCCTTTTCTCAGGTGCTGATCAGGACAAGTCAGGCTCATGCTAGTATGTTATTGATTAATTTAAAATTTTGTAATTATTATATATTTTTTTCATTTTACAATTTCAGGTTCTAAATTCAGTGCTTTAAAGGAACAATTAAGGAGTCTCAAGTTAAGTACTGTATGTGAAGAAGCGAGATGTCCAAATATAGGGGAATGTTGGAGCGGTGGCAAACATGGCACTTCTACAGCTACTATTATGGTATTTAATGATATATAAAATTATTTGCTAACATTACATTTTGAATTTAGTAATTACAAGTGAAGGTGTGAGAGGTCAATGAACTTTAAAATTGTGTCCTAAATAAAAGCGTTTATTAAAAAAGTAAAGAAAAATTAAAAAAAATATATATATATATAAACTTAAATTTAAAAAGCGTATAAAAATTTTGAACGAAGCAGGATTTGAACCCGCGCCTCTGGAATACCGTTCCAGCGCTCTGACCACTAAGCCATTCGTTCTCACCGAGCTCCGTCGAAATTCTTATACGCTTGTTACAACTTATTTTTGTTGTTAGCATCTCTGTAGGGAGATTTTTACAAATTTCCGCTACCCAAAGACAACTCATAAGAATTATCGTTTGGCAAGAGAGAATACTATTTACTTTAATATTTTTACTATGTTTTTAAAAGTGTTATTCCACACTTAGGACAGAAAATACTAAACTTAAATTTAAAAAGCGTATAAAAATTTTGAACGAAGCAGGATTTGAACCCGCGCCTCTGGAATACCGTTCCAGCGCTCTGACCACTAAGCCATTCGTTCTCACCGAGCTCCGTCGAAATTCTTAAATTTAAGTTTAGTATTTTCTGTCCTAAGTGTGGAATAACACTTTAAAAAACATAGTAAAAATATTAAAGTAAATAGTATTCTCTCTTGCCAAACGATAATTCTTATGAGTTGTCTTTGGGTAGCGGAAATTTGTAAAAATCTCCCTACAGAGATGCTAACCACATAAATAAGTTGTAACAAGCGTATAAGAATTTCGACGGAGCTCGGTGAGAACGAATGGCTTAGTGGTCAGAGCGCTGGAACGGTATTCCAGAGGCGCGGGTTCAAATCCTGCTTCGTTCAAAATTTTTATACGCTTTTTAAATTTAAGTTTAGTATTTTCTGTCCTAAGTGTGGAATAACACTTTAAAAAACATAGTAAAAATATTAAAGTAAATAGTATTCTCTCTTGCCAAACGATAATTCTTACGAGTTGTCTTTGGGTAGCGGAAATTTGTAAAAATCTCCCTACAGAGATGCTAACAACAAAAATAAGTTGTAACAAGCGTATAAGAATTTCGACGGAGCTCGGTGAGAACGAATGGCTTAGTGGTCAGAGCGCTGGAACGGTATTCCAGAGGTGCGGGTTCAAATCCTGCTTCGTTCAAAATTTTTATACGCTTTTTAAATTTAAGTTTAGTATTTTCTGTCCTAAGTGTGGAATAACACTTTAAAAAACATAGTAAAAATATATATATATATATATATATATATATATATATATATATATATATATATATATATATATATATATATATATATATATATATATATATATATATATATATATATATATATATATATATATATATATATATATATATATATATATATATATATATATATATATATATATATATATATATATATATATATATATTTATATATTTATATATATATATATATATATATATATATATATATATATATATATATATATATATATATATATATATATATATATATATATATATATATATATATATATATATATATATATATATATATATATATTTATATATTTATATATATATATATATATATATATATATATATATATATATATATATATATATATATATATATATATATATATAAAATGTTTTTATCTATCGTGCTATGATCAGCTGATACTTGAAGTTTTTGTTTTTGCTGTCTTACACAGTATACCGCACATGGTAGGGTAGGCAAAGGAAGCTTAGCAACATATTGTTAACGCAGTCCGTATCTATTAACATACATCTGATCCGCGCTTTCCCTCGAATTTTACCCATTGCATGTTGAGCGGCAGGTTTTCGTTGTTACTTGTCCTTGTTAACGTAGCGAATATGTTAAATAAAGTATTAAATAGTTTGTTATATAATATTTTCAAATTAAATATTTAATGTTTATAAGGCAAAGTGAGGTGTTGAGCTCCGCCACTCAACAAGAAATGCCACAAATTCGGTGGTACGGAGAGTCTCCATACTAGGTTCCCAAGTTCCTTCTGTATACCCTATCCTGTCCTGTGTCCCGGACAGCGAGAAGCTGAAATAAAAAAAAAATAATAATTTCCTTGTCTGGTTAAACCCTTGCACTCCATGACAGGCCTCAATACTTGAAGATTAACAAAATATTCTTGAAAAAAAAAAAAAAAAAACAATCACATTTTCTACACCTACTATTTTTCTAGTGTTATATCCACACCTCGAAAAGAAAAATACTACTAGCTTCAAAATCGTATAAAAATTTTATCGTAGCAGGATTTGAACCTGCACTTCTTGGAGATTTTTATACGTTTTTGAATTTAGTATTTTCTTTCGTAAGTGTTAAATAACACTTTAAAAAATTGAAAAAAAGTGTTAAATAAACAGCATTCTCTCTTGCCAAACGATAATTACTTACGAGTTGTCTTTGGGTAGCGAAAATTTGCAAACATCTCCCTACAGAGATGCTAATAACATAAATAAGTAGTAACAAACGTACAAGAATTTCGACGTAGCTTGATTAGAACGTATGGCTTAGTTTGTCAGAGCGCTTGGACGGTTTCCAAAAGGCGCGGGTTCAAGTTCTGTTACGTCAAATTTTTTATATCTTTTTAATTCAAATTCAAATATTTTTATTCAAAATAAGAAGTTACAAGCTTCATTTTTTGAACGTCGAACAATTTACCACCAGTTCACTAAAGTTACTGCCTGAGTTCAGACCTGAGAAGAACCGGCGAAAGAAACTCAGCGGGACATGTCATTTTTTCAATCAAAATCTTACATCATATAATCAATTGTGACAGTGATACATTTGAAATAGTCTGGAGCGAGCATTTAATTCCCAAGGCGTGTTATCATTTAGAAAATCGTTAATTTGATAATAACCTTTAACACACAAACGTCTTTTCACAACTTTTTTAAATTGCGAAATAGAAAATTCTCTTTTCTGGGATCCTACTGTAAAAGCGTACACCCTCTTTTTAAAATGAATATAATATTTTCTAGTTAATGGGAGACACGTGTACCCGAGGCTGTATGTTTTGTTCAGTTAAAACATCAAGGGCGCCGCCTCCATTGGACCCAGATGAACCGAGGAACACAGCTAAAGCCATTTACGAATGGGGTCTCGGTTATATCGTGTTGACGTCTGTTGATAGAGATGGTATGGAGTTTGTATTGGTTTTTTTTTTAATTTATTGTGTCGTGTGGTGGAGCTTAACGCCGCTTTTACTTTATATCAAGGAGAAATTGCATTATATTTATTTTTGGGAAAAGCATTAAATTTATGTTAATTATGGATTTATGACATGTTTTTGCTTGCAAATTTTTATATACTTTTTTTAATGTTATTGTCTAAAACTTATCTATAATAATAACGGTGTATTACTATTAATTTTTTTTAGCATCACGTTGTATCCTGGTATATATGGTAGGGTAGGCAGAGGGAACCTGGGAACCCAGTATAAACACTCTCTTCCGCCGAATTTGAGAATTATGTGTTGAGTAGCCTTACTTAAAAGTCGGGCTATACCTTATAACTAGAGCGAAGAAATGAATATATAAAATATTTAATTTCCTCGAGTGGAGATCGAACCCACAACTTGTCACGTTTAGAATCACACGCTTGTGCCGCTGCGCCACGATAGGCCTATATTAATATTCTCTATGTAAATTTTCAGATTTACCAGACGGAGGTTCATCACACTTTGCTGAAACAGTGAAAGAGATTAAAAGGCAGTAAGTATTATTTAACTTTTTTTTAACAATGTATTTAATAAGTTGTCATTTGAATTTTAGAAATATCTGAGTCTTTATTATAAACCAGGAACTGACCTGCGGCTTCGCCCGCCTGAATTAAACTATTTTATTCACTTATCTAAGTTACTTGAGGCCTCGGTCGTGGCGCAGCGGCACAAGTGTGTGACTGTAACCGACAAGTTCTGGATTCGATCCCCACTCGAGGAAATGAAATATTTAATATTTCAATTTAAATATTTAATGTTTCATTTCTTCGCTCTGGTAATAAGGCAAAGCGCGGCGTTGAGCTGTTGAGGAAAGTGTAGGTTCCCGGGTTCCCTCTGCCTACTCTGCCTCGTGCGGGTTACAGCGTAAAGCTAATAAAAAAAAATATCTAAGTTACATTCTTCTTATAATAGTATTATGACTTTTAAGACAATATCTATACATTTAAAATAAGAATGTTACTAAATACACTAAATTTTAAAGGAAAGATGTCAAAATGTAATATTGAAAACGACCCTTAAATATGGTTAGCCGTTCCTGAGATTAGCGCATACTGACACACAGACAAACAGATAAGCAGACCGACAGACAAGAATTAAAAAAAAAACTTTATTTTTTTTATTAAAAAGTCTCCAATAATTATTTCCAGTTACATATTTATTATATGTATAGAGATAAAAACAATATGTACAGATATACATTATAATTCTTACTTTCTTAGCTTCAAGCTGTATCCCGCATATGGCAGGGAAGGCAGATGGAATGTAGTGTTAAGACACTCCGTTCCACTTCCGTGGCCCACTTTCCGCCAAATTTAAGGCATTGCGTGTTGAGTGGCGGAACTCAACGCCGTGCTCTACCTTGTAACCAGAGCTGAGAAATGAAAACACCAAATATTTAATTTAAAAATATATATTCTCAGCTTCACGCTGTATCCCGCACATGGCAGGGTAGGCTGAGGGAACATGGGAACCTAGTGTTAGGACACTCCGTTACACTTATGTTCCCCGAATTCAAGCATTGCGTGTTGAGTGGCGGAACTCAACGCCGCGCCTTGCCTTGTTACCAAAGCGGAGAAATAAAAATACCAAATATTTATTTTAAAAAAATATACCTACATAATAGTAATATAAAAGTAATTTTCAGAAACAAAGAAATTCTCGTCGAGTGTCTAGTTCCGGATTTCCGTGGAAATCGCGATTGTATAGAGAAGATAGCGAACAGCGGCTTGGACGTGTTCGCCCATAACGTGGAAACTGTGGAAAAATTAACACCCTTTGTACGTGATCGTAGAGCTGGGTACGTAACTTGTATGAAAGAGAGAACTTTCAACGTGTATTTAACTATATAAAAAGATATTTCTGTCTGTTTGTGACACCGTCACTATTGATGTAATGAGTGCGGATTTTTTTTTGTTTCGTTTTCTTTTTCAGCATCACATCACCTGTATACTGAACGTGGTTGGGTAATTAAAGGGAATTCGGGAACCTAGTTTTATTACACTCGGTTTAGTTCCGCCGAGTTTGAGGCATTGTGTGTTGATCGGTGGAGTTCAACGCCGCGCTTTGCCTCGTCTCGGTTACCAGAACAAAGAAATTAAAATATGAAATGTTCAATTTTAAAATATTAATTATTTTATTTCCTTTAGTCTGGATTGAACTCGCAACCGGTCTCGGTGTTAACAGTCGTACGCATGTGCACCGGCAACCACGACAGTCTTCAAATTAAATAAAAAAATTAACTGTAACCGACCGGTTGTGGGTTCGATCCCCAGTCGAGGAAATGAAATATTTAATATTTCCAATTTCTTTATTTAACGTTTTTTTTTATTTCTTCGCTCTGGTACAAGGCAAAATGTGGCGTTGAGTTCCGTCTCTCCACACGCAATGCCTCATATTGCGCGAAAAGTGGGGAACGGAAGTGGAACGGCGTGTCTTAACTGGGTTCCCATGTCCCCTCTGCCTACCCTGCCATGTGCGGGATACAGCGTGAAGCTGAGTATATTTTTTTATTTCCAGATACAGACAAACACTTAAAGTTCTAGAAACAGCTAAAGAGATCAATCCAGATCTTATAACCAAAACATCTATAATGCTCGGTCTGGGGGAGACGGATGAACAAGTGGAGCAGACTATGAAAGGTATTTGATAGTCACTTACAGTCTATTGTATGGCGGTGTTTAACGCCGCGCTTTGTGTCACTGGAATGGAGAATCAGATATAATGTTGAAATATTAACATTAGTTTGAATGTTGAAAACTGGTATGATTTTTTTATTATACCATATGGTTTCGATTTGGTAACAAGGAAACAAGGAACTCGCGTGGCGTTGAGTTCCGTCACTTAACAGTAGACACGTAGACACGTAGTGTCTCAAATTAGGCGGGAAGTCGGGGGAACGAAACGGAAGGTCTTAACAATAGGTTCCAGAAAGTTAAGTTAAGTTAAGTATAGTTAAGTTTACTCTCCCTTCCCTGCCATGTGCGTGATACGTTCCATGTATATATAAGTTTGATGAGCTATGTTACACTCATTTCTTTAAAAAAAATTAAATTATACAATTTGGTTTTATTAACGGACTTTTATCTTAATTATATATATTGATTTTTTTTAGCTTCACGCTGTATCCCACGAGGCAGGGTTGGGAGAGGGAACCCGGAAACCTAGAGTTAAGACACTCCGTTCCACTTCTGTTCCCTGCTTTCCGCCGAATTTGAGGCACTGTGTGTTGAGTGGCGGAACTCAACGCCGCGCTTTGCCTTATTACCAGAGCGAAGAAATGAACAACGCTACTCAACAACGCAATGCCTCAAATTCGGCGGAAAGTAGGGAAACGAAAGTGGAATGGAGTGTCTGAACACTAATTTCTGGAGTTCCCTCTGCCTACCCTGCCATGTGCGGGGCATGAGTGAGTCAGTAGATGTTTTGAATATAACCTGATCTTGGATTTTTTTAAAATTAACTATTTAAGGTTATTACTTATTGAGATATTTCCGTTCCTCACTCTCCGCCGAATTGTTGGCCTTTCGTGTTGAGTGGCGGAACTCAACGCCGCGCGTTCCCTACTAACATATGTATAAATAGTACTAATTTAATATTATTTTCTTTTCCAGATCTAAAATCAGTAGGCGTAGATTGTCTAACACTAGGTCAATACATGCAACCGACAAAGCGTCACCTCAAAGTCCATGAATACGTGACTCCATTGAAGTTCAAGGAATGGGAACGTTTGGGGAACAAGTTAGGCTTTCTGTACACGGCCAGTGGACCCCTGGTCAGGTCCTCGTACAGGGCGGGCGAGTTCTTTATATCGAGTCTACTGAAGGATAGGAAAGCGAAGAGTGTTTGATGGGGAGATGTTAAATAAATTGTTTTTTTTTTTGTTTTTTTTGTGTTTTTTTTTTATAATTTTTTCCTTTTTTTATTTTGGTCAGAAAATATAGTATTTTAATAAAAAAATATTCAAATTTGTCTACAAAATGTTTTTGTCGATAGGCAGCGTTGAGTTTCGCCACTCAACACGCTTAGCCCAGTCTGGGTCTGGATACTGAATCTACTGAAGGATAGGAATGTTAAGAGTAATTTACTAATTTAGAATGTGAAATAAATTGGTTTTACTAATTTAGAATGTGAAATAAATTGGTTTTACTAATTTAGAATGTGAAATAAATTGGTTTTATTTTGGTGTTTTTTTGTTTCTGATCATAATTGCTGATTTTTGGGTAACCCAAAAACACTCCGTATTCTACTTTTCGCCTAATTTTGAAGACATTCAATATTGAGAAGCGTAACTCAACGCGGCGCGTTTTTTTTTTGCTATAGGCAAAGGGAAGCTAGTAATTAGATAATCTGGTTCCACACATGGCCGATCAAAAATACTTGCGACACATTGTATGTTGAATGGTGGAGCTTAACGCCGCGCATTTAAGCACACATACATTGTAATAAGTCGTTATATAGGTTATAAGCAAAGTAATGGCAATTTGTAATAAATAATACTCAAATGAATGTTTTTATTTACACAGATTCTACATTTAGAAATATAATAATAAATATATTTAATTTATGTACGTTTGTCTTATTTGATTATATATTTTCCCAAAAATAGTCTAAATTATCCTTATTTTTTTTTTCTTTTTTTTTCAGCTTCACGCTGTATCCCGCACTAGGCAGGGTAGGCAGAGGGAACGAAAGTGAAACCTAGTGTTATGACACTCCGTTCCACTGCCGTTCCCCACTTTCCGCCGAATTTGAGGCATTGCGTGTTGAGTGGCGGAACTCAAAGCCGCGCTTTACCTTATTACCAGAGCGGAGAAATGAAACATTAAATATTTCAATTGAAAATATTAAATATTTCATTTCCTCGACTGGGGATCGAACCCAGAACCTGTCGGTTACAGTCACACTCTTGTGCCGCTGCGCCACGACAGGCCTCAAATCCTTATTTATAGATATAATATATGCAAAGTCCACTATGACGGCTGTCTGTCTGTGCGCGAGAAACATAAAAACTACTGAACGGATTTTCTTACGGTTTTCAGAAAAAGAGAGGTTATTGTATATAGTTTCTCGTTTATAAATTGAGAACCAGTTAATTGCGAATCGAACTTGACACCGAGGTGTTAAATTTTTTGTTTATAGATCAACGGGAAGTACAACTTATAAAAGTTGAATATAATTTTATATTTCAGGTGTATGTATTCATTTTGTATGAATTGAACAATAATTATAAATTTAAACTTTTAAATGTTTTTCTATTATTTTCTGTACAATCTCCATTCATGCCAAATTTCATAACTGTAAATCCATGAGAAGTGACCGATAGGTTTTGATTGCGCAGCGAATTTAAAATGCACCAAAAGCGATTGCATATATCTTCGTATCGTATGATAGCGTTGACTTATCTAGAAAATTTCCAGGAGGGCCTGGATTTTAACTTTCAACAAATCTGTATGTAAAGATCTTTTTTTAATCTTTCTGAAGTAGGTTCAACTATTTTGGAGTGGACACGCCCCACGCGGCTCTCTTTTCTTCCTACATCCATCCTTAGAAGTTTTGATCCACTGAAGAACTAATTACTGGTAAACGGAACGCGGCGATAAGTCACGCATACAACAAAAATTGGGAAGAGAATATCTAAGAGACTATTTTACCTCTGCTTTTCTGTTGCTTTTGAAATCTTTTATACTTTTTTTATCCAAATTTTAAGTACTATTTTGTTTTCGTTACTTGGCAGAGATACTGAGAACCTTGAGCAAAAAGTCCAATTCCATTCAAATACTTCCATTTGTCACTTTCTGCCGTATTCTGAAGGTATTGTGCATATTGAGTAGCGAAACTCAACGTCGCGCTTTGCCATGTTACCAGAGTAAGGAAATGAAATTATTTCATTTCTTAAGGATTTCAGTCCCACGTCAAAGTCACACGTTTGTGCGCCTTTGACGCGACATGCCCCTAAAATACTAATTACGCAGTAGTCTATACCCGCAGACTGTGTACTGTATTGAAATTCGTTTTCAGTTATTTATTACCTCTGAGGTCAAACAATGACATAAACATAATATAACAGACTATGAGTCACTCACTCAGTCAGTCAGTTTCACGCTGTATCCCGCACATGGCAGGGTAGTCAAGAGTACAATTCGGTCAAAGAGTTTCGTTAAAAACAAATCCTTGCTTCTCATTAATTTGCTTTCTTACATTTTCTTAAAATTAATTAGCCATTGTACTCTAACCATCTCTCTATTTACATCTTTCTCGCATCTATCGTATTGTGGCCGGTAACATACGCACGGACGCCTCTACGAGGAGCGAGGAACGACCGACGCCCTGAATACAAAAAAGATACTAATTTACCTCGTGACTCGTTTTGTTCGAAAAATTATGTGGATGTGGTACTTTTTTTTAACTAAGAAAATTTTCTTTTTTTCATTTTCTTACGCTGTATTCCTCATGATCCTTTTAGATGGGAACTTGAGAAACTATTGTTAACATTTTGTTTCTATTGGTTGCCAACATTTCGCCAAATTTGAAGCATTGATTATTAAGTGGCATTACCAGAGCAAAGAAATTATAATATTAAATACTTCATTTTCTCGAGTGGCGATCGAACCCAGTATCTGTCAAGTTTACAGTCGCATGCTTGTATCAATGCACCACGATAGGCATCTAGATTAAAGTAGATTTTTTATTAATATTTAGATATTTCATTTATTTTATAATCTATTGATTAAATACCACCATAGGATTTTATGCGGTTTTAGCTTAGTAATTAAATATTGTTAAACATGTTTTGCGTTCAACTGTACCCTAATTATTGCGAATATGTAGAAATATTGCTTGATCAGGGAAAAAATCCAACGCCATGTTAAAATAAGTAAATAACCTAATTCTGATATAAAACTGCATCATTGTGAATTATTTAAGTTGAATTCCCATAATTGCCACATCCATACAAGTCAAGTTCCTTGTAAATGGTGCACGTATGGTCAGTAAACGGTGTGTGTTAGTTCTTGAGGCGAGCTTTTTAAGCATTCGTGCGTGATCTCTGGCTGTACGATAGCGCCTTGTGCTTATATTTACTTTTATTTATGTGGAAATTACATTTGGGATTCTTATTTTGATATTATATTGCTGTGTGATGTAGTAGGAAACAAAAGGAAGTTGGGAACCTAGTGTTAACATACCCTGTTCCCATTAAACACCTCCCATTCTCCACTTACTACTGCCGAATAAGATTTAGTGGCGGATCTTAACGACGCGTAAACCATGAAAATTAAAATTTTAAATATTTCATTTTCTCGAGTAGGAATCCAACCTAGAACATCGTAGACAACAGTCGTACGATTGAGCCCCTGTACCAAGAAAAATGTAAATATCTTTAGTTTGCTATCTTACTGTAAACGCTGTAACGAGGTCAGGTAGCGAGCAGCGTTTAGTTTTGCTACTCGTAATGTTTCGAAATTTAGACGAAAAATATTTTCACTTTTCCCCATAGTGTCAGTTCCCTTTAAACTTTTCTATGCAGGAGTGTGGACTTTGGAGGTTGGAGATGGAGAAATATTAGAGTAACTTAGCTCAACTTAGCTTCACGCTGTATCCCTGGCGGGGTAGGCAGAGAAAACGGAGCGCCATACGCTACGGTAACGGTGCGCCTCTCCGTCCACATTAGACTAATTTAAGTATAATTTATCAAATTTATATATTACCTATTTATGGTAAAAACGATTAACAAAATTTTAAATTACCAATCTGCTCTCACCAAATCAAACCGCTATAATTTCTCAAAAATCTTCCTTTAAAAATGGTGGTGTGAACTGTGACAGGCAGCAGCGTGTTAGTTCCCACGATCAAATATGCCGATACATTCATGACATGACGATGGGTCTTTACTATCGAACTGTACAGGACATACAACGGATTTATATGATTACTATTTATATATGCTTTTCTTTAAAATTGAAGTATTAAAATGTTCTGCCACTCTACACGCAAAGCCTCGAGTTCGGTGGAAAACGGAGACCGGAAGTGTGTTAACACGTTGCCGGAGTGTTTCATAAACAAGTTCGCAGATTCTCTCTGCATAGTAGTGACTTAGTGCGGGATACAGCGTGAAGCTAAAAGAAAACATTTATGATATACCTACAGGAAACTATTATAGACTAATTGTCGTTATAGGTTAGATTAAAGAAGCATTACAATTTTTAGGATAAGGTGCCTCAAGTGCTTCAAAATTAAATAACGGAAGCGTACGGTCATTTTCTTATTTGTCAAAACCTTTTTATTCGAAATCTTGAGGAGTTATAACGCTGAATTTAATATAAAATGTATTTATTAATGAAGAATAAATAACAAACCTGTCTTGTGTGTGTCTTAAGGGTGAGTTTCACCTGTTCAAATTTAAGTATTTGAGAGACTTACGCTCTCGAATAAGCTACTGATAGTATTTACACAGGCACATGATAAATCTTCTGTCTCTTGGATAATAGAAAAAACAAAGAAATTAAAGTTAACCCAATTAAGAATTTGAAATTAAAGAAAACCGTTGCGCAGCGGCACAAGAGTGTGACTGTAACCGACAGGTACTGGATTCGATCCCCAGTCGAGGGAATGAAATATTTAATATTTTCAATTAATGAATAAAAATATGTATATAATGAAATAATTTAATATTTAATTTAATGTTTTATTTCTTCGCTCTGGTAATAAGGCAAAGCGCGGCGTTGAGTTCCGCCACTCAACACGCAATGCCTCAAATTCGGCGGAAAGTGGGGAACGGAAGTGGAACGGAGTGTCTTTACACTAGGTTTCCGGGTTCGCTCTGCCTACCCTGCCTCGTGCGGGATACAGCGTGAAGCTGAGTGAGTGAGTGAGTGAGTGAATTAAAGAAAAATGAAACAGTTAAAAATCATTTGTAAAGAAAGACCTGTCGTGCAGTAGGGACACAAGTGTGTGATTATAAACGTGACAAGTTGCGATTTCAATCTCCAATCGAAGAAATGAAATTCACTTTCTCACTCAGCTTCACGCTGTATCCCGCACATAAGAGGATAGGCTGAGGGAATCTGAGAACCTAGCGTTAAGGCACTCCTTTCCATTCCGTGGCATTGCGTGCTGAGCAGCGGCATTCAACACCGCACTTTGCCTTGTTACCAGAGCGAAGACATGAAAATATTTATTTTAAAAATATTTATTATTTCACTTCCTCAAGTGGAGATCGAACCCACAACCTATCGCGTTTACAGTCACACTCTTATGTCTCTATGCCACGACTGGCTTTAGACCAGCCAATTACTGGTAGGAATTTAATTCCTTGGAGTCCAGATTTACCTTTTTCCAGATAAACAACTATTAACTACGCTATTTTACAATATTTTGTAGATATTAATACAATAATTTATTGAAGTTTTAAGTAAATTAGGAAAAAAATACTGCTTTATTCTCACCCATGAAATCGACTACAGGTACATATAAAAAAATACATACATATAGTATAGTTGCATAGAGAAACTAATTGGTCCATGATTTAAATGTTATGAAAGGGAAAAGCTAAATTTACAATATAATGCAATTAGTTTAAAGCAAAAATAGCATCAAAGGCACACTAAGTGCACTTAAAATACAATTAAAAACAACAATTTTTCATGTACACAAAATTAATATACTTCAACATAAATAAAGGGCGACCTGGCGCAGTATTTGCTGTGAACTCGGCGTTTCTAAGTTCAATTTCGACTCTCAGGAATGAATTATCCTGATTGCTACGGCCTACAATACAAAGGCCACTCAAAATTTTTATCCCATATTTTTATTCTCAACAGCCCTTTTCCTTCTGCTTTACCTGCTGAGGGTGATGCAGGGTTAATGCGTGAAGCTAAATACACATACTCAACTTCACGCTGTATCCCACACATGGGAGGGTAGACAGAGGGAACTTGGGAACCTAGTACTAAGACACTTCGTTCCGCTTCCGTTCCCCACTTTCCGCCGCACTTTTGCCTTGTTACCACAGCGAAGAAATAAGAACAATAACTATTACAATTTAATTTGAAAATATTAAATATTTCATTTCCCTGAGTCGGAATCGAACCCACAACCAGTCCTTTACAGTCACACGTTTGTGCCGCTGCGACACGACAGGCCTCAACTGAACAAAAAGATAGATATTAGTTAATTAAGTATTTATAAAGTAATTATAAAGTTTTTTTTTAATACCATTTCCTTGGTTGCAGTCCTCATTCAGACTTCAGCAGAGCAACCAGAATCTATTTTAAAATATAATACGCTTTTATTTTTGGTGAATTCCGCGAGTGGCTCTAGGGAGGAAGCTAATTTCAATTTCATTTAGTTCTGGCGCGATTCCATGCACCGGCCACAGAATTGTAGCTGCGTGCAGAACTGCTCGACTGTTGATACTTTAATTTAAATAATACGGTAAGGAACGATAATTAATTTTTTATTGAAATATTTTTTTTATGTTAAAAAATGTTTTAAATTTAAATAAAAATATAGAATATGATACTCTATAGCTTTATTATTCACGTTTCATGTTGTGATTCTGACTTCGCTATCACCAATTCTTAAGTAAGTAAAAAAAAATCTTTTTTATTTTATGTTAAGAGCCACACACAAGATATATATTGTAGAAAGTTATTTTTTTTTTTTGATTCTGATTAAAACTGGATTTATTTATGTAAATATTTAATTAGTATGTGTATAACTATCTAATTTGGCCGCGTAGTTACTCTTTTTTAATACCGCCATGTACTTTGTGGAGCTACACCGCTTTGCCTCAAATTTTCATTTCCCTTTTTATGGTAACAAGACAAACCGTTGCGTGGACATCCGCCACTGAATATGCAATGTCTTAAAAATTACTACACATTCATTCAGTCTGATTTCCTTAATAATAGCTTCCCTCTGTCTTGCTATGCATGAGATATAGCATGAAGCTGAAAAAAAAGACTTAAAGTTGGAAAAACTATGTTTCAATCAACAAAGGCACATCTAGATATAGCCAATCTTTGGCTAGTGAGTAGCATCTCCTCTTGGGAGCGTTTGGGTTCTGTAGGCAGGCAGATTACACCCCGTCTGAGCTGCACGCAATTCCATTCGAAGGGATTCCGCATTTTTATCGCCCGATGCCTTCACTGGAAAATTGGCTTTAAATCGACCAAAGGATTTTGTGTCACTATCGTTTCATTAGTCGTCTGTTCCTCTCGTATACAAGTTTTTTTTTATAGATTTTCGTTGTATTTTGGTGAATTGTTAGTTTGATTTCTTTATTTTTAAGCCTATATTAAACATTGCGCTACCAATTTGTATTGCTCCAAAGTTGAAATGTTACCTGAAAGTCGTATTGTGAAATATAAAAGCCCAAACTTTTATTGTACGTATATTAGTAAAACGAACCTATTGTTTTTGTGAAGTACAAAACAACCGTTTCTTGTTTTTTAATATTGCTGTTTTATTCGTTTCCGTAAGAATTTTAAGAAAACATTTCTAAATGTTTCTTTACTTTATTTCAAGAACTCTCTCTCTCTCTCTCTTCTCATGTCAAATTACAAATAGTTCAAACTACGCTTTGAGTGTCGGAATCCAGCGCCACACTTTACCTCGTTACTAGAGCGAAGAAATGCATTTCTTCGCTTACTAATTTAATTTGAAAATATTAAACATTTCATTTCCTCGAGACGAGATCGAACCCACAACCTGTCGGTTACAGTCACACGCTTGTGCCGCTCTGCCACGACAGGCATCAAATACAACGTGAATCGTAAAATAAGTAAAAAAAAAAATCTTTATATAATGACAGATACCCGAGAAATAAAGTCATTCATGTAGGTATTATCAATTATAATGTTAGCTACATTTTTGCCATTTCTTGTACTCTAGCAAATGCGCGAACGTTTGAACAGTTCTTAAGAGATACAGGTTCAAAGCTCGGTTCGTTCAAATTTTGATACGTTTTAGAAAAAACGATAAAGATTAGTTAAAATTAACGATAGTTTCGTTCGTTTCTTCAGAATAAGAAGATATTATTGTTAATCTGTGATTATCACAATTGTCTAATTTTACTACAAATTTCACATAAAACCGTAAGTATATGTACAACAACATTTCTCTTTTCTTCCTCACTTCATTACTAAGGACTCGATTACTAACATTCGGGCCAAAGTTCCTATCCGTTAACAAGATGAGCTTTTATAATGAACTTTTAAAGCTCCAAAATAAGCTTTGCAAAGCAATAATTCGAATTTCTGAGGCAAATTGAGATTTGTGATAACTGACGGAATGTAATAACTTATGTTTCTATTGTCTTTTTTATTTTCGTACAAAATGAGTTTGTTTTCGTTTGTTTTGTTTTTGTTTCGCTTCGGTCTGTGGTAGATTCTATTTCAGATAATGGCTTCTTAAAACCGCGATTTATATAATCATATAAAAAAAATACTTTCGCTTTTCTTTAAATTGTTTGATTCTATATAAAGTCTGATAAGAATAAGTATTTTACTTAGATTGCATTATTTTTTTTAGCTTTGCGAACTTTAGTCCGGATTAAGGAACCCTTCTATAGGCAAAGGGAACCTAGACTTAAAATGCTACGTTCCCCACCGTTATATTGCAGAGCGCGTAACACTTCGTAGTGGAGGCATATGTCCAGCAGTGGGCGTCGAAAGACTGAAATGATCGTATTGATTACTTAATGCCGAGTTATGTCTTCTTATAAAATTGGAAATAAAAATAATTCCGAATCGGAATTAAACACAACCGCCCCATTTGTAGTCAGTCGCTGTAGCATCGGGCCCAGACAGTCTCTAAGTTTTTCATACACATGGTTTAAGGTAAAGATAACATAATGATATTGTTTTAGCTTCAAACTATATCATGGCAGTGTAGGCAGAGGAAAATTGGGAACCTATTATTAGGATACACCGCTGTGTTCCTCACTTTCTGATGAATTTGTAACATTACGTGTTGAATAGCACACAACTTAACGCCGTGAGCTTTGCATTGGTACCAGAGAATAAATTTTATAAAAATATTGCTTATTTAGTTCCACATTGTTGAGATCTATCCTGGCGCAGTGGTACAAGCGTGAGACTGTAAGAATAGGTTGTGGTTTCGATACCCACCCGAGGAAGTGAAATATTTAATATTTTCAATATCAATATTTCATATTCTCATTTATTTGCTCTACTCCATCTTTTTCTGGTTCAGTTTCAATATAATAATATTCTCATTTTTTTCCCTAAGGCAAAGCGCGGCGTTGAGTTCCACCATTCAACACCCAATGCCTTAAATTTGGCAAAAAGTGGGAAACAGAAGTGGAACGGAGTGTCTTAACAGTAGCTTCCCAAGTTCCCTCTGCCTACTCCGCCATGTGCAAGATACAACGTAAAGCTGAGTGTTTTTGTTCCAAGAAAAAAAAAGAGGTTACAAATCAACATTAAACATTTACACAGTTCCAATAGAAGTATAGAAAACTTTCTAAACAGATCTATCTAGTACAATGGGAATGCACTAGCAAATACATTAGTGTCGTCGTGGACAGTATGCAAACGCAATCGACCCCCGCGCCGTCTCGAGTGATCCTAATGCTGCATATTTGGTGAGAGATGCGCTATATCTATCTTTATATGTATAATTAAAGCTTGTTAACAGTGTGCGCTATACTATATTTTATCGTTTTAGAGTACGATTTGAAGCGTTTTTTGTTGGTTTTTAAAATATTTATGATATGATTCCTTGAGGCATGTCGTACCGCATGTACACAAGCATGCGAATGTAATGCTGATTCGATCCCCAGTAGAGGATATGAAATATTTTATATTTTTCTTTTTCGCTCTTTAGGTAACAGGGCAAGGCGCGGCGCTCGATTTTCGCCAATCAACGCAATAACATAAAATTCGGCAAAAGTATGGAATTCTACGGAGTGTTTTTACACTGAGTTTCATGTACAGGATACAATACGTGCAAGTAGAAAAATGACATATTTAATAAAATAATATCAAACATGATCATAATATTAAAATAAATATTATAAAAAACAGACAACCCGAATGGATAGCATTAAAAAGATAAAATAGTTAATTAAGATAAACAGTCGAGACTCATTTAAATATGACAACGCTCCATGCGGGGACTTAACGAGGTTCCCAGCCATGTGCACGGTAGGCAGAGGGAACTTTAAAATCGGTATTAAGACACTCCGTTCTGTTCCCCACTTTCCACTGAATTTGAGGCATAGCATGTTGAGTGGTGAAACTCAACGCCGTACTTTACCTTGTTATGAGAACGAAGATATGTAAATAATATATATTGCATTTCCTAGAGTCCCTGTAGAGTTTACAGTCACACGCTTGGGCCTTTGCCACGATAGGTCTGCAAATATCTTTATACAATTTTATTTAATGGTTGAACACAAAACCTCCTTTTCAGAGGTCGGTAAAATAATAAAAACCTTTTATATGAAGCTATATGTGCTGGAAAGCTAGCAGCCGCTATATTTGAGAAGCTCTGTTGAATCGAAAGCTCATCTTGAGCACTTTAATAGCTTGCTACAGTCATCTGGGATTGGACTTATGAGTTGAGATTTATCTTATGAAATATTTTAATTATTTTAACTATCTTTTTTGTATAATATTGTAATTTACAGTTTTTTTTTACTTTATAGGTAGCTTTTGAAGTGTTTAATAATATATTAAGGTAGATTGGATAAGGTATTTTATTAAATATAGACATATTTTTATATGGCCATTGTAGCTCGGTAGCTGTAATCGTGGCGATTTTGGGTTCGATTTCTCTCAGGAGAATGAAATATTTAATATTTTTATTTTCTCGCTCTGGTTGGTGAATTAACTCTATGTCCCCAAGTCACTCTGACTGTTCTTCTATCAGCGAGATAAAGCGTGAAGCAAAAAAAAGTTATGTAGTAGTGTAAGTAAGGGCAATGAAAGCTTTCCTATCTTGTTCTCGTTTACATTTAACGGAGTGCGGTGTTGCCACTCAACACGCACTATCTTGAATTTGGGCTGTTAAAGGTATCGGAATTGGGATTTTTTTTGTGGTAAAAACATTTCATAATTATCGAATAACTTTGAGAATCAATTTCTTTGATTTCCAATTGTTTTCGTGAAACTAAAGCTTGCAAGTTACTTTATTTCTACTTAATGAAAGTAAAA
This sequence comes from Eueides isabella, assembly GCA_019049475.1. Classification (NCBI taxonomy): domain Eukaryota; kingdom Metazoa; phylum Arthropoda; class Insecta; order Lepidoptera; family Nymphalidae; genus Eueides; species Eueides isabella. The sequence goes on from CM032397.1 coordinate 801,543, forward strand.
TTTTCCATCACCAATGCACTTCAAGGATAAATTATATTTATAAATTCACTTCATCACGTTAGTTAGTTAGACTTTTAGTACGTTCATGCTGATAACAGAGTAGATAGAGGGAACCTGGGAACCTACTGTTAAGACACTCCGTTGTTATTAAAACATTTTCGTTACCTACCTTCCGCCGAATTAACGAGACTTTGCCTGTTAGGTTAGTTTAGGTTAGGCGGAACTTAATGCCGCGCATTGTTTCGTTACGTTAGTTAGACTTTTAGTACGTTCATGCTGATAACAGAGTAGATAGAGGGAACCTGGGAACCTACTGTTAAGACACTCCGTTGTTATTAAAACATTTCCGTTACCTACCTTCCGCCGAATTAACGAGATTTTGCCTGTTAGGTTAGTTTAGGTTAGGCGGAACTTAATGCCGCGCATTGTTTCGTTACCAGAGCGAAGAAATGAATATATTAAATGTTTCCCCGACTGGGAAACAAACCGAAAAACGTCGCATTGACAGTCGCACGGTTGATTCACTGCGTCGTGATCATCATATAATTTTATTTTTTTTAGTATTTACTGCAGAAAACAGGATGGGGATTTATATAACTTAACACACAATATGTCAAATAAGGCGGAAATTGGAAAACGGAAGTGCCTTAATGGGAACAGAATTTCAAAAAACACTACGTTCTCAAGTTCCCTTCCCCCAACCCCTCCTTACCTAGCCAACCACGTGCGTGATGCAATGTGGAGCCAAAAAAAATATTTTATACCAGTATTCGACATATAATAGAAGTATCTATTCATTAACTTATCGTTCCAAGTGTAATGGGAGTGATTATAAGAAAAATGGACCCTCAGTAGGTAGTATTTCTAATTAAGACTAATGTGCTTACTGTAATAGCTTGAGGGAGTTCGTTTGTACTGAGATAAGAGAGGTATTGGAAAATTAGAATCAGATTTCATCATTTATAACCATTATATATCTGGCGAAATCCTATTTGTATTAGCGGGAAAAGAACTGATTTTTTTTTCAGGTTCACGCTGTATCTCCCACACAATAGGAAAAGTACAGGGAAGTTGGGAACCTAAAGATAAGACATTCCGTTCCGTTTTCTCCCTTCCGTAAAACTTGAAGCATAGCATGTTGAGTTATGCAACTCAATGCCTAATTAACAGCGTGATGAAATCAAATTATTAATAGATATGTATAATATACTACAAAACTAGAATAAATTATCTTCCTCTGCCTAAAAATATATCTTTTTAAATTAAACAACAAAATCAAACAAATTTGCCCTAAATCAGATTCGAACCCGCTACCCCAAACACATTAAGCACTAGGGTCACATATATAATACTATTTGCATATTATTCGTTTATTATTCTACTGAATTCATATGATAATGTAACGGTATATGTATTTTGGGCCCCAGAGAGCTATCGACGGTGCTGTAAAGATTTCAAACGTTTTATGTTTCTACGTTTGTAATTTTACATGTTATTTGATATTATTATGTTTTAGGGATGAATGCCTTATTTTAATGATTCACGCTGTATTCCGCAAATAGCAGGGTGGGCATAGGGAACCTGGGAACCTAGTGTTAAGACACTCTATTTTGCTTTTTCCGCCCAGTTTTTCTACTGGTTGGTGTGTTTGTCTGTGCGTTTATTATCGCTAATCATAAATGCAGTTTGGCATTATTGTATTTTGGAAAACTTTGCACAAGATTATGTACTTGTTTTATTTAAATAGGTTAATAAATAAGGAAGTTTTATCAATGTAAAGTATTACGTTAGACAAATTTGCTAATGTTAAGAAACAATCGTGTAGTTCAGTTAAGCAGGCGATGCCGCCCACACACATATATATATATATATATATATATATATATATATCTATATATATATATATATATATATATATATATATATATATATATATATATATATATATATATATATATATATATAAATAAAAAAAAGCAAAGACAATCCAAGCAAGCAACTTAAACGGAAGCACAAGTAAATGAGACAGGACTCGCTATCAGTGCGCGGTGATAAAATTAAAAAGTAATAAAAATGCAAACGAAGTGAGCTCCGAGCGAAGCGCGGTGGGCGATCACCAGCGCCGTACTATCGACGTGAAATATTCGTTTTGATGTCATTTTTTATATTGTAAGTTAGTTTTTTGTAGAAAACATAAAAATTTTAAAGTAGATATATTTGAACCTGCTCTACTTTGGAAACCGTCCAAGCTCTCTGACCAAATAAGCTATACGTTATTATCTATGTCGTAATTCTGATACTCTTGTTCACTTCACTTCGCTTAGATTCACGCTATATCCTTAGCGTGGTAGGCAAAGGGAACGGAGAGTCAAACGCTACGGTCTCGGCATACCTCTTTCGCCTCGTCCACTGTCATCATACATGCCGTCCGGGGAGTCCTCAAGCTTTTTACTTGACCCTCGTATCGTAAATTTTTCAATTCTTCATATATAATTCTTAAAGCGTTGTATATTGAGTGACCGAACTCAGCGTCATGCTATAATACCTCATTTACAAAGCGAAGAAATGTAAATTTTAATGGTTTCATTTCCTTTACTGAGAATCAAACCCACATTCTGTGGTGTTTACAGTCGTGCGCTTGTGCTCCTGCAATACGACAGGTTTTACTGATAACTGATATGATAGAAGAAGTTTTGTAGGTGTTTTAAAGATAAATAATATCATGGTACTTGCATATAAGCGTACTTTAGCGTAGGCAGAGGAACCTTGGGAACCTAGTGTTATGATACTTCGTTCTTATAAAGATAGGTACTTTAATTAAGACCATTTCTCCGTTTTCCACTGAAATTCGTGTTGAGTGGCGGAACTTAACGCCTTGTCGTTAACAGAGCATAGAAATCATAATATAAAATGAAATTACGTGTTATGTGTACAGGCACACACTTGTGCCCCAACGCTACGACAAGCCCCAAAGTTAAACTCTAAAATTTACTCAAAATATCTAAACATTCAACCAATAAACTATAACCAATAGCCTCTTACATTAACCCCTACTATGATTATCTACAATCTATAAATAAATGAGTTACCTATATTAATAAAAGAGTAAAAGTCTCGAGGCGGGCTAACGGGCACTGAGCGCGGTGGCGCGTGAAATTGCCCAGCGTAGGGGGCTTCATTCATAAAATATAGCGACAGGGAATGATGTATGGGATACGGAGCCGTCGATGTCCGATTTTATAAAGGATTTTGTTTGGATTTTAATGAGATATGAATTAAGTGGAGGTTTTTTGGCGTAAACATTGATATTTTAGCCTATAACGGCCTCAAAGTAGGGTCTATTTGTAAACGCGAGGATATGGATATGTTTTTTTTTTCTTTTTTATGGAAAAGTCAAGGCAAACGAGTGTACGGGTTACATGATGTTGAGTGATCACCGTCGCCCACAGTCCCGTGTAAAATCAGGGAAGCTACAGGTGCGTTGTCGGCCTTTAAGGTGTAGGTAGACGCTTTTTGAAGGTATCCATGTCGTATCGACCTGGAAATACTGCCGCGGATACGCTGTTCCACAGATGGGTGTCACGTGGAAAAAAATCCTACGAAACCGTACAGTAGTCGAGTGCCACGTGTCCAGGTAATGTGGATGGTACTTTAGTTTGTGACGTACTGTGCAATTTTTACTTGCGAAACGAATTGTTTTCGTTTCCTCGCTTTAGTAACAAATCAAGGGCATCACCACCCACTTAGTACCAAAATATAAAAAACAGACTTAAATTTGCTTAATATATAACGAGCAGAATAAATTATAAAAAAATATTAATCAATCAAAATATTCTACGCTCAAGAAAAAAAATTGCAAGGATTTATGAATTGTTGAATGAACATAAAACTACCACCAGCTCAGAAAGCAGCTCTGTTGAGAAGAGCTGGCAACAAACTCAACAATTGCTCTTTTTAATACGGGCTTACAATTTCATTATTTAATACAATGGTATTTCATTTTCTGTATGAAATTCAAACACATTTTTATCTTTTAAATATTTTTGAACAGTGTTATAAGTCTATATACAGTATGCAATATCGTATATACAAACTAACAACTAAGATTTAATTTCAGCTTCCGCTATATCCCGAACAGCGTAGACAGAGAGTACTCGACTTTCTGCAATAGTTAAGGCGTTGACTGGCGTAACTAAACGCTGCGAGTACTCAATCTTGCTACTAGAGCCAAGAAATGAACCTGTCGTGCTCTATTTATATTTAAGCATAAAAAACACATAACTGATCCGCATTTCGCCGCCCGTCGTTTCGAAAGCTACTAACTATTAGGGGATTTAAATTTAAATAATGAAAATGTCGCATTGTTGCCGAATTAAACTGGCAAAAATAATGCTTAGCGTGCACTTTACGCTGCAGATTAAAGCTTATTTTAAATATAATATTAAGGAGCTGTGGCACAGTGGTAGTGTTGATTGTAGACGGTTATGGGTTGGATTTCAATTTGGGGCAATGATTTTTTTTAATTTCACTTCTATGTTACTTAGGTAAGCGTTGAGCTGCACTGAACACGCGATGTCTCGATAGTTGGTGGATGCATTTTTAATCACTCGAAGAAATTTAATATCTTGCTCTGATAACAAGGCAAAGTGCTTGAGTTCCGACAAACAACACGCAATGCCTCTAATTCGGCGAAAAGTGGGGAACTTGCGTGTTTTCGTTGGAGTTAAGTATCTTAACACTAGGTTGCCAAGTTCCCTCCGCCTACCTGCCATGTGTTAGATTCAGCGTGAAGTTGAAAAAGGAACAAAAAGGAAGTAAAAAGAAGAATAAAGAAGAAGATTACATTTACAGTAAATAAATACTGGAAATAGACTATACAATAAATAGTTTTACTCATAGATGACATACAGGATATAGTCTATTTTGAATTTTTGCAAGACCGTAACTTAGAAAACATGTTTAATAATTAATAAATTCAAATCTTTTAACAATTTACATAAAACACGTACGAGTACATAATGTTTAAGGCAAATTAAATATTAATATTTACATTATCACTAGTGGTCCTGCGCGGCTTCGCCCGCTTCAACTATATTAATATTTATTTAATATACAAAACTCAAGACCTGCTAAAGCTATAGTTAATAAAATATTAATTGAAAAGTTTGAAGTTGCTATCAACAATCATATCTTCCAAATATTTATTTTATCAATATATACTTTGGAGGCCTATCATGGCGCAGAGGGAAGCGTGTGTCTGTAAATAAAACAGATTGTGGGTTCAATCCTAACTCGAGTAACAAGGCATAGCGTGGAGTTGAGTTACTCCACTCGACACGAAATGCCTCAAATTCAAATGCCGGAAACAGAACGGAATATCTTAACACAAAGTTGCCAAGTTCAGATGCCACGAGAAGCTGATGAAAAAAAAATATCGTATGTCATATCTAATACTTTTGCAAAAATGTGTACAAAGATTCATAATAAAAGGTTAAATAAGTGAAAGAGTAACAAACAATCGAATATTCCCATTTATAATATCACTATGATTATATCATCAACGCACAGTACTTATATAATAAATAGCAAGGAGGATTTAAGCCGTATAGCTGTACTCGCGTAACACCATTACACGCCTCTACGCACCCGCCTCGCTGGGAAACTTCGTCGTTCGCCGCGTGGACCCTTTGATTATTTAATTGACAGTAAACATGAGCATGGCGAAAGATTTGTGAGGAAATTCTATTATTAGAATTTTCAATACGTTGATACATTTTGTGTATTTTGTAACGCGGCGTTGAGCTCCGTCACGCAACTTGCAATATTTGGTAAATTTTACGAAAACTTGGGAGTTTTTTGATCATTTCCTCAATGTGTATTCGCAATGCCTCTTCATTTCATAGGGAAATTGGGAAACAAAAATATATTAATGGGAATGGACTGTTTTAAGGTTCCCAGGTTCCTACTTCCTACCCAGCTATCTGCGGGGTACCTTATAAAGCTAAAAATCATCTGTCATTTCTGATATTCGTACTAAGCGCCGCACTTTTTTTCGTTATAAGAGCGAGGAAATGAAAATATTAAATATTTCAATTACTCAAGTTGGGATCGAACCCACGAACTATCTTGTATACAGTCACTTGATTTTTTTTTAATTTTTTTTTATGGATAAGACACGGCAAATGAGAAAGTGATCACAGTCGTCCACGGCTACGTGTAACTCCAGATGAGCTACAGGAGCGTCGTCGGTCCCTAAGATGAATGGGCACCGGGGCCCGGCGTTACCCAATGCGAAACGCAGTGGCCAAAGCCGCAACTTAACGCCGGTTTTAAATATTGGTCGGTTGGTAATGATCCGGTCGAGTCTGCCCATGCGTGTTGTCATTGCTAATAGCGAGACTCTCCCACACGTACTTTAGTCGCCTCTTACGACACCATCAGTACCAGGGTGATTCTATTCTAAGCCGGAATTACACGACATAAACCCATATATACCACGATATTTTACAGTTTTAATTTGACTAATCTTTACATTTAACTACGTTAGTGAAGCCACAGTTTCGCCACATTTGTTCATTTGACCTCCAAAGTGTAGGTTGGAGGTTATAACATACAAAAAACAACAATGAAATATATCTATTTAACGGCACGACACTCTATGACCTCCACTCCAAATAAATGAAAACCAGAAAATAAATCACAAAAGCTCTATTAATTAGTACGCTGAAATAATTCACCAGTATAAAGCACAAGCTTAATAAAAAGCTCGATAATTTAATTAACAATAACACGTTTCCAATACAAATTGCGTCGTAAAAGTCGAAATGGAATAAGTTTATTATTAAAAATTGTACGTTCATATAACAATAATAGAAATAACTGTCGTATAATAGTGTGACCGTAAAATGACTGGTAGTGGGTTCGATCCCAACTCGTTGAGATACATACATACATAGCTTCACGCTATATCCCGCACGAGGCAGAGTAGGCAGAGGGAACCCGGGAACCTAGTGTTAAGACACTCCGTTCCACTTCCGTTTCCCACTTTCTCGATGAGATGATATACATATTCAATGTTTTCAAATTAAATATTTCATATTTTCATTTATATGCTCTTGTAACGAGGTAAAACGCGGCGTTGAGTACCGCCACTCAACATATAATGTTTCAAATTCAACGGAAGGTGAGGAACGGAACGGAGTGTAACTTAACACTAGTTTCCCGAGCTCTCTCTACATTGCATTGCGCGGGATGCAGTCTTAAACTGAAAAAAACACTACAGTATAGTCGTCTGTTTGTGTGTATGTGTGTAAAGAAATTTGCAGTAAAGGTTAAATATATCATTGTTTGATTTGCTCGTATTTATTGGAGGACTAGTCGCTTGATCCGACTTTGATGTTGAGTTATTTATAACCATATAATAAGGTATATGTGAGACTATTACCGCGACTGCTGTAGGTCCGACTCTCTCTCGAGAAAGAAATGTTTAAAATTTTTCGCTCTGTTATTGAGGCAAAGCGCTGAATGAAGTTCCGCCACTTAACACTCAATACCTTTATGATTCAATGGAAAGTTGGGAACGGAAGTATCTAAAGGAACAGAGTGTCTTAACACTAGGTTCCCATGTTCCCTCTACCTACCCTGCTATTTAGGGGATATAAGGAAAATCTACAAAAAAAATTGTATATAATATACAATTTTTTTCGTCCTCAACAATCGTTATTAAGAATTAATGTGCAAATTTTTGAGTTCTTTCGTTATATATATACCATTTTTTTTTTTCGATTTTATTTTCTCCTAAATATATACTCAACTATAACTTATCTTTCCAATGTTTCTACATAACATAAATTTAAAATCTAACGCTATTCTTGAATTAATTCTGACAAACAAACATACAAAAAGCCTCTTTTTATAATATTGAATTGAAGATTAAATCTCAGCCTGGTATTGAAAGGTAAGCTGCACGTTGCCCGTTGGCAGGTAAGCGTATGGTGTTGATGATCCGCTTGTCGATACTTAATGAGTCGATTGTATTTAAAAATCAATATATTGTAAAGGTATTTTGTACGAGAGGCGCAAATTTTGTGGAAATTCCGATTTGGAAGAATGTTTTTCATTTTTGCTTGTAATTGGGCTTTCTATCGAATATTTATATATAATTTTGTAATGTTCAATGTTGTTTTATTTATTTACTCCCCTGTATGGATTCCATAAAATACAAGTTCAAATTCGAGAGTATTCAGGGTTAAGGAACAGCGTTGTAGAGACATAGAGTAAAGATTGGCGGAACTAAACGCTGCGCTATGTGTCGTTAACAGAGTAAGGAAATGAGAGAATTAAATATGTTATGTGTTCGAGTAGGAATCAGATTCACAGTCTGGTTCTCCTTTTGGGCACGCCTGCACCTAAAAATGGTTGAAATGAATTTAAAAGCTTTTATTATATACTATGCCTCAAATTCGGAATTGTGGAAAGTGGAAAACGGAGTGTCTTAACACTAGGTTCCCAAGTTCCTTCTGCCTACCCAACCATATGCGGGGTACAGCTTGAAGCTGAGTAGTAGATTACTTTCGGTCGGTATCTTTGTTTTGGAAACTTTGAACGCAATTTTGACTGATTTTAAAACTAAGCAGATAAATTTAAAAAAATCCCGCACGAGGCAGGGTAGGCAGAGGGAACCCGGGAACCTAGTGTTAAGGCACTCCATTCCACTTTCATTCCCCACTTTCCACCGAATTTGAGGCATTGCGTTTTGAGTGGCGAAACTCAAGGCCGCGCTTTTGCCTTATTACCAGAGCGAATGAAATGAAACATTCAATATTTAAATTGGAAATATTAAATATTTCATTTCCTCGGCCGGGCATCGAACCCAGAACCTGTCGGTTACAGTCACACGCTTGTGCTGCTGTGCCACGACAGGCCTCAAATAAATAATAGTTAAAAAAATGTATGGAATATATAGTTTTGATAGATCAATTCAGAAAGCATCCACTAACTTATTTCGCACTTAATTTAAATATTAAAAAATAATCATAATTGTATTTTGAAATAATAATAAATTGAGTTACTTTTTGAAAAAAAAAAAAAAAAAAAACCTATTTTCTATGCGACTAATTGTAAAATTTATACTGTACTTATAAGATAAATTCGAAATATTCAAACAAAATGCTTGTTAGTAAAAGCAAATAATATTACTATGTTAGGCTGTCGAAGTATTGAAAGTAGATACTTGTGTACTCAACGTCTATACGTCTGTTGCTACGAGTGTCCTGACGTACTCGTAGATACTGTACTGAAAGCATATTAGATACATATTTTTCACTTTTTTAGAAAACGTATAAAAAAATAATCAGGATTTGAACCCGCGCCTTTCGGGAATATCGTTTAATATGGACAGTTACCAAAAGGGACGAGCTTCACGCTATATCACGCACATAGCAGGATACGCGGAAGAGCCGTGGAATCTAGCGTTAAGACATTCTGTTCCCATTAAAACACTTTCGTTCCTCAATTGCCACTAAATACTCGATTCTTTGCCAGTTGACTGGCGCAATTTAACACCGCGTTTTGAGGAAACGAAAATATTCAATACTGACCCTTAATATATCGCATTTATGTACATATTACCGATTTACATCTTATTCTAAAACTTCCTCTTTATTACAACTTACAGTTAACAAAAATGACAAAGCCTGAAAAATCTATATTTCGACACGAAACAAAATAAAATATATTCGAAATATTCTTTTCATTCTAACGAAATACGAATGTGATCGACATTCTCGAGTGCTTGCATCAAGCTAGCTACAAGCACAAGCGGTAGGCGCGTAATTGGTTGGAAACTCAACCACGATCTGTACAGTGCGTTCACCACTTGCCAGTCCCATTAATGTTGACTATTAGGAAAATATGAAATATGAAATTTTATATGTAAAAATTTTGTAAAATTTTTCTTTTTAAGGATCTGGTTCAAATGTTACTTTTTCGTTAGTTCGCCTTTTATATAATATTTGGGTCTCTATGTAGAGATGGTTGAACTAGATTTTAGTATTTTTAGTTTAAAGTTCATATTATTTAGTAGCTTTTTGTCTTCACCTCTGGGTAGATAGTGAGAATCTGGGAAAATAGTGTTAAGGCACTTTGTTCTCATTAAAACACTTTCGTTCCGCTGACTTTTAAGGCATTGCGTGCTGAGAAGATATCTGTGGATTGCTATATTATTGAATATTAAAGGAAAGAAGAATATTAAATATTTCATTTCATCTAGTAAGTATTGAAACTATAATCTGTCGCATTTATTGCACATTTTTGTCACGCGCTATTATGCTTGTGGCTACTAACCTCGATTTTCAATAGAAATTGATCAAAGACCTATTTATTAGGGTAGTTATGAAGATATCATATTTTAATATGTTCATTGCTATGCTCTACATATGTGTTTGTATGAAGTCTTCTAATATTGATTATTTTAAGTTAAATGGTTGCAGGTTTCTTTACTTTGCCATGCTGTATAAAATTATGACAAGTCTCCTTTTTGATTTGTTAGATATAGGGGACTGTCGTGCCGCACGTACATAACGCGACAGTTTCTGGATTCGATCCTCGAGTGGTCGAGAAAATGAAATATTTAATATTTCCATTTTAAATATTTAATATTCTTATTTCATTACTATGATAATGAGGCAAAAAGCTGGGTTGGGTGTCACCACTCAGGACGTAGTGCCTCAAACCATGTGATTTCGCCTTAGAATAGGATCACCCTGGTACTGATGGTGTCGTAGAGTACGTAGAGGCGACTAAAGTACGTGTGAGAGAGTCACGTCGTCAGCAATGGCAACACGCATGGGCAGACTTGACCGGATAATTACCACCTCCGGCATTTAAAACCAGCGTTAAGTAGTGGTAGCTTTGGCCACTGCGTTTCCCATTGGGTTATGCCGGGCCCAGGTTCCCTTTTGGACCTTAAAGGTCTGCAACGCTTCTGTAGCTCCTCTGGTTTGCCGTGTCTTATTCATAAAAAAATCGGCGAAAAGTGGCGAATAGGAAATAGGTTCTCCTCAACTATCCTCTGTACGCTGCCATATGTGGGTTTTTTATAAAGCGTGAAGCTGTATAAAAAAACCCTAACACCAAGCTAAATACTCAGAAAATGGTGTCCTAAAGAAACAAAACATGGTGACAACAATCGAAAAGAAAAAAAAACCATTAACCACACCAAAAAACTCACAAGGACACGTTAAACGCCAACCGATCCCATATACGAAATTAAGTCAACAAGCTCTACCGAAAAAATATTCATAGCCGATATCTTTAGGTGTGAAGTGAATGAGGCAAGGAACAGTCTTCATGAATTGGAAATGCAATTTGGCCGGATATATTCTGGCAATTGTTTTTGAGAGTCACCGATTTTCTTGATAGACGCACGAGAAGTCGCCTACAGACGTTAAATGTTTTTTATATGAGATCCTCGTGTTTAGAGACGGTTTGTTTCGGAAAACGCTTATAAATGGCTCTTTATTTTTTCTTTATTGTGATTGAATTGTGTATTGATGTGTCGTATTGGACGTTAGAATAAATTTAGAATTTTATCTAATTTAGCAAAATAATATAGGAAGTAGAATGGTGAAATTAGATGGTTGTTGGTTTAATCTGTTTTTAGGGTATATTTTTTGAGCTCATTTGAATTCCCAAACTCAACATGAAAATAAAACTTTAAAAAGGGGTACAGAAATATCTTAGTGTCAACGAAGGTTCCAAATACTAGGTTCCTAAGTTCCCTCTGTCAATATTTTCATGTATGGAAAACAGCGTAAACTCATAACGTAATGTTTAGCCTGTTCGCGTCTATTGAAGAGATACAACGTTAAAGTGAAAATACGTTAAAGAATAAAAGATTTTTTGTATAAAAAACTTAAGCTTTCACTCATACTCATAGTCAGCTTTTCGCTGTATCCCGCTCGCACGTGGCAGGGTAGGCAGAGGGAACTTGGGAACCTAATGTTAAGATACTCCGTTCCGTTCCCAACTCTAACTAAGTTCTTATTTTGTATTTATATATTGAAATTGTATTCAAAATAAGATACTAAATGAAATTGCAACATCTAGAATAACTCATGTTCACAGGTTATATGATAATACGTATTACGAATATTATGCATGGTAGGTTTACATTGGGTGTTTTTGGAGTTTACATTGGTTGATTTTGGAATTTGGAATGATATTACCATGATCGAACCAGCCCAACTTATCGAATGACCAAGCACTCTGACCACTAAGCCATACGCTATTATCTATATATGTTCAACATTTTATATGTTTAAAAGCCTAAAGTCATCTTTTTTATTTAAAATATAAAGCATTTCTTATATAAAAAAAATATTCTAATGTAGTGGTTACTATTAAAATTTTACGATCAAAATAAAATCCCGTAAGGAAATGTAAGCCTTCCCTTACTTCAGCATCTTAGAATCATCGCGTAATAAAAAGCGTGTTTTACCGAGTTATTATACAGTGAGGCTAGAAACTTCGACTCCACGTCCATACCAAATTGGTGTGAATTTTACGATGACCTCCCATATCTTTTAGCTGCGAGCGACGTTTTATACATTTTTACTTACAAGTACAAGTAGTTTTGTACCTATTTTTCCTTTTATTTCGTATTTTTTTCGGTGCTATTGTAGTTTTAAATAAAACTTCGACTGGAGTAATTGCGTATAACTAGCGTTGTAACCAGTGGTGGAGCAGGGCATGTGACTGTCAATACGACAAGTTGTGGGTTCGATTCCCATTAGAGGAAATTAAATATTTAATATTTTCCAATTAAATATTTAATATCTTTTTTCGCTTTGATAACAAGGCAAAGTGCGGCCTCAAAACACAACGCCTCAAATTCGGCGGAAAGTAAAGAAGTGAAAAAGAAGAAATAATATCCTGCCATGTGCGGGATACAGCGTGAAGATAAGTGAGCGAGCGAGTGAGTAAGTAGTTTTTGAATATTCGATGTTTCGAACACCTTTCAGTAGTCCGTAGTCACGGGGCCTCCCCGTGACTACGGACTACTGAACGGTAAGCAACAAAGAGTTTAAAAAAAGATGTTATTTAATAACCATAAACACCATTTATAATAAAATGTTATATAATAGCGCGGCGTTAAGTTCCACGGCCTTACACTCGAATCCGATCCAAATCGATAAACACTGGTGATCCGAGTGGCTTGATATACATTTTCTCTGTGGTTTCTATTATATATACAGATTTACAATGTATCCTACACATGGAAGGGTAGGCAGCGGGAATATGGAAACCTAAAATTAAAACACTCATTATTTGCGTTTCCAAATTTCCGCCGAATTTAAGAAGAGACAGCAAACGTACGGGTCACCTGATGGTAATGGTCACCATCGCCACGGCCCCATGTAGCTCCAGAGGAGCTACAGGAGCGTTGCCATCTTCTAAGGTGGATGGGCACCGGGGCCCGGCATTATCTAATGCGAAACGCACTGGCTAACGCCACTACTTAACACCAGTTTTAAATGCCGGGGGTGGTAACAATCCGGTCAAGTCTGCCCATGCGTGTTGCCATTGCTGGCTATGTGACTCTACCACACGCACTTTACTCGCCTCTTACGACACCATCAGTACCAGGGTGATCCTATTCTATGCCGGGATCACACATTTACATATATATGCAGGATATAGCGTTAAGCTATGAATAAGATTCAAAAATTCCAGAAAGGATACTCTAAACTCCAAAGAAACTTCCAAGGTAAGCCAGCAAATATAAGTAACACTTCCAATCAAAAGTAAATAGCCTTCGCGAGTATTAAGTGTAGTGGTCTAGATTGCTAGTGCAAACAATTTCTACGTTACGTTGTTGGACAATCTCGCGAACTTTGGTAAATTAAATTAGAAAATATAAACAAGAATGAATCGGGCAGTACGGAGCGGAACTTTATTTTTACAAGATTGCTGCTCAGTTGGAAATTGGTTTAAAATGAGCGTTTCTTTACTAGCACGTGTATATACGTGTGGATTATAGAAGTTGTAAATGTTATTTCTTTGATATTCATACGGTGCCATGTCAAATTGCTGGGTTGGCAGAGGGAACATAGGAACCTAGTGTTGAGACATTCCGTTCACTTTAAGGCACTTATATTGCCCACTTTCCGTCGAATTGAGATAATGATTGTTCAATGGCCAAACCCAATGCGGCATTATGCCTCGTTACCAGAGCGAGGGAGAAAATATTAAGTATTTCAATTCTTCGAGTATGAATCGAATGTACCTATCACGAGAATACCAATGCAGGTCTAGAGTGTGAATATTAATAATCAATATAAAAATAATAGGTACATGCTGTACCCTGTACTTAACAAGGTGGCAACATAGTGATAAGACAGTTTGTTTCCTATTTGCCCCCGAATTGAGTACCGGAATTCAATGCTACGCTTCATACTACCAGAAAGAAGTCCACGCCAAGAAAATGACTTGGCGATTATTTTGAAATAAAACATTTAGTCAATATAAAATGAAACATAAAATAAAAAATTAAATCCAAGAATGTTTCGAATCAAAATACCAAAAAAAAAAGTAATAAAATCTAAACTTTTTAAGGAAACAAGGATTTGAACTTGTGTTATCATGATACCGCGTTGCTACAGTATCACTGCATTTGATAGATAAAGTGCCGTCGAGTACCCTCCAAGGAGACATTGCAGCACTGCTACATTAATCACAAACTGAAATACTTGTGGTTTTCATATATAATATTATATATGAAGTCATTGTAGCATCGCAGTAAAGTTTCGGATTCTTTACAACAAATTATATATGTTTGATGTCTATTATATATCTGGAGTGGAGACCGAACCCATTACGTCTCTAAAACATGTGCCCCACGCGGGAAAAGCCTCAAATGAAGAACTAGTTATTGATAATTTATATAATGTATTTAGACTCATATTTAAGCTAAGCTTCAAACGCTAAAAATATTTGTACTGCATTTGATTCCTATCAAGGAACATGATTATTTCCACTTCCTTACTTTGGTGTCAAGACGTTGTACGACGTTGAGTTACACCACTTAACGCCCAACACGCAATGCCTCAAATTCGGAAAGCGGGGAACGGAAGTGGAACGGAGTGTCTTAAGGTTCCCAGGTTCCCTCTGCCTACCATGCCTCGTGCGGGGTAGGCAGAGGGAACCCGGGAACCTTAAGCGTGAAGCTAAAAAATAGATATTTTGAAATAAACATTGAACAACGAATTGTCTTAGTTTAAAGTAAATTTGTTACTTTAATTGGCTAGTTTTTTCTCGTCCTGAGCTTAATTAATGGGTGAATTATCTAAAGGAAGTACTTCTGGTTATGTGCCTTGTACTATTCTTTGATTTATTTGAAGTTAAATAATATATGTCTTGCTATTTAAGCTAATCATATAGAAAAGGGTATATAAAGGTATCGACCACGCACGCGTCTGTAATGTATATTTAAAACATATAATCTTTTTTATCAATATATTAATTGGAATATCTTGAACAAATATATAAAATAGTAAAGCGATTTATCTACTTCTTTAAAAGTAATCGTTGCAGCGTTGAATACCGCCAACACTCAATGCGATAAATTCGGGGTAAAGTGAAAAACAAAAAAACGGGAACGGAGTACTTTAACTTTTGGGCTGAAGCTGGAAAAAATCAGTATCTACATTATATTAATAATAATAATATATCGTCTATGTAAATTTGTACACTCAGATTGTAGAATATCTGAGACAATCAGGCGGCGTCAACACTAGGTCTCATTAGACGGCGGTTAGGTGCAAGTGTTTGATTTGCTAATCACCTTTAACCTTTGTTTATTTATAATATTTGTTAATTATTGAAATATTTAAAAGTATTTTGATATTGTGCCTGTAAACGCGACAGGTTGTGGGTTCGATCCCACTAGTGGAAGTGAAATATTTAATATTTCAATTTCTCCGCTCTTGAGTTAAGGCGCGGCGTTGAGTTGCGCCATTCAACTCCGTGAAAAACGAAGAACAGGTGTCTTAGTACTAGATACATTAAACCAAGATAAATCAAGAATAAATTTGGAATTCGAACCAGCATTCTCCGTTGCAAAACACATATTATAGTTACAACAAAGTATCAAGAAATCACACACGCTGTACGTACTACATCTGATATTTGTTCCGCGCCCATTTAATCTTGGACTGCTCATTCCCTAATTGCAAGTGATGTAGGTTTTCAGCCGGTAGCAGGGATTCCGTATATAATTTTTATAAATATATTTTTAACTTTTTTTTTTAATTACACGCAGAGAGCTTTCTATTTATCTCTTTATTTGGATTCTATGAAGAGTAACGTAGGTCTTAACAGTGGAGTCCCTTTGCTTACTGTATCTTATGCAGAACAGCTCACGCTGCCCGTAAAGAATATTGCTAAAGAAATCTTACTTACGCTATATCAGGTTTATCGTCATTAAAATTTTATTATTTACTGGTAATATTGAGGACTTACTATCTTACTATAATGTTTGTTAAAAGAGAATGCCATATATGTTGTCTGCATTTTTAATAAATATTCTTCTGGATTCTTAAAAATACTTTTTTTTAACTTTTTTTTATATCACACAAAGTAGGCAGAGTACTCTTTTTATTCAAGCACTTTCCTTTTTAAAATATAGTTTGTTGAGGTGCGGAACTCAACTCTGTGGTTTTCCTCAATAGAAAAAAAAATACTCACTCCCCTGAAATGGAATCGAACTAACAATCGTCGATTTTAAATGAAACACTTTTAACCGGATTAATCGCGTATATTGATAATACATGTTTTTGGAAATCCTTTACAGTACAGTAGTCAGTGGTCACGGGTAGATTGACTACTGTAAACTGTTCGAAACGTCAGGTTTCCAAAAATATGTATAAAAATCAATATACGCGATTAATCCGATTAAAAGTGTTTCATTTAAAATGTGTAACAATCGCGAAAATCGAAGACATTATTAATCGTCGATTTCACAGTCAGATATTACTGTACCAGTGATCTCGATGGCTTCTCATCGATCAAAAAATATAAAAAAAAAACACTACATCTATATAAAAAATATATATTTTTATCCATAAATATTCCTCCATTGAACAACGTAACCCTAAAAAGACTAATATCGCTAAAACGGTTCAATACAGCGCTTTGATGGTATGTTTACACTTGTTATTAGCTAATTACACGTCAATGAATGCCCGTTCGAATCCCGTTTGGTAAAGAGTAAAGATATATAGTGGAGCTTTATATCATTTGTTGATTGGAGCTGCTATTGAGAATCAATGACAGTTGATCTTTTTCACTTTCTGTTACGTCAGAACAAAAAATAGCTAGAATATATATATATTTAAAAGCTTTTAGTTCGTTTGATTTTAATAAAATAACTAAGAATTATATAAAGTATAGCCCATAGCCATCGATTAATGGACTATCTAATTTAAAAAGATATTTTGAATTCCCACTAATTGTTCCTGAGATACGCACGTTTAACCATACATCCTCAGCTTCACGCTGTATCCCGCACATGGCAGGGTAGGCAGAGGGATCTTGGGAACCTACTATTAAGACACTACGTTCCACTTCCGTTCCCCATTATCTGCGGAATTTAAGGCATTGCGTGTTGAGTGGCGGAACTTAACGCCGCGTTTTTTCCTTGTGATAGAGCGAAGAAATGATAACATTAAATATTTATATTGAAAATATTAAATATTTAATTTCCTCGAGTAGGAATTAAACCCAGAACCTGTCGGTTACAGTCACAAGGTTGAGCCGCTGCGCCACGACACGCCTCTACTATAGTTTTATAATAATATAAATCATACAAGCTATATATAATTTTGTAATAATAAGTATAGCTTACAAATACTTTTCGTTATATAGAATAACCATGAGTGTCATATAACCAAAAACTAAAGTTCCCGTAGGATAATAAATGTAAATTTATATGAAAACTCTCACATCATATTCACGAAAACTACCGTAAGAACTTCAATATGTTTGATATGAAGCGATCATAAAATATATTATTTAACGGTACGTTTATAGAAGACCCAAATTCACAACGATGGTATACATAGAATGTTGTAAAACAAAAGTACATTGTGTTTGTTGTGAAAAGAAATAAGGCCTGTCGTGGCGCAGGGTCTCAAACGTGCGATACTCATGATACGTTGTGGGTTCGATCTCCAGTTCTTCCTTTCTTAGCTTCACGTTGTTTCCCGTACGAGGCAGGGTAGGCAGAGGGAACCCGGGAACCTAGTGTTAGAACACTCAGTTCCACTTCCGTTCCCCAATTTCTAGATAGAGCTAGATCTAGAGTTAGTTAGAACACTCAGTTCCACTTCCGTTCCCCAATTTCCGCCGAATTTGAGGCATTGCGTGTTGAGTGGCGGAACTCAACGCCGCGCTTTGTGTCATTACCTCTTATTTTGATCTCCAGTTGAGGTAATTAAATATAAAATATTTTTATTTTCGCTCTGTCTCATGCTCAGGTCTCAAATTCCTTGGAAGTGGAACTTATTACGTGTTTATATTATGTAAAATATCATACATTTTAATTTTCTTCGCATAACTTTTTTATCTCCGTACTTATAAGATTATAAATTTAAAGCAAGGAACACATGTGACACCGCACCTTTTCCAGAGATGTTCTGAGATGACAAAAGTTAACTTTGCACTGCATTAGCCATTTATTTTCATATACTGTTATAAAATTTACATCTATTAAAAATATCTTTTAGCTTCACATTGTATTTAGTCTAGTATAAAAAAAAAACTCCGTTTCTCTTTATCATGCCAATTTCCGAGACATTGCCGTAACTCAACGCCGCGTCTTATTTATTACAAATCAAGAAATTCGTACAGCTATTGACAGTATTAACACATAATCCGATTGCAACACAGCATTCTGACATAACCCAAATACAATGTGTATATGAATATAATATCTATAAAGCAGCTACTTGGTACTTACTGCAGGCTATTCAGAGTAACGGCGTATTGAAGTTAAGTTCTAGCGCCACCTGGCTAGATAGAGCTAGATCTAGAGTTAGAACTGGGTCTGGCCTATGTGGCTCTGTAATCTGCCATTCCTATGCAAATTCGCTCGCTCAACCAACTATGACTTCATATAAAAGAGTATTTTCATATTGCTGTTCGTGTATTGAATCTGTTGATGTTGGGGAGAAATTTTATGGTATTTTTTATTTAACAATTTTAGTTTAGCTTAGTAGTTCTGAGTAGATTTGATGGTGGTAAGCTTGGTGCCGATTCGGAGCAGCATATTGAAATAATTTTGATTTCTTGGCTCTGATAGACAAAGCATGGCGTCGAGTTCCTCAATATGGAATGTCTCGAAAATTTAACAGTGCGTGGAAAAAGTAGTGCCTTAACATTAGATCCCTTCTACCCTTTTAAACGTTTCTAACCAACTTTGTCAAAGTAACCAACATACTTATCAATTTATTTCAGCTTATGTTTTAGGATCTCGGTATAGAGATTTTTACAAATGTCCACAACCCATTTTTAAGATAGTGGTAATTTTGTGAATATTTCTTGGTATTTTAAAGTGTCAATCCACTCTTTGGAAAGAAAAAAATTAACGTACCACGATTTGACCCTGTAAACCCACGTTTAAGAAAGCAAAACTGCGGACACATTGGTAATAAAACAAATATACTTTTTGAACTTTGAAAAAAAATATGGCTTACAATGAGTAGATTTATTTTGGCAATATACTGAAACTATCGACAGCAACGGGAGCCCACCTCGTTCTCAATGTTTGGAACGACGTCCGCTATAGCAAGTAAGTGAATTTTGCCTTTATGCAGCCACTTGACTAGGCAACAGAAGGTTTTATCCTTTGATTACACTTTCAAGTTCTACGAAATCCGATGCGCCCTGGAGGTTACATAGATTCGAAGAAGGTGAAATCTTCTAGCTTAAACGACAGTCTTTTAAGAAAAAAATATTTAAATAACTTTGATACTTAATGTACGGCGTTGAACTCCGCCAGTCTACACGAAATATCTGAAATCAAGAAGTGGTGAACGGAACTGTTTATAGGAACGAAGTGTCCTCCTAACGTTTCGTTTCTAAGTTTCCTATGCCTATCAACATTATTATTAGTGCAATGGGTAAATAAAGTACAGTGTTAGGTTACGTTTGTTTGAATATAATTTGCTTTGCACTAGATTGTCTCCGCCTACTATTTTCGTGCTTTGATTACACTTCAAAGTTCCAAGAAAGCCAATGACACCTCGGGGCTATACGACAAATGAAGATTTCAAAAACTTTAACAATAAATGTCTCTAGCGATGGCAATACCTACTTCATGTTATAAAGTGAGTTTTGTTTTTTTTTTTGTGTGTGTTTTTTTTTTTAAATTCACGCTGTATCTATATATGTATTCCACATGGCAGGGTACGTAGGGGAAAGCTGGGAACCTAGTGTTTACGCACTCTGTTCCCCATTAAGGCATTTTCCGTCGAATTCTTGAGGCATTCCATGGTGAGTGGTGAAACTCAACGCTGTACTATACCTTGTTAGCAAAGTAGGGACAATAAAATACTGAAAATTCCATTTTCTTGAGTGGGAATCAAACTCACAGCCTGTCAGGTTAATAGTCAATAGTCGCACGTTTATGGCCCTGCCCCTTGTTTGGTTATGCTTTTCTTGTTCTTGTGTTTTTCTTCTTGTTTTTTTTTTATTATTTCATCTCACCACTATCACAGAAGAGGAACGGAGTGTCTTAACACTAGGTTCCCAAGTTCCCTTAACCTACTCTGCCACGTGCGGGATACAGCGTGAAGCTGAGTAAGTATCTTAAAAAAGGCATTGGAACTGTAAATGCTATTCTTGGTCAGAGGAGTTATATATTTTGATTTTTCTCTTTTCCTTTTTTTTTCTCGAGTATTTTCTAACAGTCATGTACACTTTTGTCTGATAAGCTAAATTACAAATGACATTTGCTTAGTAAAACTCAATAGACGTCAATGTCCACAATTTATGTCACTATCTAATCCTTTTAAAACGGGATTACAAAGGCTTCACGGTTTTCCAATAAAAACATATTAAGTAGTATTTTTAAATTAACATTCTGTTAGTTGATTTAAAGTAGTAAGCGTAAGTAACCTGGTGTTAAGACAATCCATATACACTTTAAAGTTAATTTTCTAAAAATTTTGCGTGTTTGCGTGTTAAGTGGCGCGACTGAGCCGCCTTTGATCTTTTAATCTGAGTCGAGGAATAAAAATAATTTACGTGAAACGAATGCACAACTGTTAAGTATAACGTAAGTATATAATTCACAAATCATGGACTTCATATAACCATATTAGTGAATTTACTTAATATTATACGATTTTTTTTAGTATAACTCCATATATTCTAATCAAAATCCATACGACGGCATTCGAAATGCATCCAAAAGACACTGTCGCATTCAACAACCGTGTCACGTACTTTCTCATTGTGGAAACAAAAATTGTAGAAACACTAACACACTAGTGGCGGTGCCAAGTCGCTTCATTAGGACTTGTGACTCGTATTCTTTACTCTACACTTGCAGTGACACGTGATTCTGGTACCGGTTAAATAAATTTAAGCACGTGCTGGTTGAAATTAAATTATTTTTCAGAGTATATATACATATGCTAGCGATGTCGGAGTGATGGTGAATGTCCTTCAGTTGTTGTTGCGTCAAGAGAATGCATAAAAAAATGGCATTTAGAAACTCCAGCACATCTATGAGTAAATATTTGAAATTTTTTTGACAAAGAAAATATTTTCGAACTGCTACACCGATTTTTAACAAAAAAATTGTAAAAAAAATATCATGAAAACATCCATCGAGATTCGAAATCGGTCCATTTTATTCGAGGGTTACGATGATACAAACTGACATACTTATATAAAAATAGACAGGCCATAAGATTACTACCGCATGTAGAGTAGCTCTTTAAGTTATATTCAATTTTCATAAAACCCCAACTGAAACACCACAGTGAACAAGGCCTTCTATTAATAAAAAAAACATACTCATATTAGCCTTTTCATTCAAAAGCTAACGCGCAAGAAGGCCACAGACAAAACATTTCATTTTGCGTCTAGGGTCAATAGATCTCGTTAAAACATGAATGTTCTTACTTAAACAAACAAAATTTAAAAATCTTACTTTTCACCCTTGAATTATATTGTAATATTGACAGTACTAATAATTTAATGGGACATGTCTCAAAATCAAATATTTCAGTTCAGCAGGAAGGTCAAATCAAGGGAATATTTACTCAGTTCATCCGCGTCTTGATAAGGGGTCCAAATTATAGTTTATTAGAAGTTTCAACAGCCGGCCAGTGACGAATTAGCTAATGCTTTTACCCAAGTCTTCTCTGGTATTAAATATTATCTCTCTCTCTCTCAGCTTTATGCTGTATCCCGCACGAGGCATGGTAGGCAGAGGGAACCCGGGAACCTAGTGTTAAGACACTCTGTTCTACCTCCATTCCCCACTTTCCGCCGAATTTGAGGCATTGCGTGTTGAGTGGCGGAACTCAACGCAGCGCTTTGCCTTATTACCAAAGCGAAGAAATGAAACATTAAATATTTTACATTGAAAATATTAAATATTTCATTTCTTCGACTGGGGATCGAACTCAGAACCTGACAGGTTACAGTCACACGCTTGTGCCGCTGCGCCACGACAGGCGTCAAGTATTATAGGTAGGTATTTTATATTTTTTTATGTTTTTTAGCTTCTACGCTATATCCCGCCCTTAGAAAGGTAGATAGAGAAAGAGAAGACCCTATTAAGATGCTTCCTTTTCTCTCTTTCCGTAGAATTAGATCCTTATGCCGCAGAAACAAGGAAGCGTTGCGTTTACAGTGGCACGCATGTGCCCTTGCATCACGTCGGGCTTTTATGTATATAATAAAATCTAAGAAATCGAATTTGACCCACTTTGGAAATTTGTATTATTGTCAAATTTAATGAAAAAAAATATTTTTTCAACTTATAATAGAGCTGATGATAGAAATAAGATTGGAATAAAAGAACTTTATTTTTTTTATAATGGAAAGGCCTTTCGAGTTTACGTTTATACAATTTGCAATTTTCAAACATATTTTTATTTTTATAAGTAAATGTAAATATTATTGATATCTTCACTTATTTCCTATCTTGGAGAAAATATTTCTCTCCACACTATAAATATCAGATATCTGAGTCA
Source organism: Eueides isabella (assembly GCA_019049475.1). Lineage (NCBI taxonomy): Eukaryota > Metazoa > Arthropoda > Insecta > Lepidoptera > Nymphalidae > Eueides > Eueides isabella. The sequence continues at coordinate 824,813 of CM032397.1, forward strand.
AGAGCGGACAGTTAAGGAAGAAGAATCTGTTTTGAATATCGATAAACACAAATTGAAACTTATTATATGTTCTTAGTATTACTTACCGGCGGGATTTTACAAAGTTTAAGTCAAACCGCAGCGTTAAGTTTCGCCACTCAACTTGCTTTGTATAAATATTGGATGTAATATAGAAAACCTAGTGTTAAGGTACTTCGACTTAACATTAGATTATTTTTTCCTACCTTGTTACATGCACGATAAAGCGTAAAGCTAAAAATGCTTAAATAAACATTCGTCTTTCAATAGTTAGCGATAGTTTAATTTGATTTTGTTTTCTATACCATTTAGTGCGATGACCGACTGTTTTTAATCCTATAAACGTCATACAATAAAGTTACAAGAACATATTGAAATAACAAATATAAACGAACGGACAGAAGGGTTTTTTGTTATATATAAGTTAGGGTCAGTCTATTTGCAATGATAATTCATAATAATCACATTACTGACGCCCTTACAACGGACAAACGGCCGTATTGATTTATTTTATTAAGTAATAGTTATTTTGACGGTATCTTGGCACAGTTGGTACGTATGGGAAAATTTTAAAGACTTTATAGACCTCGACGCAAAATAAGGGGTATTTTATATGTTTCTTTTTGTTAATATTTATTTATTCTATTGTCGGTCTGTGGCACAGTAGCTCCTGAATGAATGTACCGATTTGGGTGTGATTTAAACTTAATTATTAATATATAATTATTAAAAATTTATTACGAATGTCAGATTAGTAATTCAACGCGGTATTGAGAAAGATGGTCTTGTTAGACATACAGACTGGTTCGTGGGAAACAAAGAGTCCAAGGGTACCATGGTTCCCGTTTTTATTCGAGGTATAGAACCCTTAAATATATATACTTCAGCGTCACGTCATTCACGCGTCAGTGCTAAGACGCTCCATTTGACCTAGTGTTAAGACACTCCGTTCGTTCGCTGAATTTGAAGCATTGCGTGTTGAGTAGCGGAACTCAACGCCGCGTTTTGCCTTCTACCAGAGCGAAGAAATGAAAACATTAAATATTTAAAAGAAAAATATTAAATATTTAATTTCCTCGAGTGGGAATCGAACCCACAACCTGTCAGTTACAGTCACACGCCTGTGCCGCTGCACCACCACAGGCCTATATAATATTTCTTATAAAAATATTTATCATTCTCAATACAAAATAAATAAGGAAACTTTTCTTTTATCAGTCCTTCTTACTTGTATTGGAGGAATATACGTCGAATACAGCGTTTATTTGTTCTGTGAGACAAAGCGGCTTGCCTCACTGTCGCGATAGCCTCGTTGTCGGACGCAGCTTACCTGCCATGCTGTAAAACTGATACTATTATTTATATTTTTATACCGTTAATACATTGGTACCAAGAATTGAATTAATTTTTTTGCTTCATTTCTTATGTATTCTTATTACTGGATATAGCCGTGAAATTACCATTACCATTTTCAAGACATTGCGTGTAAGACGCGGAGCACAACGCCATCAATTATTATACGTTTTCACTTGAACAAGAAAAATATTATTTTTTTTAGCTTCACGCTGTATCCCGCACAAGGCAGGGTAGGCACAGGGAACCCGGGAACCTAGTGTTAAGACATTCCATACCTCTTCCGTTCCCCACTTTCGGCGGCCGCGCTTTTGCCTTATTACCAGAGCGAAGAAATGAAACATTAACTATTTAAATTCAAAATATTAAATATTTCTTTTCCTTGACTGGGGATCGAACCCAGAACCTGTCGGTTGCAGTCACACGCTTGTGCCGCTGCGCCACGACAGGTCTCAAAAAAATAAATAATAATTTATATAGGTGTTATACCATTTGGCGGAAAGTGGGGAACGGAAGTGGAACGGAGTGTCTTAATACACCTAGTATTCCAAGTTACCTCTGCCTATCCTGCCATGTGCGGGATATAGCGTGTAGCTGAGTAGAATAAAGTAGAGTAGAACTATTACTTTGAGTTGGGATCAAATTTCAAACTGTTGTACAGTCAGGGTCAGACGAGCCATTGTGCTACGATAGTCATTTTCTCTTAAGTATTATTTATATAAGTATCAATGCTTAATAATTAATAATAAATTAGTAACATTTCGTTTTCAGCTTTACGCTGTATCCCGCACGAGGCAGGGTAGGCAGAGGGAACCCGGGAACCTAGTGTTAAGACACTCCGTTTCACTTCCATTCCCACTTTCCGCTGAATGATGGGCTTTAAGGCATTCCATGTTAAGTGACGTGGAGGCATTTTTTGAAAATATTACATATATAATTTCCACGAGTGGGAATCGTACAGAGAACCTTGTCGTTTGCAGTCACACACACATGCCAATGCGCCACGGCAGGCCTCAGTTGCAGTCCATCTACAACAAAATTTTATTTTGGTTAAAATTATACCTCTATGTAAGAGCCAGCCACATACTCTGCTATTACCTAATACTAAGCTATAGGTTCTCTATCTTCACTGAATACATCGCTTACTACAATTGACAGAATATCTCATTTCAATATATAATTTTGAATGGGCTCACTAGATTGTACGTTAAAGTTACCATTAGGATATTAGAAATGTTTAATGATACTTACCCTAAGTATAGGAACCCTGGGAACCTGATGGCAGAATTTAACCCCGCGTTTTCCCTTCTTACCAAAGCAATTAGATTTCTAACATTGCTACAAATTTGAAAAAGTCTGTCTTATGTAAAAAATGTTCTATCTTATGTTTAAAAAGGTCAGTTGTGGCGCATTGGTACAACTGTGCGACTGTAAATGCGACAAGTAGTGGGTTCGTTTTCGACTTAAGGGAGTGAAGTATCTAATTATTTTTTCGCTCTTTAAACATGATGAAGCGCGGCGTTAAGTTCCGTAATTCAACACGCAATGTTTCGAATGCTGAGTAGAAAATTGGACTGCCTACCAACACATATAAAAAAAAAGTAAATAGTATATTTCACTATAGACCAATTTGTTAAGAGAAAATATATCTTTATAACTACTGTAGAAAATAAAAATAAATGCTGCTATATAAAATCGCGGCCGAATCACCAAATTTAGTAGTTATCACGTAAAAAAAACCATACGATTTAGCTTATTTTTAACACGCACGGCAATGGAGTACACGTCGCAAATCGTGTTCAATGTACCGTAACTAACGTAACTCGCTAACGTATTTGACGCGCACCGGAACGGATAGTGCCGTCTCGTTAATTAAGGTTTCTATCTACGACGTCCGGGAGTCACGTTTGTACGTAGTGTGTATAGTAAATGCGGTTACATTGATGTATTCATGTACATGTTAGCTCTGAGGCTGAGTTGCGGCGTAGCATGATTGTGCGGTAGCATGCTCTTGCTGTGAGCTCGAAGATTGTTGGTTCGATTCTCTTTTATGGGAATCAATGGTTTCTGGCTATATTCATTTTTGTAACAAGATAAAGCGCAGCGTTAAGTTCTGCCACTCAATGCTCAATGTCTCAATGTCTTATCTGTGTATGCGTAAAATGATTAAAGCTGGTTATAATCTTAACTAGGAAGGAAGACAGAGGACGGTCTTCTCTAATGTTGTTTTGACGTATTAAGTTTAAATATGTAACTAAAATTGCATACTGTGACTTCCGTCCTTATTAGGGTAGCAACGAGTATGATATAGTTTTATTTAATATCACCTTTATTTCTTTTCCTTACGTAGAAAGTAATAGAAGATACTTCCCTCATGAGGATTTAATATACATTTTAAATATGTGTAATATTTAAAAAATATATTGAATCCTCAATTTGATAATTTCTTATGTTTTATGACTTTCGTGGCCTGTGTCTGTAAACGACACAGGCCACTACAGGCCACATTTAATATTTTCTTGTTGCTCTGGTAACAAGGTATAGCGCGGCGTTGGATTCCATCACTCAACACGCAATTTGAGTGTTTCACCTCAAATTGACTTCTGTAGAGGAAATTAAATATTTAATGAAATTTTAATTTCTTTGCTCTTGTATAAAGGCAAAGCGCGGAACTTAGTTCCGCTAGTCAATACAAGCGTGTCTTAATAGAAATAGAGTGTCTAGGTTCCCAAGTTCCCTCTGTCTACCCTGCTATGTCCAGGATACTGGGTGAAGCTCAGAGAATCTCAAACTAAGGAGAATGCAATTAATATATTTTTTATTTCAGCTTTACACTATATCCTGCACATCGCATGACATCTAATTTTAAGATACTGCGTTCCGATTAAAACTCGTTCGTTACTGACAAAATGAAAATATTAAATCGCTTAAAACGATAAAAAATTACATAAAGCTTTAATATTGACATTATTAAAGATTTTTGTCATTTTTAGCGTGACGATTTATTCCGTTTATCATAGGGAACATTAGTGAATGGAACTTGGGAACCTAGACACTCCATTCCTAATGAAATACGGTCGTGTTGAGTACCAGAACTCAGTTTTGCGCTTTGCCTCGATCCATACTCATACTTATACTTAGCTTTACACTGTATCCCGCACATGGCAGGGTAGACAGAGGGAACTCGGGAACCTCTATACGGAAGGAAGTAAACATATCAGTTATTTCGTTTCCAGAAGTGGGAATCGAATTTAAAATGTGTCGCATTTACAATTGCACCGTTATGCCTGTGACTCACGACGGGCTTCATGAAAATTTAACTGTATAATTATACAAAGTACGAAGTAAGGGCATTTATCTCGTCACCTGTTTAACATCTTAGCGAGTAAAGAGCAAGAATTGGACGATAAATAAACGAACAAACTTATTATAATTACAGAAATGTGTCCATTCACTTCTATTTTCTGTTTAAATGTTTCCGTTATTAATATTTATTTTTAATTTCTTTCTTTTAGTTTGCTTGTACATACATGGCAAGGTACACAGAGGGAACTCGGGAACCCAGCCACTCAACTCCGTTTTCCATTCGTTATTTTAATTTCAAATTCCTATATTTTTATTTTTATACATATTTTACATAAAGCAACATATTTTACATAAAGTAAAAAAATCTTCTTTCACTACTTTCCAGTCACTCTTCGAGATAGTTTTTTTGTTTTTCTTTGAACCAAACTGATCCCTAAGCCGAATTATAAAATATTATTATTTAATAAACTACCCTACTAATCCATTCAACACGTAGTGACTTAATATAATTTGGCAAAAAATTAGGAACGAAACTGCCTTAATGGGACCAAGTTTTTTTAACCTACCCTGCTTCGTCACGCTTGCTAGGCTTGAAACAAAAATAATAATAATAACATCATGAAAATCGTACTGTAACCAACAATGGAAACGTACCAAACTACACGGCAGCCGCACGTGCCCATAACGACTCCCAACAGTTTGATTTAAAGTCGCAACAATTGTGTTTATGCTCTCCCCACACCTCCACCAACCAGATAAAACTTCTCTAATGGCCCTTTGTTTATTGAACATTTCGATTATTTTGATCAGATAGGCTCTTAGGTAATTTGGTATTGAAGTTAATGTATTGCAGATACGAATTAGATATATGTTAGTTGGAAGTGACGTGTGAATGTTTGGAATTATGTATTGTATATATTTATTTTCACGCTGTATTCTGTACGTGGCAGGTTATGATGAGGGAGCTTGGAAACGTAGTGTTAAGACACTCCATTTTGTACGAAATTTGTCTCTGGTAATGTGTATGTTGAATCATAATATACTTTGCCTGTAGAATTCGGTGGCAAGTGGAGAACGGAAGTATTTTAATGGGAGCAGAAAAAAAAATATTATAATTATTTCAGTCTCTAATATAACATAGTTGTGTATACGTTTAATAATTGAGTAATACTGAAACATGCTCAATAAAAAATAAATAATAATAATACAAAGTTCTTCAAGGTCCTTTTAATATAAAAGATGAAAGGCAAGGAAAAAAAGTTATTTAGTTGATATAATTCACATGAAATACGTAAATTATATGAAGTAAACGTAAATCTTTACTTTATTCACTTTTTTTGCTTCAAGCTAGATCCCGCATATATGTGAACTCTTTATTTCTACTTTCAGCGGAACTCAACGCTGCACTTAGACTTGAAATGAAAATACAATGAGAATCGACTCCACAGCACCATTTACAACCAGGCACTAAAACGCCACAAGAGCCTTATTCATTCACGTCAGTCAAAATATTTAAATGAAAATCCAATTCGCGTTAAGCCCATTAGAGGCAAAGTCGAACAATACAGCGCAGTAATAAACTGGTGTTTAACAAACAACTGACGAAGTAATATCGTGGAATATTCCAATGAAATATGTATTAAAACCGCGGGCAGCGGAATTAAGCTGAGAAGATCTGATCTTAACAACGCTTGTTGTCCAGTGGCGGATATTTTATAGTACCATTGAAAGATATACTCAAAAACATTGTGCTATTTCTTCTTGTTTTTTTTTTATTATTTCATCTCACCACTATCACAGAAGAGGAACGGAGTGTCTTAACACTAGGTTCCCAAGTTCCCTTAGCCTACCCTGCCACGTGCGGGATACAGCGTGAAGCTGAGTATCTTAAAAAGGCATTGGAACTGTAAATGCTATTCTTGGTCAGAGGAGTTATATATTTTGATTTTTCTCTTTTCCTTTTTTGTTTCTCGAATATTTTCTAACAGTCATGTACACTTTTGTCTGCTAAGCTAAATTACAAATGACATTTGCTTAGTAAAACTCGATAGACGTCAATGTCCACAATTGATGTCACTATCTAATCCTTTTAAAACGGGATTACAAAGGCTTCACGGTTTTCCAATAAAAATATATTAAGTAGTATTTTTAAATTAACATTCTGTTAGTTGATTTAAAGTAGTAAGCGTAAGTAACCTGGTGTTAAGACAATCCATATACACTTTAAAGTTATTTTTTAAAAAAAATTGCGTGTTTGCGTGTTAATTGGCGCGACTGAGCCGCCTTTGATCTTTTAATCTGAGTCGAGGAATAAAAATAATTTACGTGAAACGAATGCACAACTGTTAAGTATAACGTAAGTATATAATTCACAAATCATGGACTTCATATAACCATATTAGTTAATTTATACGATTTTTTTTAGTATAACTCCATATATTCTAATCAAAATCCATACGACGGCATTCGAAATGCATCCAAAAGACACTGTCGCATTCAACAACCGTGTCACGTACTTTCTCATTGTGGAAACAAAAATTGTAGAAACACTAACACACTAGTGGCGGTGCCAAGTCGCTTCATTAGGACTTGTGACTCGTATTCTTTACTCTACACTTGCAGTGACACGTGATTCTGGTAACGGTTAAATAAATTTAAGCACGTGCTGGTTGAAATTAAAATATTTTTCAGAGTATATATACATATGCTAGCGATGTCGGAGTGATGGTGAATGTCCTTCAGTTGTTGTTGCGTCAAGAGAATGCATAAAAAATGGCATTTAGAAACTCCAGCACATCCATGAGTAAAATATTTGAAATTTTTTTGACAAAGAAAATATTTTCGAACTGCTACACCGATTTTTAACAAAAAATTGTAAAAAAAAAATATCATGAAAACATCCATCGAGATTCGAAATCGGTCCATTTTATTCGAGGGTTACGATGATACAAACTGACATACTTATATAAAAATAGACAGGCCATAAGATTACTACCGCATGTCAAGTAGCTCTTTAAGTTAATATTCAATTTTCATATAACCCCAACTGAAACACCACAGTGAACAAGGCCTTCTATTAATAAAAAAAACATACTCAGATTAGCCTTTTCATTCAAGAGCTAACGCGCAAGAAGGCCACAGACAAAACATTTCATTTTGCGTCTAGGGTCAATAGATCTCGTTAAAACATGAATGTTCTTACTAAAACAAAATAAATTTAAAAATCTTACTTTTCACCCTTGAATTATATTGTAATATTGACAGTACTAATAATTTAATGGGACATGTCTCAAAATCAAATATTTCAGTTCAGCAGGAAGGTCAAATCAAGGGAATATTTACTCAGTTCATCCGCGTCTTGATAAGGGGTCCAAATTATAGTTTATTAGAAGTTTCAACAGCCGGCCAGTGACGAATTAGCTAATGCTTTTACCCAAGTCTTCTCTGGTATTAAGTATTATCTCTCTCTCTATCAGCTTTACGCTGTATCCCGCACGAGGCAGGGTAGGCAGAGGGAACCCGGGAACCTAGTGTTAAGACAGTCTGTTCCACCTCCGTTCCCCACTTTCCGCCGAATTTGAGGCATTGCGTGTTGAGTGGCGGAGTTCAACGCCGCGCATTGCCTTATTACCAAAGCGAAGAAACGAAACATTAAATATTTTACATTGAAAATATTAAATATTTCATTTCCACGACTGGGGATCGAACCCAGAACCTGTCGGTTACAGTCACACGCTGGTGCCGCTGCGCCACGACAGGCGTCAAGTATTATAGGTAGGTATTTTATATTTTTTTATGTTTTTTAGCTTCTACGCTATATCCCGCCCTTAGAAAGGTAGATAGAGAAAGAGAAGAAGCCTAATAAGATGCTTCCTTTTCTCTCTTTCCGTAGAATTAGATCCTTATGTCGCAGAAACAAGGAAGCGTTGCGTTTACAGTGGCACGCATGTGCCCTTGCATCACGTCAGGCTTTTAGGTATGTAATAAAATCTAAGAAATCGAATTTGACCCACTTTGGAAATTTGTATTATTGTCAAATTTAATGAAAAAAAAAATATTTTTTCAACTTATAATAGAGTTGATGATAGAAATAAGATTGAAATAAAAGAACTTTATTTCTTTTAATAATGGAAAGGCCTTTCGAATTTAGGTTTATACAATTTGCAATTTCCAAACATATTTTTATTTTTATAAGTAAATGTAAATATTATTGATATCTTGAATTATTTCCTATCTTGGAGAAAATATTTCTCTCCACACTATAAATATCAGATATCTGAGTCAAGAGCGGGCAGTTAAGGAAGTACAATCTGTTTTGAATATCGATAAACACAAATTGAAACTTATTATATGTTCTTAGTATTACTTACCGGCGGGATTTTACAAAGTTTAAGTCAAACCGCAGCGTTAAGTTTCGCCACTCAACTTGCTTTGTATAAATATTGGATGTAATATAGAAAACCTAGTGTTAAGGTACTTCGCCTTAAAATTAGATTATTTTTCACTACCTTTTTACATGCACGATAAAGCGTGAAGCTAAAAATGCTTAAATAAACATTCGTCTTTCAATAGTTAGCGATAGTTTAATTTGATTTTGTTTTCTATACCATTTAGTGCGATGACCGACTGTTTTTAATCCTGTAAACGTCATACAATAAAGTTACAAGAACATATTGAAATAACAAATATAAACGAACGGACAGAAGGGTTTTTTGTTATATATAAGTTAGGGTCAGTCTATTTGCAATGATAATTCATAATAATCACATTACTGACGCCCTTACAACGGACAAACGGCCGTATTGATTTATTTTATTAAGTAATAGTTATTTTGACGGTATCTTGGCACAGTTGGTACGTATGGGAAAATTTTAAAGACTTTATAGACCTCGACGCAAAATAAGGGGTATTTTATATGTTTCTTTTAGTTAATATTTATTTATTCTATTGGTCGGTCTGAGGCACAGTAGCTCCTGAATGAATGTACCGATTTGGGTGTGATTTAAACTTAATTATTAATATATAATTATTAAAAATTTATTACGAATGTCAGATTAGTAATTCAACGCGGTATTGAGAAAGATGGTCTTGTTAGACATACAGACTGGTTCGTGGGAAACAAAGGGTCCAAGGGTACCATGGTTCCTGTTTTTATTCGAGGTACAGAACCCTTAAATATATATACTTCAGCGTCACGTCATTCACGCGTCAGTGCTAAGACGCTCCATTTGACCTAGTGTTAAGACACTCCGTTCGTTCGCTGAATTTGAAGCATTGCGTGTTGAGTAGCGGAACTCAACGCCGCGTTTTGCCTTCTACCAGAGCGAAGAAATGAAAACATTAAATATTTAAAAGAAAAATATTAAATATTTAATTTCCTCGAGTGGGAATCGAACCCACAACCTGTCAGTTACAGTCACACGCCTGTGCCGCTGCACCACCACAGGCCTATATAATATTTCTTATAAAAATATTTATCATTCTCAATACAAAATAAATAAGGAAACTTTTCTTTTATCAGTCCTTCTTACTTGTATTGGAGGAATATACGTCGAATACAGCGTTTATTTGTTCTGTGAGACAAAGCGGCTTGCCTCACTGTCGCGATAGCCTCGTTGTCGGACGCAGCTTACCTGCCATGCTGTAAAACTGATAGTATTATTTATATTTTTATACCGTTAATACATTGGTACCAAGAATTGAATTAATTTTTTTGCTTCATTTCTTATGTATTCTTATTACTGGATATAACCGTGAAATTACCATTACCATTTTCAAGACATTGCGTGTAAGACGCGGAGCACAACGCCTTCAATTATTATACGTTTTCACTTGAACAAGAAAAATTATTTTTTTTTAGCTTCACGCTGTATCCCGCACGAGGCAGGGTAGGCAGAGGTTACCCGGGAACCTAGTGTTAAGACATTCTGTTCCACTTCCGTTCCCCACTTTCCGCGGCCGCGCTTTTGCCTTATTACCAGAGCGAAGAAATGAAACATTAACTGTTTAAATTCAAAATATTAAATATTTCTTTTCCTTGACTGGGGATCGAACCCAGAACCTGTCGGTTGCAGTCACACGCTTGTGCCGCTGCGCCACGACAGGTCTCAAAAAAATAAATAATAATTTATATAGGTGTTATACTATTTGGCGGAAAGTGGGGAACGGAAGTGGAACGGAGTGTCTTAATACACCTAGTATTCCAAGTTACCTCTGCCTTTCCTGCCATGTGCGGGATATAGCGTGTAGCTGAGTAGAATAAAGTAGAGTAGAACTATTACTTTGAGTTGGGATCAAATTTCAAACTGTTGAACAGTCAGGCTCAGACAAGCCATTGTGCTACGTTAGTCATTTTCTTTTAAGTATTATTTATATAAGTATCAATTCTTAATAACTAATAATAAATTAGTATTTTTTTTTTCAGCTTTACGCTGTATCCCGCACGAGGCAGGGTAGGCAGAGGGAACCCGGGAACCTAGTGTTAAGACACTCCGTTTCACTTCCGTTCCCCACTTTCCGCTGAATGATGGGCTTTAAGGCACTGCATGTTAAGTGACGTGGAGGCATTTTTTTAAAATATTACATATATAATTTCCACGAGTGGGAATCGTACACAGAACCTTGTCGTTTGCAGTCACACACACATGCCAATGCGCCACGGCAGGCCTCAGTTGCAGTCCATCTACAACAAAATTTTATTTTGGTTAAAATTATACCTCTATGTAAGAGCCAGCCACATACTCTGCTATTACCTAATACTAAGCTATAGGTTCTCTATCTTCACTGAATACATCGCTTACTACAATTGACAGAATATCTCATTTCAATATATAATTTTGAATGGGCTCACTAGATTGTACGTTAAAGTTACCGGTATTATATAAGAAATGTTTATTGATACTTACCCTAAGTATAGGGACCCTGGGAACCTGATGGCAGAATTTAACCCCGCGTTTTCCCTTCTTACCAAAGCAATCAGATTTCTAACATTGCTACAAATTTGAAAAAGTCTGTCTTATGTAAAAAATGTTCTATCTTATGTTTAAAAAGGTCAGTTGTGGCGCATTGGTACAACTGTGCGACTGTAAACGCGACAAGTAGTGGGTTCGTTTTCGACTTAAGGGAGTGAAGTATCTAATTATTTTTTCGCTCTTTAAACATGATGAAGCGCGGCGTTAAGTTCCGTAATTCAACACGCAATGTTTCGAATGCTGAGTAGAAAATTGGACTGCCTACCAACATATATAAAAAAAAAGAAAATAGTATATTTCACTATAGACCAATTTATTAAGAGAAAATATATCTTTATAACTACTGTAGAAAATAAAAATAAATGCTGCTATATAAAATCGCGGCCGAATCACCAAATTTAGTAGTTATCACGAAAAAAAAACCATACGATTTAGCTTATTTTTAACACGCACGGCAGTGGAGTACACGTCGCAAATCGTGTTCAATGTACCGTAACTAACGTAACTCGCTAACGTATTTGACGCGCACCGGAACGGATAGTGCCGTCTCGTTAATTAAGGTTTCTATCTACGACGTCCGGGAGTCACGTTTGTACGTAGTGTGTATAGTAAATGCGGTTACATTGATGTATTCATGTACATGTTAGCTCTGAGGCTGAGTTGCGGCGTAGCATGATTGTGCGGTAGCATGCTCTTGCTGTGAGCTCGAAGATTGTTGGTTCGATTCTCTTTTATGGGAATCAATGGTTTCTGGCTATATTCATTTTTGTAACAAGATCAAGCGCAGCGTTAAGTTCTGCCACTCAATGCTCAATGTCTCAATGTCTTATCTGTGTATGCGTAAAATGATTAAAGCTGGTTATAATCTTAACTAGGAAGGAAGACAGAGGACGGTCTTCTCTAATGTTGTTTTGACGTATTAATTTTAAATATGTAACTAAAATTGTTTACCGTGACTTCCGTCCTTATTAGGGTAGCAACGAGTATGATATAGTTTTATTTAATATCACCTTTATTTCTTTTCCTTACGTAGAAAGTAATAGAAGATACTTCCCTCATGAGGATTTAATATATTTTTTAAATATGTGTAATATTTAAAAAAATATATTGAATCCTCAATTGGATAATTTCTTATGTTTTAGGCCTTTCGTGGCCTGTGTCTGTAAACGACACAGGCCACGATAGGCCACATTTAATATTTTCTTGTTGCTCTGGTAACAAGGTATAGCGCGGCGTTGGATTCCATCTCTCAACACGCAATTTGAGTGTTTCACCTCAAATTGACTTCTGTAGAGGAAATGAAATATATAATGAAATTTTAATTACTTTGCTCTAGTATAAAGGCAAAGCGCGGAACTTAGTTCCGCTAGTCAATAAAAGCGTGTCTTAATAGAAATAGAGTGTCTAGGTTCCCAAGTTCCCTCTGTCTACCCTGCTATGTCCAGGATACTGAGTGAAGCTCAGAGAATCTCAAACTAAGGAGAATGCAATTAATATATTTTTTATTTCAGCTTTACACTATATCCTGCACATCGCATGACACCTAATTTTAAGATACTGCGTTCCGATTAAAACTCTTTCGTTACTGACTAAATTAAAATATTAAATCGCTAAAAACGATAAAAAATTACATAAAGCTTTAATATTGACATTATTAAAGATTTTTGTCATTTTTAGCATGACGATTTATTCCGTTTATCATAGGGAACATTAGTGAATGGAACTTGGGAACCTAGACACTCCATTCCTAATAAGATACGGTCGTGTTGAGTGGCAGAACTCAGTTCTGCGCTTTGCCTCGATCCATACTCATACTCATACTTAGCTTCACGCTGTATCCCGCACATGGCAGGGTAGACAGAGGGAACTTGGGAACCTCTATACGGAAGGAAGTAAACATATCAGTTATTCGTTTCCAGGAGTGGGAATCGAATTTAAAATGTGTCGCATTTACAATTGCACCGTTATGCCCCTGCCTCACGACGGGCTTCATGAAAATTTAACTGTATAATTATACAAAGTACGAAGTAAGGGCATTTATCTCGTCACCTGTTTAACATCTTAGCGAGTAAAGAGCAAGAATTGGGCGATAAATAAACGAACAAACTTATTATAATTACAGAAATGTGTCCATTCACTTCTATTTTCTGTTTGAATGTTTCCGTTATTAATATTTATTTTAATTTTATTTTTTTTCGCTTGCTTGTATACATGGCAGGGTACACAGAGGGAACTCAGGAACCCAGTCACTCAACTCCGTTTTCCATTCGTTATTTTAGTTTCAAATTCCTATATTTTTATTTTTATACATATTTTACATAAAGCAACATATTTTACATAAACTAAAAAAATCTTCTTTCACTACTTTCCAGTCACTTTTCGTGACAGTTTTTTTTGTTTTTCTTTGAACCAAACTGATCGCTAAGCCGAATTATAAAATATTATTATTTAATAAACTACCCTACTAACCCATTCAACACGTAGTGACTTAATATAATTTGGCAAAAAATTAGGAACGAAACTGCCTTTATGGGACCAAGTTTTTTTAACCTACCCTGCTTTATCACGCTTGTTAGGCTTGAAACAAAAATAATAATAATAACATCATGAAAATCGTACTGTAACCAACAATGGAAACGTACCAAACTACACGGCAGCCGCACGTGCCCATAACGACTCCCAACAGTTTGATTTAAAGTCGCAACAATTGTGTTTATGCTCTCCCCACACCTCCACCAACCAGATAAAACTTCTCTAATGGCCCTTTGTTTATTGAACATTTCGATTATTTTGATCAGATAGGCTCTTAGGTAATTTGGTATTGAAGTTAATGTATTGCAGATACGAATTAGATATATGTTAGTTGGAAGTGACGTGTGAATGTTTGGAATTATGTATTGTATATATTTTTATTACACGCTGTATTCTGTACGTGGCAGGTTATGATGAGGGAGCTTGGAAACGTAGTGTTAAGACACTCCATTTTGTACGAAATTTGTCTCTGGTAATGTGTATGTTGAGTCATAATATACTTTGCCTGTAGAATTCGGTGGCATGTGGAGAACGGAAGTATCTTAATGGAAGCAGAAAAAAAAATATATAATTATTTCAGTCTCTAATATAACATAGTTGTGTATACGTTTAATAATTGAGTAATACTGAAACATGCTCAACAAAAAATAAATAATAATAATACAAAGTTCTTCAAGGTCCTTTTAATATAAAAGATGGAAGGCAAGGAAAAAAGTTATTAGGTTCATATAATTCACATGAAATATGTAAATTATATGAAGTAAACGTAAATCTTTACTTTATTCACTTTTTTTGCTTCAAGCTAGATCCCGCATATATGTGAACTCTTTATTTCTACTTTCAGCGGAACTCAACGCTGCACTTAGACTGGAAATGAAAATACAATGACAGTCGACTCCACAGCACCATTACAACCAGGCACGAAAACGCCACAAGAGCCTTATTCATTCACGTCAGTCAAAATATTTAAATGAAAATCCAATTCGCGTTAAGCCCATTAGAGGCAAAGTCGAACAATACAGCGCAGTAATAAACTGGTGTTTAACAAACAACTGACGAAGTAATATCGTGGAATATTCCAATGAAATATGTATTAAAACCGCGGGCAGCGGAATTAAGCTGAGAAGATCGGATCTTAACAACGCTTGTTGTCCAGTGGCGGATATTCTATAGTACCATTGAAAGATATACTCAAAAACATAATAAAAAAAATATTACTCGAAAAACAATTCTTAAACATTTTCTGTATGTAAGATTGTCATTTTGTTAAATATGTATATATTCTTTTTTTTTTTAATGTAATTAGTACTTTGGCGACATCACCAATAAAATCTATGGTATAGTTAAAGAGTTTTAAAAAAAACACAGTGACTATTCATAGAGTAATCGGATGAATAATATATAATGAATAATATATAATTATTAGTCCAGATATATTAATATTTTGGTTGGACGAACATTTTTCAGTTAGGTTAGATTTTTATTTTTTTTGGGTTAGGTTAGGTTAGGAACAGTTTTATATTATTATATCAGGAGACTAAGAGCCAAGAAAACAGCCCCGGGACCAGATGGTATTCCAGGAAGAGCTTTAAGCATCGCCCTGGAATACCTAGGCGACCAACTACGGAAGCTATTAGACCAGTGTCTGTTAACAGGAAAGTTTCCGAAGTTGTGGAAAGAAGGGCGATTATGCCTGTTGCGTAAGGAGGGTCGTCCTCCGGACTCCCCTTCTGCATATAGGCCAATTGTGCTTCTGAATGAGATAGGTAAGCTTTTAGAGAAGATCATTGCTTCCCGTCTTATTCAGCACCTAGACGAGGTAGGTCCGGGTCTTTCAGAGGCCCAGTTTGGGTTTAGAGCCGGTCGGTCAACTATTGATGCTCTGAATGCCTTGAAGGCTCTGTCGTTGGCTGCGACGGCAGATAGACATGTTCTTCTCGCCGTCTCTTTGGACGTCGTCAACGCTTTTAACAGTCTGCCGTTTGAGACACTAAGCGAAGCACTCCGGTACCATAGCGTGCCTCCTTATCTCCGGCGACTTTTAAATGACTACCTCCAAGACAGAGTAGTCGTATGGACTGGGGGAAATGGCCAGATCGGTCGACGAAGTGTCGGTTGCGGGGTTCCACAGGGGTCAGTTTTAGGCCCAATATTGTGGAACCTCGGCTATGATTGGCTCCTGCGTGGTTTTCTTCCGCCTGGGATGAGTGTTATCTGTTATGCTGATGACACTCTAGTCACAGCCAGGGGGCCTTCCTATCAAGAGGCGGCACGCTTGGCTGAAACTGGTACCCAACTGGTCATTGATCGCATAAAGGCGTTGGGTCTGAGGGTGTCTATGTCCAAGACCAAAGCCCTCCTATTTCATGGCTCGCGTAGAGGTTTCCCCCGTAGGCCTATTCTACGCATCCAGGGACAGGAGGTGGAGGTACAGACTCAGATGAAATATCTGGGTCTAACCCTGGATGGCCGTTGGTCATTCGTTCCACACTTCGTTCAGCTTACGCCGAAGTTAGTGAATGCCGCCGGGGCCCTTAGCAGGCTTCTGCCGAATAACAGAGGACCAGATACTCCATGTCGACAAGTTTACGTCGGCTTGTTGAGGTCTAGGGCTCTATATCGTGCTCATGTGTGGGCGGATTCTCTTACCGCTCGCAATAAGATTCAATTGCGAAAGACTCAGCGAATCATAGCGATAAGAGTGATTTGGGGTTACCGTACGGTGTCCTGGACGGCGGCAACGCTCTTGGCAAGCGATCCGCCTTGGGAGCTACAGGCGGAAGTGCTCGCCAGAGTACATGCGTTTCGCGTAAGCGAGCGGTCCCGAGGCGTGCATTCAACGCTGGAGGATATTGCTAGGATCAGGAGGAGAGTGGATGAAGCCCTGGTCCAGCGATGGAGGGAGGACCTGAGGAGTCCGGTGGCAGGTCTGGTGACGGTTGAGGCGATTCACCCTCACCTAGAGCGCTGGATCAAAAGAGGTTTCGGTGTCCTGACGTTCAGACTGGTGCAGGTGCTGACAGGGCACGGTTGTTTCGGCAAATATCTGCATCAAATTGCACGTCGGGAGAGGTCGCCGGTTTGCCACGAGTGTGATGCCTCCGTAGACTCGGCGCTGCACACTCTGGCCGAATGCCCCGCTTGGGCCCCACAACGCCATGCCTTGATGGCTGTAGTGGGGAGCGACCTCTCACTTTCTAGTGTGGTGCGGGCCATGCTAGACTGTGAGATGAACTGGTCTGCTATGGTCTCCTTCTGCGAATCAATCATTGCGTTGAAGGAGACCGCGGAGCGGATACGTGAGTCTAGCTCTAATGTAGACCCGCTCCGCCGCCGTAGGACAGGAGGCAGAAGGAGACGCTATGCGCATCTCCAACTCCCTCTAGTCTAGAGGAGCTACTGCAGGAGGTTTCTCTGTCCTAAAAGTGGGGCACCCTGAAGGCGACGGTGGCCCGTGAAGGGGCCTTTCACCGAGACACCGCAGTAGTATGCGCGAGCGATCTTGCAGCGTCTCTTATAGGTGAAGTGGGTCCGCTGGGTTTTAGTGGGTAGGATCAAATCTCTGATGATTCCCACAGTAACCCTTGTCCGTAAGGAACGTACTTGCGCTCTGCCTAAATGCATTTCCCAGCGAAAAAAAAAAAAAAAAAAAAAGGTTTGGTTTTATATTATTGGAAGAGCTTTATACATTTCTCTCCTCAAATAAGTCTACTGTCACGCCGTTATCATTACTGGGTTACAAAAAACCGAAAATGCCCGACATCGATTCTCTCTCTGAGACCACTTTACATAGATGTAATATGTAAAAAAAAACATGACGGCCCCCATGATGATATTTTACCACCGTTACCTCTTAAGACGTTATAATTTAAAAAAAATTCTAATTGTTGAAGAGAATTATAATTAAAAAAATATTAAATGTATCTGGACTAATAATCCAGTTACTGTACAAATAACTATCAATTATTCGTACAGTAGTAACCGGACTTATAAATATAAATTATATGCACAGTACCCGGATAAATAGACTCAACCTTTAAAAATTATAAACTAGCGGGATTTGAGTCTGCACCTCTGAATCTATTTCTTTAGTGCTTAAATTTTTCGATGACGTTATAGGTTAAAAGAGAAAATTATCAAAATGATTTTAAAAATGTATTTAGTTGATTACTCAGTTTCGCGCTGTATCCCGCACATGGCAGGGTAGGCAGAGGGAACTTGGGAACGTAGTGTTAAGACACTCCGTTCCACTTCTGTTCCCCACTTTTCGCCGAATTTGAGGCATTGCGTGTTGAGTGGCGGAACTCAACGCCGCGTTTTGCCTTGTATTTAGTTAATAATAGTGAATTTTAAAATATTAAAATTGCAGAATAATTGTTACATCTTCACAAACCTTATCGGTTTATTAGATACAATAAAAGAAAAAAAAAGGAAAAAAAAAACGTCATTGTTGGTTGAGTTTTACTATTAATATTAGGTAGTCATTTTGTGTTAGCTTAACGCTTCATACCTAACGGGGTTGCGAATTTATATACGCGTAGATATATTTTTTAATCTTTTCAAATATTTTCATTGGGAGACCTTGAAATTGAGACCTCATGTTTTTAAATGGACCTTCCTCCAATACTACACTGTGTTTTTAAAGATCAACCGCCGGGTTAAGGCCGGTAACCCACCTGTAGCTCCCCTGGTGTTACACGGGGCCGTGGGCGACGGTGATCACTCACCATCAGGTGACCCTTGTCTTTTCCATTAAAAAAAAAATCATGACTGCAATGTACGTTTTTGGGTGGACTAGGTTCATATATTACTATCTTTATTTATTTGAGATGGTGCCCCTGCACCACGACAGGCCTCAAATACAAGCGTGACTCTAAACGTGGCGTCTAAACAGGCTCTGAATTTGATCTCCACCAGAGGAAATAAAGTATTTTGGTTTCTTCGTTCTGGTAATATGCAAATGCGGCGTTGAAAAGTAAAATTTTAGTTTAATGTTAGTTAGAAGTGATGTTGACGTATCGGATTTTGTCGGAAAGTGGGAAAACGAAGTGTTTAAAACGAAGAAAGTGTCTTGACACTCACTCACTCAGCTTCACGCTGTATCCTGCACATGACAGGGTAAACAGAGGGAACTTGGAAACCTAGTCTTAACTCTGTTTCACTTCCGTTCCCCACATGTCTAAATATACAGCGTGAACCTGACAAAAATTACATGATAAAATGTGAAATTCGCTTCCAATAGCTGCCACTGGAAGACAGAATCAACACTAGGTGTGCGGGAAGCAAAGAATTTAATCTACAATGAAAGAAGTGGGAGCTTCTTTGTGCGTGTCACCTACCGCCGACCCTCGGAACGTAGTGTGATCTTTGACATGCAGTCATAAGCTATAGGCTAATTTTGATGTGGTAGTTATATAAATAAATATACGAGTATGTGCGGAATATTTAAACTTTTACGTAGAAAATAAAAAAGTGTTTGCTGTATGTTTAAACAGCGCGGCGTTGAGTTACGATAGGGTCACGCTACAAAACTTGATAAAGTAAATTAAATATTACGTTTTGGATATATTATAATGGTTTTCGATACTCGCGAACTATTATAGGATTTAAAAGTTTCAAGTGATAAGACTTAATGGAACGTTTAAAAAAAACCGTTTTAAACTTACATTTATCTATAACAATTGTATAATAATTCCTATAAACATTTGATGAAAGGCTTTAATTTTATTTAAAATCTATAGTACACTATTAAATAGATTAATAATAACTATACTACTATATATATCATAATACTTTATATATCATAATTTTTCATTCTATTTGTTACGGTAGGCTACCTTTTTCTAATCGAAGTATAACCAATCTTTAATAAATAAAATATTCAGTAGCGTACAAATGAACGAAGCAAACAACAGGTGCGGGTTCAAACCTTGCAGCGAAATTTTTATACAAAAAAACTTTTCTTTTTTTGTTTGGCACAAAAAAAGCGTATTAGCTTTCTAAATATGGATTATCACTATAAAAATGTAACAATTATAAATCATTGCACCAAAAACACAAGTTTTCAAAATACAATTACCTAATACCGCATTCAACATTCGCACATCCTCGTCACTTTTCCTTACAATTCAATATAATCCCTTTGTTGCCGGTTTTGGCTTTAATAAATGCGTTGAATCCCAATTTCGGTTCAAATAATATTGTCACCTCAAGTTCGCTTACCTCCTGGGTATTTAACTTCATTGTGCCCCAAAATGGACTTTGTAAGGAGCTTTTTAAAAAGCGATATTGCCACTGGAGTTATATTGGATCGTTTCAAAGTCTGACTCGTCGTATGATTCTAATAGTATACAAGATGGTTGTGGGTTCCATTCTCGTTTGGGGTAACGAGCTGATATACTGAGGCCTTTTGTGGCGCAGAGGCGTTCGCGTCTATGGGTTTGATCTTCACTTGATGAAATTAAATACTAATATTTATTATTTTAATTTTTTGCTCTGGTGACTGGAAAAGTGCGGCATTAAGAGCTGCCTCTCGCGTAATGCCTTAAATATGACTGAAAGTGGAGAACGTAAGTGTCTTAATGGGATCGGAGTGTGATAGCACTAGATTTCAAAGTTTCATTTGCCTACCCTGCCATGTGCAGGATACAGAGTGAATCTGCAAAAAAAAAGCTTTTTACATTTCCCTACATAAAAGACAAAACGCGGTGTTGTAAATCGTAACACTAAATTACTCAACATACTCTCTCTATCCCGCTATAAACGGGATCTACAAAAATCTTCCAAACTTTACCAACATTAAAAAAAGAAGTCGAAAAACGAGCAAAAATCTATAAGTTTTCCATTAAACAGTAAGATAATTACGACAATATAATTTTCCTTCTAGTTTCCAATATCTATTTTTCAAAATAACAGCTTTTTAATGTACTAATTAAGAAGAAAGCTCGTTTGAACAGTTTAATTAAAAATAAAGCAAAGATACGATCGTATCGCCGACGTCCGAATATCTCTGTTCATTGTTCGATGCCTTATTAAATTCTTGTTTTTGTGTATATGAAATTAAAGATTCAAAGAATTAGTTTTTTTTCTCAGCTTCATGTTGTATCCCGCACGAGGCAGGGTAGGCAGAGGGAACCAGGGAAACTAGTGTTAAGACACTCCGTTCCACTTCCGTCCCCCACTTTCCGCCGAATTTGAGGCATTGCGTGTTGAGTGGAGGAACTCAACGCCGCGCTTTTGCCTTATTACCAGAGTGAAGAAATGAAACATTAAATATTTAAAATGAAAATATTAAATATTAAAAAAAATATATATTAATACTGTTAATTTATTTGATTATTCATTTCAAACCTTTCTTTGGGTGTGACATGGTGCAGGACCACAAGAATGCGATTTAAAACGTGACAGATTGTGTGTTCAATTTCAACTTGAGAAAATGAAATATTTCATATTTTTATTTTTTCGCTCTTTCCTTTTTCGTAAAGCGTGAAATTGAGTTTCGTCATTTAATACACAGTGTGTCAAATCTAGCGGAAAGAAATGGAGTGTCTTCATGCCAGATTTCCTCTTCCTATCCTGCTTTGTACGGGATACAGAACTACTTGTTTTTCAGGTATTCCCAATATTCCCATAGCTATTTGGATTCTGTTTTCAAAACATAATGTGATTAGTACATTCACTAACAATACCGTACTTCATCTTCATATCAAAGCGAAAAAATGATGGAAATTCATTCCCGCGAGAGGGCATCGAACCCATTTGCCACAGTTAAATTCTGTGTCACGATGGCGTCACTATAAATATTAATTAATTTAAAAAATAAACGTTACCCTAAGTAAGGATTGAACCTACACCTATTGCATGTATAGTTAATACTGTTCGACCTTAGCGTCGAAATCCGAACAGGAAATGAAACCGTTTTAATAGCAACATTAAAATTCACCGTCGTGGGGCGATGAAATCCGAAATTTTCCTTTGATTGTTAAAACAACTTCATTTCAACCCCTTCTTTGCTTAATTGGGAACGCTTCTTAAATATACATATATTGATCTCTCACCCTTGTTCAAGATTAGGGGTAGCAATGTGCATTTGCATACATATTTAAAATTAAAATAACTAACAACTTTGTTCGGTGCCTAGAAAATCTTTTTTTATCTTTACATTGTATATTGCAAACAGTTAGAGGGAACCAGGGAACCTACTATTAACACCTCTGTTCCCCATTTTTCCAAGCATTCTCAAAGTATTACATGTTAGTGGCGGAGCTCAACGCCGTACTACAGAATGTAAATTATTCTATTTATTTAAATTGAAATATGTTAGATTCGATATTAATAAACGATATTTTTTAAACGAAGTTATTAAATTTATATATCTCTACTGCAGGTAGAAAAAGTTAAGTTAAAATTATATAGCATAGAATATTCAATTAAATAGAAGAGAGAAGAATAAATAGAATAATGTATCATATACATCCGTTTACCCGTCTGGTGCAGGGGCACAAGCCTGCGACTTGGTAGTGAGCTCGACCACTCTTAGAAATTAAATATTTTCATTTCTTCGCCCTAGTAATAAGGCAAAGCCCGGTGTTGAGTTCTGTTCAACATACAACGTACTACACCATACCATACTAAACTTAAATTTAAAAAGCGTATAAAAATTTTTAACAACGCGGGATTTGAACCCGCGCCTCTTGAAAACCGTTCAAGCGCTCTGACCAACTAAGCCAACCGTTCTCACCAAGCTCCGTCGAAATTCTTATACGCTTGTTACAACTTATTTATGTTGTTAGCTTCTCTGTAGGAAGTTTACTAATTTTCGCTACCCAAAGACAACTCGTAAGAATTATCGTTTGGCAAGAGAGAATACTTTTTATTTAATGTTTTTACTATTTAATATTTTTACTATTTAAAGTGTTATTCCACACTTAAGACAGAAAATACCAAACTTAAATTTAAAAAGCGTATAAAAATTTTGAACGAAGCAGGATTTAAACCCGCGAAATTTTAGGTTTGGTATATATTTTCTGTCCTAAGTGTGGAATAACACTTTAAAAAATAGTAAAAATACAACGTCTCAGTTTCGACATAAAGTAGGGAATAGAAGTGTCTCAATAGGAACGTTTCCAAGTTCTATCCTGCCATGTACTACATGAAGCTGAAAATAAATTTGTCATGTTGCAAATTGTGTGTTTATTGGCGATATTCGACGCTGTGCTGTACTTACTTGGCAAAGGGAGGATTAAAATATTAAATATTTCATTCTCCCGTGTGGAATAGGATCAACCTGGTATTGATGCCGTAAGAGGTGATTAAAGTACATGTGGGAGAGTCATGTTGTCAAATTGGTAACTAACTGATGGTTACACATGGCAGATTAGACTGTATATACTTAAAACCGGTGTTAAGTAGTGGCTTTAGCCACTGCCTTTCGCATTGGGTCCAGTGCCCAGCCACCTCAAAGACCGGCAACGCACCTGTAGCTTTCAGGTGTTACACGGGGCTGTGATCATTTACCATCAGATGAGCCGTACGCTCGTAAGTCGTGTTATATATTATGCCACTTCTACTTACTTACTTACTTCTCTTTTTCTATGTCTTAGTCCAACATGTCATTATCTATGTCAAATGTATCATTGTCACTTACAATAATATATTGCAAACTTTTCATTAAAAAAAAGACATATTATGTATCCGCTTAATTGCTTGCGCCAGTTCTTGTCAGGTGAGACAATAACTTTAGTAAACTGGTGGTTTGACTTTCATAAAATTAAGCTTGTAACTTCTTATTTTGAATATAAATATTTGAACCCATAACCATCCGGTATAAAATCGCATGCTTTTTCTCCTACGCTATAAATAATTACTTTATTAACACATTCAGTGGTTCAATTACATTAGAATGCAATTTAAAGTTCCATAACTAGATAATTCAAAGACGCTCATACACTTGGTAGTTCTCACGTGATTTATTTAGATACAATGGAGCTTTTTTTCACTTCACGCAGTATCATGCACTTGGTAGGGTAGGCAGAGGGAACCTGGGAACCTATTGTTAAGACATTTAATTTTTCCAGTTTCTTGGTTTTACTAAGAACTAAACTGCAAATTTAATAATTATAAAAATATTGAATATGACATTTATTTTTTAATATCTTAAATAATGGTATTTGTTTTTTAAATAAATCACCAAATCTTGAAATTAGTTTTCGGCAAAGGAAGCTTTTGAACTTAAAATTCTATGCCGCGCCTTGCCTCATTATAGGGGTAGAAAAGAAAAAAATATTAAATATTTCATTTTTTCGAGTAGGACACAACCTATCGCAAACTTCTGATATTGTGTTACGATCAGACTAAATAGTTCACCGTTTTTATTAAAATAAGTGAGCGGAAATGCAATAAATGTTAATTTAATACTTTATTTATTGCATTTCCGCTCACTTAGTATTAATACTTTATTTATTTATTTCACACGTATAGTAGGGTAACACAGTGTTAACATACCTACGTATAGCTACACATTCCTTCTAAAAGGAGTCTAAAACAGTTGCGGTTGCATATAAATGCTAAACTGATAGCCTCACTAGCTAGCTCGCTTGTTAACATAGAATATATATTTTTGATCAGTCACTATCTTCTTTAATTACCAATTATTTAGCCAAATTTGAGGCACTACATGTTGAGTGGTGGCACTCAGTGCCGTGCAAACTAAAGAGATATCGTATATTGAATCAGCATTAGTTAAGTATTTTATTTTGTTTATCCATCAGTTCGATCATATAAAACATATTTTAATGCCATTAAGAACTACCAAGTTTAGAACTAAGAAATTACAAACATGGCGTGGCGGAAGTTAACGCCGTGCTTTGGTCAGAGCTAAGAAATTAAAATATTAAAAAAATAATTTCTTCGATGGAGAATCGAACCCATAAACAGTCGTGTTTACAATCCCACGCTCGTGCCCCCGCGCCACCACAGGCTTCACATACATACGTATATATAGACAATAATACTTTAAAATCGTTAATTTTAAAGTAGTAAAGCAACTTCCATCTATAATAGAGTCCGTGTGAACGCACAGTGTGATTGTGACGGGAATACGGCCGCGACGTATGTATATGTACGTGTGCGTATGTATGTATGCATGTGTGTGTGTGTGTGTGTGGGCGCACTTATGATATTAATTATTCATCGGATCGGGCGAATAAACCAATTTCACGCTTCTTTGCCCACGAATCATAGCTGTTGCGGCGTATACAGGGTGTTGCAGATTTTTTTCTAACGTATTTTTAAAGTAATTTTGTGCTTATATACATTTTTTTATTATGTTGATTACAGATTATACTTTTTTTTTTCAAAAAACTGTATAGGTACTATATTTTTATTTCTACACTGCATAGTTCTTATTTAACGTTAAGTAAGCTATTTACAAACGCTAACATTCAAATTTAAAAAAATCAATATTTATCATGTATATAATTTAAACCTTGTCTTGATGCAAAGATTTCCAATTCCCCCTGCCCACCCTGCCAAGAGAAGAATACATAGTAAAAATTAAAAAAAGAAACCAAAAAAACAACTCCATTTAACAATATTGCATTAAAACAAACAAAAATCAACTCCAACTACAAAACAATTATGAACAGCCTGTACAGTCATAACTAAACGCGGCCGTAAGCCCAAACCGCGCGATCAAATTTGCCGCGTCAGCGCGCACGCGTTGCGCTTCTGACGTACACTGTGTAATTGTCGTTCACTAATGTCGCTGAAAAACCTCAGACTATAGTTTATATGTAACCAGCTGTTATATATTTTTGTTTTATATTATTCAGTTTAAGTGCGTTTTATTACTTTGACGCTGTATCCGAGAGAGAATCTGGGAATTCTCTCTTCTCTTCTTCAAGGCGTTGAATAGTCGAGGCAGAGCGTAAGTGGCCAAATTTAGCGACGCGCTTTGCCTCGTTACTAACGCGAAGAAATTAAAATAAATATTCCATTTCCTGAGATGGGAATCGAATTCACAATCTGTCACGTTTACAGTTCCACGCTTGTGCCTCTCTGCGCCACTACTGGCCTTAGCTTAAGTATTACCAACTATTATCGAAAAAATATTTTGCTTTTCTCTACGGCTTCGTCCCATTGGTTAAGTGATAATTAATAACACAAAATTACAAACAAGAAGTAGATCCTTACATTGTGTCCTCTAGAGCTGTGCCGAGAGCCTGCAGGGCACAAGTTAGCTTAAAACGATGATTCACTACATTTTGACATAAAAAAAACTGAGCTGGTATCGAACCCGCAACCGTCTACAGTAAGAATGTCATCCGAGAACAAGTAAATTTAAAATATAGAATTGCAAACAATATAACCAGTATTTTACATAAAACTTAGTTTATACATGGTGTTTAAAAACAAAACCAAGAATGAAGGGTTAAATAAAATAATGTAACTACCCACAAAGTTCAGTATAAATTTCAAACTCTGATTGTCAAGACGGGATTTTCTTAAACAAACGAAGGTACTCGAATTAACATTTATATTAATTGAATATATTGTTTCGCTACTTGCTGTTTGAAAATGCTAATATTTCTGGAGATATAACTTTGTTTTATCTCCACGATTGTTGAATTTGAGAGAAATTGAACTGATTTTCGTATGCGTGCTTCAATTTCGTGTACATTTCTTATGATTTTTGTATATAGAGATATCTACTACTTAATCTTAGTTTAGTAGGTTCCCAAGATCCCTCTGCCCACCATACCGGCAGGATAATACGTAAAGCTGAAAAAAAAACTTTTAAAACTCATCTTTTAAAATATGCTGAACTGTTAACTAATTTATTATATATAGTGTATAAACGTATATTATATATCGCATTTAATAATTCAGTTTTAAAGTTTCTGTACTTCAAAGGAAAAAAATACTATACAAAAAGTGCTATTACATTCAAATTATGTACCGCTGCGCTAACTACGGCCTTTTTGTTTCAATCTCATTATATCTCTTTTTTTTATTAAGTTCCAGGTTTTGTGATTTTGTATGAGAAGACCTACAAGTGAATTGTTTTGTTTAACACTCACATTCATTGTCGGCAAATTACCTAATGTTAGCTTTGTGGTACAAGGCAAACGGCGGCGTTGAATTCCGCCACTCAACACACAATGCCTCACATTCGGCGGAAAGTGAGGAACAGAAGTGGAACAGAGTGTCTTAACACTAGGGTCCCAAGTTATCTCTGCCTACCCTGCCGTGTGCGGGATACAGTGTGAAGCTGAGTCTTAGAGTATTAGTAACTTTGTGGTGTTTTTGTTCAACTCCACGCTGTATCCCACATATGGAAGAGTAGGTATAGGGAACCTATAAATAGGTTTATATTAATACTAGGGTATTAAGAGTAGGGTATATTAATACTAGGGTGTTAAGACACTCAATTCCTATTTATACACATTCATTCCCCACTTTCCGTTAAATACAAGTTGCAAAATTGACTTTATTTCGCTAGCGAAACGAAATATTACATTTTTCATTTCCTCGAGCAGGAATCGAACCCAATACCTATGTACCCGTGCGCCGCGACATCTCATGGTATTAATTCAACTAAATCAAGGAAACACTTGATTTTAAAATATATCTATATTAACTCCCTGAGTGAATACGGTAGACTCCAGCAATAACAATAAATAACAAATAACGTGCGAAATGACTTTCACAAAATGAAATTTGAAAATTATGCCGACTCGAGCACAGAATTCGCACTACAATAAATTATAACCACCACTGTACCCTTAAGACCCTGTTTTATTGTGCTATAAAATAATTAAATTTCCATAACGTTGCTCATGCTGCCAGTGGGTGGGTACGTCTCGTTCCTCGTTACTCTTCACTGACTTTGAAACATTTGTAGGGGATTCTAGGGATTTTGGTATTAAATTTGAACGTTAGTATGTGAAATGGTTTTATTATTTGACGCTTATATACGATTGCATTTATTTTATACTCAGAGATGTCAATTAATAACCTATACCCGCGACAGGTTGTGCGTTCGATCCCCACTAGGGGTAGTTAAGTATTTAATGTTTCCATTAGCCCGTTCTGTTAACAAGGCAAAGTGCGGAGTTGAGTTCCGCCACTCAAAACGCAATTCCTCAAATTCGGAAAAAAGTGCGGAAAAAAGTGGGGAACGGAAGTGTTTTAATGGGTACAGAGTGTTTTGAAGCCCGCCGTTGGGCAGCGACACAAGTATGTGATTCGAAACGCGACCGGTTGTCGGTTCGATCCATACTCGAGGAAATAAAATAATTAATATTTTTAATTTGCTGGTATCAAGGCAGAGCGCGGCGTTGAGTTCGGCCACCTAACACGGATCGAATTGTCTTAACACTGGGTTTCGGAGTGTCTTAACACTAAGTTCCTTCAGCTTACACTGCTATGTGCGGATTACAGTATAAGGCTATGTCTTGACACTAGATTTGCAATTTCTCTCTGACTACTCCGCCTAGAACGGGATACAGAGTAAAGCTGAATAAAAAAAGGGATATTAATGACTGATTAATATTGTAAGGTATAAGGTGGTTTCCATACGGGGGTAAATAGTTTTTACTTTTCTTTCTAGTAATTAGGCAAAACGCGGCGTTGCGTTTTTGGCATAAAATTGTGAACTGTCTTAAATAAACTATATGTAAATAGACTTTTTTTTTTAAATTTATGACTCCTTACTTATATATTAATAACGAAATATGTTCATGTCTTCATATTCCAATATTTGTAGATTTGAAAATTCAGTGATTTTCCAATTTGAAAAAGAACCTAGTGAAGTGCGAGCCGGACCCGCTTAACAAGGTTTTTTTTGTCAATTTAATGATGGTACGAGTACGAGTCCACCGATTTGGAAGCAAAAACGATATATAAACGCTTATGGTTACGCTGACTAGTAATATAAATATTATTTATATATAAAAGCTTAATTTACAAGAAGAACGTAAGTAAGAATACATTATATATACTATATACTATACTTTATTTCAGTTTAATACCTCCATGCGATTTTGAGGTAAATGGTTTTGACATACAGACGCAAAAAAAAGTGGATAACTTTTTTTTATTGATTATAAGGTTTATTTCTTTTGTGGTACGGAACCCTAAAAAATCTGATTAAATTGAGTAAAATTTTAACATTTAAAATTTACAATAGTTTAATCCACACATACGTGACAGTACACATGCAAACAAAACTAACTGCAACATTTGAATTGACAGTTTTTTGGTATAAATTGGACATGCGACGTCAGGGGGAGCTGTAATGCGGGGCTTAGGCGCCAGAGCTTCTATCCTAACATAGAGCATGGGTTCATTAATGTAATATACATATAATTTGTATATATATATATATATGGTGTAAAGTTGTTGACGCAGTGGTTAAAGAACGTGACAGTAGTGTAGGTTCCTTTCTCACACGTGGAAATGAAATATTTAGTAGTTTCATTTCTTATTTTTACTATGTTTTAAAGTGTTATTCCACACTTAGGACAGAAAATACTAAACTTAAATTTAAAAAGCGTATAATTTTTTTTATTTAGCGTATATAAATTTTTATCCTGCTTCGTTCAAAATTTTTATACGCTTTTTAAATTTAAGTTTAGTATTTTCTGTCCTAAGTGTGGAATAACACTTTAGAACACAGTAAAAATATTAAAATAAATAGTATTCTGTCTTGCCAAACGATAATTCTTACGAGTTGTCTTTGGGTAGCGGAAATTTGTAAAAATCTCCCTACAGAGATGCTAACAACATAAATAAGTTGTAACAAGCGTGTAAGAATTTCGACGAAGCTTGGTGAGAACGAATGGCTTAGTTGGTCAGAGCGCTGGAACGGTATTCCAGAGGCGCGGGTTCATATCCTGCTTCGTTCAAAATTTTTATACGCTTAAATTTTTTGTATTTATTTTCTGTCCTTAGTGTGGAATAACACTTTAAAAAACATAGTAAAAATATTTTTATACGCTTTTTAAATTTAAGTTTAGTAGTTTCATTTCTTCTCTGTGTATCGAAAGAAAGTGCGGCGCGTCGGCACTCAGCCGTCACTTAACGCAATGCCTGTATAATTCCACAGAAAGTGAGGTACTGGCACTTCTAATTTAAATTAAATATTTTATTTCAAATGAGATTAATAAGCTTTGGATTTTGAATGTCACAGAATTTACTATCGGTTATTGCCTTAGATCTGAGAAAAACTGACTACGCCCGAACTAGATATATATCTTTTACTTTTTTAAACCAATAATTTACAGATTATTATATTATACAAGTGAAAACTGGATTAGAGCGAGCTTCTAATTTCTAAGACGAGTCATCATAAATAAAATCAACAATTTGGTATTACCTTTGCCATACAACTTTTCCAAATAGCGATGTAGAAAATTATCAATTTTTTCTGGGATTCTATTCTAAAAGCGCATGTAATATTGTTTCATAAAATAATTACATACTCGACATAATCGAGTTACAGGCGAATTAATTTTAAGCCAATTTCTTTGATTAATGTTACGTACATCACCGATTTCAGTAACTTCGTTAATATTTTTCTTAACATACATGATATTTGTATGACAGATGTTTCGAAATGTGACGGTCAGTATATAATTTTTTTTTTAAATTTTCTTCCGTTAAAAAAATCTTTAGAGCGATATAGTTTTCGCGAGAAGCTTGCTTCTGCAAGGCCAATATAAACATAATACCGGCTGCATTACCCCAACGTAAAATGACGTAGGGCACAATATTTCAGTTAAAACATTTCTTAATGACACACCGTTTTGACATAAGGTTCCCAGGTTCCCACTGTCTACTCTGCTACTGTGATGCTAAAAAAATAATTTTCACCATAATATGTCAATAGAAATTTTGTATCAAATTATATGAAAATCCCTAGAGCGAAATGTAATTAAATTGGAATAACTTTTGAGCGGTAAGTTGACGGATTTGCTTCTAACTAACTCTGCTAACTTGTAGGGTTTCAAAGTAGATACTATTTTACGGTAGTACAGAGTTCGTAATTCGGGAACACTGATTATTTAGGAATTTTGCCTTCTACATTATTTGTTATGGAGTTATGTATGTATTAGGTTTCATTTTTTGTGGGCTTTTGTTCCATGTTGCAAATTTTCGTTCGGGTAGTATAACTAGCAATATATTATATTTTTAGCTGTACTATACAGTATCCTGTGTATAGCGGGGCAGGCAGACAGAACCCATTGTCAAGACACTTCGTCCCCATTAAGATACTTCTGATACAGATCCCACTAAATCCGGAAGAAATAACGTGTTGAGTGGCGCGGACGGTACTTAACACAAACGTCATATATCTTTCAAATGAATGGAAGGGAAAGAACGTAGGGAGTGAATATTCACTTTATTTTGGTTGTATTTTTTTTATCTTTACGTTATGCTCTAGAAATGGAAAGATAGACAGTGGTAATTTGGGAACCTAATTCTAAGACACCATGTTCTCTTCCCCATTGTCAAAATTTGTTATGTAAAATTAGTTTTTTAACCCCAAAATCTATCACAACATATTCATACATTAAATTTACTACTGTCATTTATTCAATAACCACAAAAGGTTAATAAATATTTATTAAGCCCGTACCAACATGAACGTATAGCTTTATTATAATCACTATAATATGATGCGAGGCCATTGTGGCACAGATGGACAATGCTTGGATATTCTGATTTACTTATTGGTTTAATCCACTTGTATATATATATATATATATATATATATATATATATATATATATATATATATATATATATATATATATATATATATATATATATATATATATATATATATAAAAGGTAAAGTGCGGTGTTGAGTTCCACAACATAGCGATTCGAAACCTAACCTTTTGTTTAATTCACTGATTTTGGGTACCTGTGTGTATTGTTAAGATAATCCGTTGCGTTCTCCAGTTTTCGCCCAATTTAAAGCATTTCGTGTTGAGTTGTGGACACGGCGTTGCACTTTACCTTATGTATAACTTGTCTTCCTAAAGGTCGCAAGATTGTGTCGGGCCCTTCCATCACGGCTTCAGAAAGTGTATCTTAATACTAGACTCTGCGTAAATACGCGTACAATATATATTTGTTCAGAATGCAGTATGGGCATGAGTAAACAAAAGTTGGTTGCTAAATAAATGTAGTGTCAAATGATAATGTTGATCCGTCACGTGCCCTCGTTGTCCCACGGGGCTCAGAGAGCGCAAACAAGCGGTTTTTATGCGTTTTTTTTCATAGGTTACCGCTATACCCTCCAAAATACGGCAGAGAGGTACCTGATGTTAAGTTTCGTTCCCCACTTTCTTACCAATTTTCGAAAAATTGCAACTTAGTAGCGTAACTCACCCCGTAGTCGTTCGGATCAAAAGATAACACGCACTATGCCGCTTCACCAAATCGTCCTTGACGCTAGTTAAATGATACTTTAGGTATATTTTTAAATTTATTGAATTATAAAATTAAATATTGCTGAAGGCTACTTTTATTATAGATACTCATATTTCAAAACGTTTATTTAAACGCCAGCCTGTGCACGTTAAATCAAAGGAATGCGTGCAAAAAGGGGTACAAAATGACATGTGTCACGTCCCCGATTGGATACTGTCTTTCTCGCAATTACTACGAATAAGCTAATTTGTTGCACTGGCAAGGGTTCGTTAGTTAGCGATTATATATATATATATATATATATATATATATATATATATATATATATATATATATATATATATATATATATATATATATATATATATATATATATATATATATATATATATATATATATATATATATATATATATATATATATATATATATATATATAAGAAATAGAACGGAGTCTCTTGACACTTCAGTGCCCTCTACCCCGCTATGTGCGGGATACAGTGTAAAGCTGACAAAAAATATATTAACAATAAAATAAAATGGTATGAAAGTTAATAAAAAATAAATATATATATTTGCACACAATAACCAAACAAGGAAAAGGGTAGTGACAACATAACTGACCGGAGGGTCGTATAAGAATTGATAAGCCTTAGATAACAATAGGGTTATTACAGTACCGGCTTATTGTGCTCGTGTCTAATATTTAAGGGGTGAATGGAGAAATTTAAACTTTAATTAATATTAACGATTAAATTATAAAAGTATGACAAGGCGTTAAGTAACAACACGCGCAATGCAACACGAACCACAATGTCTCTGTAATTCGATGGAAAATCGTAATACCTTAATGGGATCGGAGTGTCTTAGCACTACGTTCCCAGGTTCCCTTTGCGTATCCTGCTATGTTCGGGATATAGCGTAAAGAAATATAAGCAAAAAAAAAAAAACGTTACTTTTACTATATTTAAAGTATTTATAAGTTTTCTAAATAAAGTACATATATTAGGGTTAACAGCGTTGAAGTCATGTTAAAAAAATACTTGAGGTTGCAATGGTCCAGTTTTGAAGAAAAATCATACGCACCATAGATGTTCTTATTTTTGTTTTTGTTTTTAAATCTTAAGCCGTTTTTGATTTACAACGATACAAAAAATAAGCTTAATTTTCGAGATTTTTTTATATACGAGTATATATATCATGTGTACTTTGTTAATATATTTCATTAAATTTTACTTTAAAATTTATGAAGTACGGTCTGTATATGAAATATTTTAATGATGCTGAAATATGTGTAATTAAATACTGTTGACTCAAGCGGGAAAATTATACTTTTGATATAATTATTCAAAAGTTGATAATAAAAATATTAAATAATAACATATGTTTACCCATTTAAAGCAAAATGGTTATAGATTCAGTGCTGCATGTATAATCTGCTTAAAATAATTGAGTGATAAATTATTAGTTGCCTTATCGGGACTATCTACAAACAAAAGTAGCAAATAGACAAAGTCTATCCTAGAGGAAACTATTTTAAAATTGCTAAAACTGTAAACGCCACGGCTGTGGATTCCATTTTCGTTATATTAAAGAGAGCGGCGTTGTGTTGCGCCACAAGTCTCCAAAATTAGCTAGAAAATGTTGAGGTGTGTTTTCACAAGATACCAACGTTGCGCGGGCGCCACTGGTGTAATATAAAAAGAGATAAAATAACATCTCTTATTATCTAACTTTTACATGGGGAACGTCTTAACAGTAAGTTCCCAGGTTCCCTTTGTCAAAAGAAGGGCTTAAATGTCATTTTCCCATATCTATATTTACGTATAGATAAAAACGTTCATAGGGTAAAGTCACGAATTTCATTAGCAGCTTTTAAAAGGTCCGTCCCAAAGGTCTGAACATTGTGTGCCGACTCTATTAGGCGTGTTGACGAAACATAGAAATGTAAAGGATTGAATCAAATAAGTATTTGGCTCTATATGAGGGTTTTATTGTCGTTCTGTTTGTGAATCGTCACTTTCAGTTTTGTTTTGTTTGTTTTTTTTTTTTATTTTCGTATGGAGCAGAGGGAACCTGGGAACATAACTTTTAACTAAAGTCAGGTTGTACTGATTAATAAAATGATTGCAATACATACCTATATGCTTATAATTTAGATTTTTAAACGTTTATTTTTATATTTACTTTATATTTTAATTCTACAAGCGCAAGAAGAATAAGGGGAAATATCTTCTCAGGGTGAAGAAAGTCAGAAATGATCGTATGAAATCGCGGCGTGAATTCAACCAGACAACCGGTACTACTTCAAGAATCTGGCGTAAAGTTAAGAATAGAAGTGTCTTAATTTGTATAGAATGGCTTGACACTAACCCAGGGTTTTCTTTACCTACCCTATATGTGGTATAAGGAGTGAAACTAAAAAAATATGAAAATTGATGAAAATGACTACATACAGTAAATGTAACATATAAAAAAAGATAACTTAAGTAAAGAGTTGATCAACAAAACGGAATCATTCTATTTAAATTATTATATATTCCTATGCTATAGAAGTAAAAGCGCGTGCTTTAACGTGGCAGAACTTAACGCCGTCGTTGAGTTCCGACACTCAGCAAAAAAATATATATAATCAGTATTTCTAATCAAAAATATTTTCTAATTCCTTTGGCTGATTGACAGAATCGATGCGACTTATGGGATTATACACATATCGCTAATTGAATCTTAGTACAAAAGGGGAGATACAAAAACCGTTTCACAAAGCTGGGGGGTAGTTTGACCTCCATCTAAGAGTGCATTGTTCTGTTGTCTTGTTACATTGCCAATTGCTTTTTCAATTACTAAATGAATCGAAAGTTTGTTTTTTATTTTATTTTAGGGTACAGATTCTGAGTAAGAAAATTTAATTTAATTTTGGATATTTTTTTATAATAAAAAACACATTGTCTTTACATTAGTTTATATTGAGGACAGTTATGTCCCAAGGGTAGGCCAGTCAAACAAGTGAATGTAAATGCGACTGTCGATAGGTTCGATTCCTACTGCACGTGGTAAAGTTCGGTGTTGAGTTACGTGACTCAATAGGCATTAGGTTCCTTCTGCCTTTTCTGCTGCATGCTAGATATTATGGAAATCTAGAAAAAAAAAATCGGTATTTTAATGATGTGTACAGCACCACTATTGTTATAGTTAGGTATTTTTCTTATTATGAATTCATAAAATTGTTTGTAAAGAAAAATATTAATTTTCAAGAGATCTGAGCAGAGATTGAGACTTATAGGACAATTAAAAACAGTACCGACTTACATACAGTTTAGTTTAGATTTACATATAGTAAATATAATAGTAAATATTTTTCATATTTTTATCTTATTTGATGTAAAATTAGTATACCAGTGAATTGATCACTACACGGTTATCAGAATGGAGTGATTGCAATTTTTAATTTTCTGAACACAGACGTAATCAACCAGCCGAAATTCAAAATCAACTTTATTTAAAGACATTTTGTGGCCTGTCGTGGTGCAGCGGCACAAGAGCGTGACTGTAACCGACAGGTTCTGGGTTCGATCCCCAGTCGAGGAAATGAAATATTTAATATTTTCAATTTAAATATTTAATGTTTCAATTCTTCGCTCCGGTAATAAGTTTATTGTTAATTTCACGCTGTATTTGCTGCTGTATTTCACGCATTTCTTCGCTCTGGCAAAAAGGCAAAGCGCGGCGTTGAGTTCCACCACTCAACACGCAATGACTCAAATTCGGCGGAATGGAGTGTCTTAACACTAGGTTCCCGGGTTCCCTCTGCCTACCCTACCTCGTGCGGGATAAAAAAAACATAACTTAGTTCAAATCCACGCTTATAAATGTGTAATATTTTACAAAACGCAAAATATATAACAAAATATAGGTATATTATTTCTCTTATTTTTTTTTAAGCTTCACGCTGTATCCCGCACGAGGATATTTCTCTTCTCTGCTATTTATTCTATTTAAAAGCCTATCGCTTTGTGAAAATAACGATTGTGTTTTCAACATTTACTTAGGGGAGTTAAGTATTTCTATTTTATGTCTGTAACGTAAAAAGACAAAACGCAGTGGGAAGAAAGTGAATATCATAATTTTTCAAAACTGGATTCTTTTTGCCCATCATGCTATATATTTGTTGTGTGACTCAATAATCATAACCGCCAATTTTCTCAAATAATATTTAAAAATACAGCAATGAGGCCTGTCGTGGTGCAGAGGCACAAGTTTTGTCTTATCCACATCATTAAGTCTTAATGGGAACAGAATATCTTACACACTAGTTACCCAAGTTTTCTACTTCCATCCCGCCATGTGCGGGATACAGCGTGAAAGAGGGAAAGGATCCTTAAAAAATATACAAGAAATACATCAAATTGGTAAAACAAAGTTTTTTTTTGTGAATCGTCGTCCTGTGATTGGTCGTTCCTTCCACATGGCAGGACACGCTCGATAGCAGGCGCCAATCATGCGGCGACAAAATTTAAAAAAGCAAAATTGAACGAGCGTCACTAATTTGATATGTCACATGACGTCACTTTTGCGGCGTCAGTGCTGGGCACCGGAAAACGTTAATTGGCTAGCAAATGTTTTGTTGTGGTTGAAAATTTCACTAAAATTATGAATGTGATGTTAAAATTATTATTGAAATTCTATTAATTCTATTCATGTTTAAAATGTTGTGATTCACACCTTATTTCGTTCAGAAAAACATTTTATTGTTAATTTCACGCTGTATTTGCTGCTGTATTTCACGCATTTCTTCGCTCTGGCAAAAAGGCAAAGCGCGGCGTTGAGTTCCGCCACTCAACACGCAATGCCTTAAATTCGACGGAAAGTGGCGAACGGAAGTGAAACGGAGTGTCTTAACACTAGGTTCCCGGTTTCCCTCTGTCTACCCTGCCTCGTGCGGGATACAGCGTGAAGCTAAAAAAAAAAAGTTCACGCTGTATGCTGAATTAGGATAATTCGTTCTCCATTTTTTGGCGGAGTTCAGCGAGGCGTTAAGTTCCGCCGTACAAAACACAACGTACAGTCTACTGGCACCGAGGCACATGCATTCAGGATTACATTGAGAAATGAAATATGTAATAATAGCTGTTTCTCGTTCTGGTAACGGCAAAGATCTGTATTGGTTCCACCTTTTAACAGATGGGAGGAGGATGGCAAAATAAGTTTTGCTAGTAGTAATAAGTAAGTTTTATTTTTGTTTGATTAAACACACATTAACAAAATTACTTCTGTAGTGCTATCTTGGATAAGGAAATTCATGGTATTGAAGTGATTACTTCAATACCATGAATTTCCTTATCCAAGATAGCACTACAGAAGTAATTTTGCAGCAAGAAGATAGTTAAAGTGAAATTACATAAGATTAATGACGTGAAACTAAGGATGATGTCATATATCAGCGATACTGAGTAAGAAGTAGACTTTAATAGTAATCCCAATATTCTTCTGTGATATGAAGATTATATAGGTACATTGTAAATTTGGTTTGTAAAAGTATGGGGTATATTTAAGGGGAGGGATGGAGGGGGAGACCTCAGTTGACCTTTGCAACCGATACTGAAGGAGGATCACGTTAAAAGCATGAGGACCTACCGGAGAGAATGTATGAAGCGGTTGATGACAGTTGACCAGGCGGAAAAGGTATGCCGAAACCGTAGTGCTTGGCGGTTCTTCCTCTCTGTCTACCCGTTTAGGAATTTAGCGTGAAGCTGACAAGAAGAAGAAATGTGTGAACTTATAGCGAAAAACCTAAACAATCTTCTTTCCTACATCTTATACAACATATACATATATTAGAGCAAGTACAGGTGGAGCTGAAGCATTTTATTGCCTATGCACCATCCAACTTCCAAGGAAGGCCTGTCGTGGCGGCAAAAGACTGTAACCGACAGGTTCTGGGTTCGATCCCCAGTCGAGGAAATGAAATATTTAATATTTTCAATTTAAATATCTAATGTTTCATTTCTTCGCTCTGGTAATAAGGCAAAGCGCGGCGTTGAGTTCCGCCACTCAACACGCAATGTCTCCTCACCTTTCCACCTCAAATTCGGCGGAAAGTGGGGAACGGAGTGTCATAACACTAGGTTTCACTTCCGTTCCCTCTGCCTACCCTGCCTAGTGCGGGATACAGCGTGAAGCTGAGAAAAAAAAAAGAAAAAAAAAACTTCCAAGGAATTTTGCGTTAGATATTGCCTCCTAACATTTTGTTTGTTTTTTTCACTGTATTCCTCACATAGCATTGTCGGTAGAGGGAATTTTATTTGGTGACGTCTTGTGATGACACGCCCTTCTCATTACGTGTTTTCAGTTACCCATTTTCCGCCGAATTTGAAAACAAACATGTTAAGTGGCGGAGCTT
This sequence comes from Eueides isabella, assembly GCA_019049475.1. Lineage (NCBI taxonomy): Eukaryota > Metazoa > Arthropoda > Insecta > Lepidoptera > Nymphalidae > Eueides > Eueides isabella. Next base: position 863,837 of record CM032397.1, read on the forward strand.
AAAGCCGTGCTTTACTTAATCAGAGGAAATATTATTTGTACTAATACGAATTAAACTCACACAAACGTTGCAATATCTGTAACATTCAGTGTCGCGATGGCCCCAAGAAATTATGCTGAAAAAAAATTTCAATAAGCCTATCGTTAACCTTAATGGAATGAAATTTCAGCAATTAAACACTCGAGCAAAACTCTTTCCCAGAACCAATTGCCTTTGTCTGTATAACAAAAGGCCAAAATCGAATCATCTCGATTGAAAAAGACATCAATTGTTAACTTCAGCGATTCAAAGGGTAATGGAAATTTAAACACTTGCTTCCTGAGCCGGTCTAATTGTACCTTTTAGTTTTTTTTTGTTCATTTGAGCCACTTTCATACTCGTGTCGTGTTTTTTGTATTTTCACACATATTTCGCGCTTTTAGATCGTGCTTTTAGAGCTTTAAGATCAGTATGACTTATAAATAAGACTCTGTCTTTTTTTTCTTTTTTACTCTATGCTTAACGCTGTAATGGAAGTTTAAATTTTTATCTATACCTTAACTGATAAAAACAAACACGATTTTGTCGTCGTTGTAGCTGGTTATTCAGAGCCATATACAATATGTTTAAAGTTTCGGAACTAAGCACCGCACTTTGTCTTATTACCGGAGCGAAATAATAAAAATAACTTAACTAGCATCAGTCTATTTCTAAAACTATCGCATTTACAGTCAGATTTTTTAGTTCCGTACTTTCTGCCAGACTCTATGGGCATTGCGTGTTCAGCGGCGCAACATAGCGCTCCACTTTATCTTTACCAGAGAGTATGAAAATAAAAAAATATTATACGTATTTACAACTATCGTTACATTTTTTTGGCTAAAAATACAGTTTAAAAAGACAATTCTTCACTTTTCATACAATTCAAATTAATATTAAACTGAATACCAGTCTCCGTATGACCAAAGCTTTAGTATCTGCTCTAATTGTGAGCCATTTTTAGTTTTTTTCCCACTTAGTGACAAAATTGGCCATTGTCGGGGCGCAGTGATGTGGCGTGCTCGTTTTGTGAAGGCGTCGCTCCGGTCGTGCGTACAACATTTTTGCTTTGTAACGTTTTGATGAAGTTTCAGCAGAGGAGTGGACGCGAGTTTGGTACTGAATTGCAGTTGGTGATTTCATTGGTGTCCAATTTCATTTTAGTTACGTTGATTTTTGATTTGTTTTTAAAGTAAATATTCGTAATTTTGAACAATGTTATTAAATGGCGTAATTGCAAGTTTTCCAACAAGTGATTAAAACTTTAGAGAAAAAGGCGTATAGGCCCCTTTTATATTTTACATATATAAATGTGGCAAAGAATAGTGGTTAACCTTAATAAGAAATAATTCTTAGTATTAAAAATAATCTTTTTTACCGTATATATAGAGGAGCGAGAGAACGACTAACGGAACAATATGCGGAATACAGAGTGAAGCTAAAGTAACTGATATTTCACAGTAACTAAAGTAATTTTTATTATTTTTTAAAGTGTTATTCTACACTTAGGACAAAAAATACTAAACTTAAATTTAAAAAGCGTATAACATTTTTTTGAACGAACCAGGATCCTGTTTTGTTCAATTTTTATACGCTTTTTAAATTTAAGTTTAGTATTTTCTGTCCTGAGTGTGGAATAACACTTTAAAAATAAGTAAAAATATTAAATAAATAATATTCTCTCTTGCCAAATTAATATTAGATAATTCTTACGAGTTGTCTTTGGAAGAGTTCGCGGAAATTTGTAATAGTCGCCCTACAGAGATGCTAACAACATATATAAGTTGTAACAAGCGTATAAGAATTTCGACGCAGCTTGGTGAGAACGAATGGCTTAGTTGGTCAGAGCGCTTGAACAGTTTTCAAGAGGCGCGGGTTTAAATCCTGCTTCGTTCAAAATTTGTATACGCTTTTTAAAATTAAGTTTAATAACTGAAGTAAGTTTAGCCGTGTGATTCCGGTTTAAAATAGGATCATCCTAGTACTGATGGTGTCGTAAGAGGCGACTAAATACGTGTGGAAGAGTCACGCTGTCAGCAATGGTGACACTCATGGGCTGACTCGACCGGATTGTTACCACTCCCAGCATTTAAAACCGGCGTTGGCCACTGCGTTTCGCATTGGGTAATGCCGGGCCCCGATGCCCTTCCACCTTGAAGGATTGAGGATGGCCACGCTCCTGTGACTCCTTTGGAGTTACACAGGCCGTGGGCGACGGTGATCACTTACCATCAGGTGACCCGTACGCTCGTTTGCCGCGACTTATTCATAAAAAAGCACGTTTGAGCATTATTAATATATTTGCTTAAGTAAACCTTTGCAATACTAACTTCTAGAGTTTTATTTTATTATTACATTGATTATACATAATTAATTTATAAGAGTGCGTGTATTATTTTTCAATAAAAGGTTATGAAAGTAAAAAAATACAATAAAAAAATGCAAGCCATTAAATAAGCCATGAAACAATCTTTCCCATAATAAAAAAAGTAAGCTTGCAAGCTTCCTGCTGTATTCCTCAAATTGCAGGGTAGGTAGAAGCATCTTAGGAAACCAGTGTTAAGACACTTCGTTCGATTTCACACTTTCTGCAGAACTTTTGGCATTGCATGTTGAGTGGCGGAACACAACACCGCGCTTTGACTGGCTACCAGAGCCGAGAAATAAAAATATTAATCATTTTATTCCTCGGTTGGGGATTAAGCCCACAATCGGTCGCAGTCAGTTAAAAGCAAAAAACATAATCACATAAAATATATCATACCATTAACACACATACTATACAACACGTCACAGTTCCTACAAAGTAAAGGAAGTTTTAGTATTATGTAAATTTATTTGCTGCAAAAAACAACTTGGCAGACTGCGGTGCACGCAAAATGGAAAACTTGGCCTTCTTTAGTAATATCGCAATATGTTCTACAACTTAGAACACGAGCTTTGATAGAAGGGTCTCTTGTAATTTAGTTACTTATACTTCTCTTATATTATTTTTTTCATACTTGAAAATTTCTTATATGTGATATAAATAAAATCAAATGGTTAAATTTAATTTATGGACGAGTTCAACATAAGTAACGATATTATTTTCTATCTATAGTATAATAAAGATTTAAAGCTTCAAGCGCTGGTTTTCTTACAGAGTAAGTACAAAGAATACAGAACTAAGAGTGTTGTTATCTTTTGTTTTTTGTATTTAAGGTGGAAATAGATGCTTTTTTTAAAGATACCGATGTCGTACCTGGAAACACTACCGCAGGTTAAGATTTCAAAGAATTAGGTCGTATAGATGGAAATTCCTATGCCAAGAATGCACAGTAGTAGAGTACCACATATCTAACATGACCTGCTTGAGAATTTTCAAGATAAAGCGTGAGGAGGAACTCAACCTCCTTCTTTATTTTCTTATCAAAGCGAAAAAATGTTTCTTTTTTCTGCGACTTGGAAGCCAATCCAGCTTTGGCGCTTACACTAAAACACTGTGCTACTCACTGAGACAGTACGCTATCTGTACCTCGTTTTGCATTTAACCTTAAATGGTAGATAATGAATACTTAATGAATCAACCACCTCTTTTTATGGTGTCGCGCTGACTCCAGCATATAGCAGGTAGTGTTCAGATATTTCGCTTCTTAGTGACTAAGCCTTTACTGAGAAAACTCATTACCATGGCTGAGACATAAAGTTGTACTTTAACATATATAGTAATTTATAAATATGCTTTTAATTTATTTTCCGAATGATCTATAGTTAATCAAACACACAATCCACAATAGTATTGGATAACTTTAAAAAATCAACGTGTATCTAATAAACACAAAAAAAGGCTTTAAAATGTTCCAGCTCTATGGCGTGTTTAAAAAGTAAAAAACTTGAAGGTAAGCTGGTCGGTTGGTATAATTTAATTTCATGAGTGGCCTACCGTCTACTACGCAGAATAGTAATAAGAGAACTTCCACAACTTTGATGGGATATCGCAATTGGTTAAATAACTTTTAATTATCTTGAATATCTTCGCGGTGCAGCTAATGAGAAATTGCATTTGAGTAATGGTTGTTGGTTCGATTTCCGTTCTAGGTAATGATTATATTTGAAATGTTGTTTGCTTAGTGAAGAATTTTTTTTTTGTAGAGATTCAGGAAGGGGTATATTTCTGCAATCTTCTCGTATCATGTTATGTTTCTAAATAGGATGGAATTACTTTTTCTCTGCATTATGTTAGTGCTTGTTAAAAAAAATGAAAATCATTTACTTAGTGCCTTCATGACACCGAAAGCATCTTTACTTCACCTGCTTCAACTATATGAATGTTTATTTAATATACCAAAAATATATATACAGACAAAATTACAGTCAATATATTAATTACATGACTTAGAAGATGTAAAATTCTCAAATTTTAGACAAATATCACCCTAAATGGGATTTGAACCCACAATATATGATCTCATGTAATCAATAAACTATATTTACATGTAATTTATATTTTGTCAAAAATAAGAAAAAAATACCAACTTTATCATATCAGTGTGAGTTTTGACCTTATAAATCAAACGTAAGCTAAGAGTGACCGACTGTTCCCCAGGTAGCCTATTAGTGGTTGAAGTTGCCTAATGAGATGTTCCACTTTCTAAAGCATTTAATTCTATGTACAGAAATTTCAAATTTTCTATATATGTATATTAGTACTTTCCATTTACTTGCGGCAAAGAGGTAATGCGCGGCGTTTAATTCCGCGACTTAACACTCAATACCTGGAAGCCTAAAGTGACTCAACCTGTACTAAACTATACTTAAAACTAGGTTCCCGGGTTCCCTCTGCCTATCATTTAGGTGCGATATATATTAAAAAAATATTAAAGCCATCCTACCAGAAAGTGTAACAAAAGGGACTATTTTAAAGGTAAATATGTTCCTCAGAAGAAGTTCAATTGAGTATATCAGATTCGATTGTGCAAAATCTATGAAGGTCCGAACAAAATGAGATTCTCAAACAAACGCCCGTCCAACGAACCGACTATCGTGTGGAATAAGATTTATCATTCATATATATTTTTTATTTTTTTATGTATATTTCGGTAAAATTTAAAAAAAAATTAAGAACGTTACTCGCCCTAGAAAGTGATGAATTTAGTTACAAGAAAATTGATATTTACGATAATATAATAAAATCGACCAAGTTTCTGTAGGTTTCTCGCATGAAAGATCTAAAAAATATAGATACTAAAAATGTCGTTTGTTGCTCTCACGGAGGCCTTTTTAAAAAATATTTGTTTAATTTAAATTTAAATGTGAATATTTGAGGCCTGTCGTGCCTCAGGGAAGCCTGTAACTGTAAACCGGACAGGTTATGGGCTCGATTCCATTCAAGAAAAGAAATTTCAAATTATCATTTCTTAACACTGGTAACAAGGCCAAGCGCAGCATTGAGTTTTGCGACACGAATTCACGAAACGGAGTGTCTTAACACTACGTCACTAAGTTTCCTCTTCTTCACCAAAATTTCTACCCTGCCGTATGGGAAATACAGCGTGAAACTAAAAAATAAAATAAATTGAATATATCTGTTATCAAAAAACGAGCAAAAATTACGTTTATTTATGATCTTAAATACCTATTTATTCTATTTTGCTTCTTTTTGTTTCCTTCCCTTTCCATCGGGGAAAATTTCAACTGTCTAATCATTATGGTTCATGGGGTGCAGCCTGGTGATAGATGGACAGACCCACGCAGTTAACAGGATAGTCCTAAACAGGGTAATATTATATATATTTAAGAAATAACGCTTTTTCTAATGTTTTTACACACAACGGACTTTTACAGAAAAAAGTTTTCAAAGAGAAAGCAATGTCAGGGAGCTTATCCGAAAAATTCGAAAGAATAAAAATATTTAAGATACAATTATTATCACGTACAGCTGAATACTACATTATTATAATATTTACATTTACATTTTATATCATATTAAAGTATAAGAAATATATATATTCGGATATAACATAAGAAATTCGATTAGGCATGACGTGGGTTATTTTGATTTATTTTTACAAAGCCGCTTTGTATTTTACACACGAGCAACCATATCTTTTCGGACAGACACCCTTACAATTTGCTTATTTATATTATTTGTATGGCAGTGGCCGGTCCCGGCTCCGCGTGAACTCGTTTTGTTACATTTAATATTGTCCCCGGTTTTTATTATACTGTTATGGAACTAAGATATAAAATTATTTAGTACGAGCCTTTTATTTACTGTACTTAATAGTTAGCTAGTTTATGGCATATAAATATATCTGAAATTAAATAGTAATTTATAAATGACATGATGGAGACAGCAATGAAGTATAACTACACAGTGCTTTACTTTGTCTGATCAAATCGGTGCGAAGCAATGGAAATATTAAATATCCTCGAGTGGGGACCGAACCCACATTATGTCACGTTTACAGTCGCACTCTTGTACCACTGCGCTACGAGCCTTAAAAAAATGTAAATAATATTAATAAACACTCATTTCACTATATATATTATTACTCACTCACTCAGCTTCAAGCTGTATCCCGCACATGGTAGAATAGGCAGAGGGAACTTGGGAACCTAGTGTTAAGACATTCCGTTTCTCTTCCGTTCCCACTTTCCGCCGAGTTTGAGGCATTGCGTGTTGAGTGGCGGAACTCAACGCGTTTTGCGTTGTGCCAGAGCGAAGAAATGAAAACATTAAATATTTGAATTGAAAATATTTAATATTTCATTTCCTCGAGTGGGGATCGAACCCACAGCCTGTCGGTTACAGTCACACACTCGTGTCGCTGCGCCACGACAGGTCTCATATATATATTGTTGATAAGAAATAATAGCAAAATTGAAGTTTGCATAACTAACACGTCTGGGCTTGTCTCCTCAGGCGTATGTAAATATTCGCGAATTGCGTCGCACTAACTTTGATGATTACACAACGACACAATCATAGCTGATGCTAATACAAAGACTGATTAATGTGGGCTTGGTTAGTAGTTCGGTTCTTATGTGGGGAAATGAAATATTTATTATTTTGTAGTTTGGAGGAAAGAGGGAAAACAGTACGAGGTAACTTAACGCTTGGTCTCCAAGTTCTCTCTGCCTACCTTGCCACGTGCGGACACAGCGTGAAGCTTACAAAATATATATTATACCTGCTGTGGTACATCTATTTCTATTCAGTTTCCTCAACTTTCTCTTCTTGTGCCGCAAACTTTTCTCTTTCTAGCAATGTTCGCATGACAAATCGATGATAACTTCAATAGGCTATCGTGGTACACTGATTATTTGTAAATACGATAAACAAAAGTAAGTGCGGCGGTAAGTTTCGTTAGTAAATACATATTAATGATTTCTAAAATTGGCTGGACTTGATGTATTTGTCTTTCGTAACTTGTTTATTTGTTGAAACACATTCAAAGATCGTTTATATTCTCGTTTATTATTATAATTATGTAATTCCATCAATACATGAGTACTATCACATATAAAAATAGAAAATATATGTAAAAATACAGTAATAATTAAAGCAAAAGTTCTTAATTATATATTTACAAGCTAAGTACTTCCCCCAGTATTCAGAAGTGGCTTTCATCTAACGATCATAGCCGGTGTCACGGAGTCTTACAAATAATTCAGTGAGAACTTTAGGCGCAAATACCCGCTTATGTTAATTTCGAAGCTGCTTCACCATTCAAATCCGATCTTCGAGTGTCTCGAATGCTATGCGGACCCTTGGAAAATTTTACTAAACTTATGCGGAATATCTTGAGCGAGTAAGCACTCGAGCTTAAATTGTTTGTTAGAGAAATATTTTCTTGCTTTTTGTATGGATGGTTGAGGAAATAGTGTTACGGGCTGGAATGTAAAAGAGAAAATAGAAGAATACGGCCAAAATTGTTAAAAATATACAGATATAATTTGACTCGTAAGTTAAAAAAGAAGAGTGGTAAAACGTCAGTGTGCCAACGCGACGGTTAATAATTTAGAATTCTCTCAAGAAAGACTATTTCTTTTCATACTACATCTTGTTCATAGCAGAGAGAATTTAGAAATCCAGTATAGAGTGTCTTAAGTTTATTTTTTTTGGGAAAGACGGCAAACGAGCGTACGGGTCACATGATGGTAAGTGATTACCGTCGCCCACGGCCCCGTGAAGCTCCAGAGGAGCTCCAGGAGCGTTGCCGTCTTTTAAAGTGGATGGGCACCGGGGCCCGGCATTACCTAATGCGAAACGCAGTGGCCAAAGCCACTACTTAACGCCAGTCTTAAATGCCGGGGGTGGTAACAATCCGGTCGATTCTGCCCATGCGTGTTGTCATTGCTGGCAACGTGACTCTACCACACGTATTTTAGTTGCCTCTTACGACACCATCAGTACCAGGGTGATCCTATTCTAAGCCGGGATCACACGGCAAATAAGTTACCATTAAGATACTTTCGTTCACTTAGCTTTGGAACATCAGAGCAAAAAAAATAAAAACCTAAAATATTTCATATCCTCGAGTTTGTAAACAAAGTCACTAAGGCCTAAGTTGGATGTTCATTTAATTCCATGCTAGAGAAAATATATATTATTTAACTTAGCTTCACGCTGTATACCTAGCAGTCTAGGTAGAAAAAACGGAGCGCCAAATGTTACAATAAATGAATAATTATAATTCATAACAATACATATTAACATATTTTATAAAAAAAGATAAACTTTAAATTTACCATAATACCATTACCATACTATTGAGGCATGTCATGGCGCAGCGGTACAAGAGTGTGACTGAAACCGACAGATTCTGGGTTCGATCCCCAGTCGAGGAAATTAAATATTTAATATTTTCAATTTAAATATTTAATGTTTCATTTCTTCGCTCTGGTAATAAGGCAAAAGCACGGCGTTGAGCTCCGCCACTCAACACGCAATGCCTCAAATTCAGCGGAAAGTGGGGATCCTAAAGTGGAACGGAGTGTCTTAACACTAGGTTCCCGGGTTCCCTCTGTCTACCCTGCCTCGTGCGGGATACAGCGTGAAGCTGAAAAAAAAATACCATAATGTACGAAAAAACGCTATAATATTTTTTTATTCAATTGTAAAAACTAAGCTTGAAGATATTTAAGAAATTTTGATAGATCATTACACAATTCAGACGGGGGAGTCGATTGACAATTGACCCATTGAAAGGGTACTATCGCACCGACGTCACGCTCCACAGGACTTATTATTAGGGGAGAATTAACTTTGTACCGGCCGATTATATTCTACTGAACGTTTCTTTAGACAGTAGTGTAATCTGTTACATCGTTCATATATTTATGTTCAAAGCAAAAATAATCAATGTATTATTTTGGCAAAAACACTGTTTCATTTATTAAAAAAATAACAAAATATTTTATTTATTTGAAATTTAAAATTACAAATGAAGACAATATATTAACGTACATATTATAAAAAAAAGGTTTCTTATACTACGTTAAATTGGCATAAAACATATCTTTAATATTTTTACTATGTTTTTAAAGTGTTATTCCACACTTAGACAGAAAATACTAAACTTAAATTTAAAAAGTGTATAAAAATTTTGAACGAAGCAGGATTTGAACCCGCGCCTCTGGAAAACCGTTCCAAAAACTGGAAACATATCTTTTCAAAAATTACTTAATTACTTAATTTCTGAACTTAAGCCCACTTTTAGGGCTCAATATCCAAAATAGGTAAAAACGGAATCCTTATAAGATCACTTATTTGTCTGTCTGCCCGTTTGTCGTAAATCATTTATCTTGAGATTGCGTCGAGGTATCAAATGAAAATTATCTACAGTTCCATAGAGTTTAGAAAATATTAAGATTAGTCAATTCTATCAATGTGTCGATTTTGGGGTATTTTATATGAAATTCCCCATCTAAGCAAAATCTATAGGGCATTACTTTTTCTAGACCTACAGTTGTGCAATTTGGCACAAAGTGAGAACTAACAATACTGTTAAAGAAAAAAATCTGAAAAGTGAAAGATGATAAGTATTTCAAAGAAAAAAAAACCATTGCAAACTAATTTATCATACATTTAATTCAAAAAGATTAGATATGCCTGCAAAATTTAATTTCTCGTTTATATCGGTTGTTTTCCCGTCGACATGCAATCCCAAAATTAGTTCGGCAATCTCGGGTGGCGTCTAATTCGCTATTGGCCGTATTTTTTTAAATATAAACTAAACAACACAATACTATACAATGTTAGAGTGTATCTATTTCTCTCTCTTTCAGCTTCATGTTGTATTTCGCAGGCATGGCAGGGTAGGTAGAGGGAACTTGGGAACCTAGTGTTACAACACTCCGTTCTGCTTCTGTTCCCCACTTGCCCCCGATTTTGAGGCATTGCGTCTTGAGGCATGGCGGAACTCAACGCCGATTTGCCTTGTACCAGAGCGAAGAAATGAAATCATAAAATATTTAATTTGAAAATATAAAATATTTCATTTCCTAGAGTGGGGATCGAACCCACAACTTGTCGGTTACAATCACACGCTTGTGCCACGACAATTATATTTATCATCTGTACATATAACATACTATCGATACTACAGCCATTATGATACGCATGTAAGCCTCAAAGTACACAATCGCCTAAAGGATTCATTACAAGCACCAAAATTCCATTATCTCAGTAAGCAATCAAAGTTCTCTCATCCCATAGATTCGATTAAAATCCCGCCTTGCACTTTCTATCCAACTGGTTTGACTTGCGAAAATGGAGACTGTATTAGGAAATTTATTAACATGATACTTGTGTTTCGCGAAACTGTGTGTTGGAAAGGAAATTGATATACTAGCGGACTTGTGAGGCTTCGCCCGCTGGAATTGTATGAATATTTATTTAATTTATAATAAATTAAAAACAGCTTTTATTATTTTTTTAACGTATTAACGAATCACTGTGTCAAACCATTGTTTCTATTTTTTTTAAATATATATATAAGAGTGAGTCTCCTTTTTTTCCAAAATGGAGTAACAATGCTGCCAGTTACCATAAAACACTTGCCCAAAACAAACAATAGAGGATATCTCTGAAGCGTTTCCAATTACACGTGAGTTGGATAATAAAGAGCGTCTGCTTCTTTCACTACGTACTGTCCGATTATTACGGATAAATGACCATCTTAAAGCTTTATACGATCCAAGTTATAAGACATGGGATCTTTTATAATGTTGAAATTCATTATGGAACGAAGGTATTATTTGCTCAGAAAGGACATATTTCAATGCCACTGACAATGCGACTGGTTTTTGGTTTGATAATTACTTGAGGAATGAATGAAAATAATTAGTGATATTTTTATCGTTTTGTTTGTTTAAATCGTTGAGTTATGTAGCATTGTGTTATAAGTGGCGGAACTTATCGTTGCATTTTGCCTTGTTACCAGAGCGAAAAAAAAATATCTTCGAACGGTATTCTAACCCACAACTTGTTTTGTTTACAATAACACGCTTGTGCCAAGTCAGTTGTTTTTCTTTTATTTTTAAATATTTTCTTATAACTTGTACCATACAATCAAAGCGGGTGCAAGCACGGAGGGCTCTGTATTGCCATCGTTATGGGAACTCATCTCGCGATATAGAGAATTGATAACTGTGCCTTTTTATTTGAGCGTAAAGTCCGACAGGAAACTGTTAAGGCCCGGTCTATTTAAGACCTGCCATTGACAGTTTTTTATACGGGAAAAAGATAATTTTGTACAAGAAATATATGATATTTCGTTTCGTGTTGTTTTCTTAAGGTATTATAGTGAAGGCTTAATTCTATTGGAATAATTTTGCTCTCTAAATTACTCAGCTTCACGCTGTATCCCGCACAAGGCAAGGTAGGCAGAGGGAACCCGGGAACCTAGTGTTAAGACACTCCGTTCCACTTCAGTTCCCCACTTTCCGCCGAATTTGAGGCATTGCGTGTTGAGTGGCGATTTTGCCTTGTACCAGAGCAAAAAGCATTAAATATTTAAATTGAAAATATTACATATTTTATTTCCTCGAGTAGAAATCGAACCCACAACCTGTCGGTTACAGTCACACGCCACGACAGGCCTCATGTGTTCTCTAAATGTAATCTATATAATATTAATAAATTATTCTAGAAAATGCATAAAATTTGACACAAAGAGAATTGAACCCATGTCTTTCAAAAGTCTTCCAAAACCTCTGACTGGAAGTAAGGCTTACACAAACAACAAGTTATAGCTAATTTATGTTAACATCTCGGTTAAAATGTTGCTGCGTAGAAATAATTGGACGTTTTGAAAAAAGTATTTTTCACTTATATATATATGGAAAAACACTTTAAAAATATTAATAAAAATTTATAAGCTTATTATATTTTAAGAAAGCAAAACTTTACACATAATTACTCCGTTCTTCAATTACCGCCCAAAAAGAGTTATTTTGTAATAAGTGAATCAGTAACATAGTTGAGTAAAGAAATAAAATAGTTAATCTCAATTTTTAAATGAAACACTTTTAACCGGATTAATCGCGTATATTGGATGTTAAACATGTTTTTTGGAAACTCGACGTTTCAAACACTTTACAGTAGTCCCCACATAACCCCACATACTCGCTAGGGAGAATAGATATATCCCTAGAATGATCCGCGAGGCTATTGAAATACAAAAACATTCTAATATCAATAGAGAAGATGGTTGGAAACTTTCCACCACCTGGGACCCACTCTTAAAAAAATTAAAGTCTCAAGCACACCACACTAGAGGACCAGATACAGTTAGCTCATACTGCAAGAATCCAGGGCAGTACGCGAGGCAATTAAAGAATCGTTGGCGGTAGTTTGATATAATAATTATATCAAATGACAGACAAATGCCACCTCAGTCTACCCGTGACCACGGACTACTGTAAAGTGTTCGAAACGTCGGGTTTCCCAAAAAAATGTTTACCATTCAATATACGCGATTAATCCGGTTAAAAGTGTTTCATTTAAAATGTGTAACAATCGCTAAAATCAAAGACATTATAACCTCAATTTTATAAATTTTTCACTGTATCATGCACATGACAGGTCAGGCAAAGGGAACTTGGACATATTGTAAGCAGTATGTTAGCATTAAGGTTCTCCATTCTCAGCCGAATTTAAGTCATTGTAGGTTGAGTGGCGAAACTTAATACCCGCTTTGCCTTGTTGCCATGGCGAAGAAATGAAATATAACAAATAAATATTCGTTTGTCTCGTGTGGACATCGAACCCGTTGCAACTGCACATGATTGTGCTTTTTCCCTACGACAGGCCAACCCGGTGTGTCCTGTCACCAGAAATCGACTAAAAATAAGTGTTTACCTCGAGTAGGCATCGTTTTCTATAAATATTTTGCACGATATACATAAGTTTTTTCATTAAATTCTACATCCTCAATGTATCATAATAATAACAAACATTATACAATAGGGGACTTCAATACATTTGGCTCATGTAAAATGTGATAATCCACTTTGCAAACAGTGTAGCTTACAATGCTTTAAGCTTGCAAGGGGGCCGCGTGAGAAAAAGCGCTTAGAGCTTTCATTATTGATAACTGCATTTGTTTGGCGATAACGCATTTTTTTTTGGTAAACAAAGCTTTTTGTGTGTTGAAAAAGCTAACCCCAAGCTTTTCTTTTAGTGATTTATATCATTATAATAATAATTGATAAGTGTAATTGAATTCTGATTAGATATGGGGTTGGTGATTGTTTTTATACAAAACATGTGTATTTATATTTATATATTTCTTTATTAACAAAAAATAAACAGCAATTACATTTTTGACATTCTAGTGTAAAAAAAGGTACATATGTATGATATTATTCTGTTATAATTGCTATAGGCCTGTTGTGGCATAAGAGTTCAAGAGTTTAACTGTAAACGCCATAGGTTATGGGCTTAATCCCCACTTGAGGAAATGAAACATTTAATATTTTCATTATTTTGCTTTGGTTACAAGGCAAAGTGCAGCGTTGAGTTCCACCTCTCACGCAATACCTCAAGATCAGATCAAAGCGGGGAATGGAAGTTTTTTAATGAGAACATCGTATAAAGATCGTATTAAACTAAGCGTAGCTAACTAGTTTCTCAAATTTCCTCTGTCTTCCATGCCATGTTCGGGATACTTCACCCTGAAGCCAAACTAAGCAAACAAACCGATCGTAGCGCGGAATTTTGACATCATCTAACTGTAAAGCTGTAAGAGTAATTATTATATTTAAGTTATTATGATTTACCAATTTAAAAGAAAAGACACAGTGCTATCTCTATCTCACTCCACAATATTTCTTTTGTTTACTGCGAAAATATGTAAAACTGCTTTAAATTCAACATTACTATACAAAATTCTGCGGAATATGGGAAACAGAAGCATCTTAATGGGAACAGAATGTCTCGACACTAGGTTCCCAAGTTACCCTATCACACTACGTGTAGGTTAAAAAAAATCTACAAAATATATTAAAAAAGTACAAATGTCGACAAAACATACGTAATTGCATTAAACACGTGTGCCGTTTTGCATCGCGTCCGCGCGCCTCGCGTCGTGTGTACACCGCAAACTGTTCATTTAATTTTGAAAATTATAATTGTAGCTATTCACCCCTTTTTGAATAGCGCGCTACGTGCTCGGAATGGCTGCTGGATGATTTATACTAGCTGGCCAGTCGATGGTTGAAGCTGAAAATGCTTTTAATTTATATATTAATTAATACTATTTAATTATACAGGAGGCCTGTGGCTCAGGGGTACAAGCGATTGTAAAGCGCGATAAGTTGTGCGTTCGGTTTCCAGTCGAGGAAATTAAATATTTTCATTTCCTCGGTCACGTAACTTGGAAAAGCGTTGGCTGTGTACTGCCGCTCTACGCCCAGTGCCTCTATTCGACGAAAAATAGGAAAAAGGAATTGTCTTAACAGGAACAGAAGTAACATAACATTCTTAAGTACCCTTTGCCTATCTTGCTACGTGCATCCAGCACTCAAGAAACCCAGGTGGAAGTAAAAAAAATATAGGCTATCGTAGAACAGCGCCTGGTTGTGTACGCGATAATGTATGGAAAGTCGAAAATAAAGTCATTTCAACTAAAACTAAAAGAAGATAATAAAACATTTAATTATCCTAATTTTAATTTAAAAATTATGTTAATTTAAACAGCATGGCGTTAGGTTTTGTCACTGAACACGCCATGCCTAAAATTCAGTGGTAGATAAGGAAGGAAGTGGACTGTCTTAACAATAGGTTCCCAAGTTCCCACTGCCTACTGTGCTACGAGCGGGATACAGCAAAGCGCTGAAAATTAATATATCTCACTGTGAACATTCAGCTTTATCCTTTATTATTTGTATTGCGTGCACGTAGACCTCTTTAACGGCTTGCGATTGAGTTTTTAATGCGCGGCTCAAATATATTTACTTTTATCGTTAATTGTGGAAATAATGTCGAGTTGACGGTAATTATTTTACACTTCAAATTACTCTATACGTTTATTGTATTTTAATTATTGGTAGAAACCAATCGTGCGTGATTGGGACTCAGTTCAGGACTAAGTTTAATGCGAAAAGTTTATCTAATGGATCAGGAGCCAGATGCACGGATCACGAGTGGAGTCCAGCGCTAATATAGACTCGCTCCGCCGCCGTAGAGCAGGAGACATGAGGAGACGCTATGCGCATCTGCAACTGCCCCTACCCTAGAGGAAGTTTATTGTCCTAAAAGTAGGGCACCCTGAAGGCGACGATGGCCGGCGAAGGCGGGCCTTTCACTGAGACACCGCAGTAGTATTCGCGAGCGGTCCTGCGGCATCTCTTAAAGGTGAAGTGGGCTTTCGCTGGGTTTTAGTAAGTAGGATCGAATCTCTTATGAGTCCCACAGTAACGCTTGTCCATACTCGCACTCTGCCTAAACGCATTTTACAGCGAAAATAAAAGGATGCAGAAGGCAGTATTTAAGTCGACGTATGTCAAAGTGACTTTAGTTTTGATAGAAAAAATCAATGATTTAGAGATACAAAGAAGGATACAATGTACTTGGAACAAATATTGGAGATTAAAAGAAATATTCAAGAGCAACATGCCAATAACTATTAAAACAAAAGTAATGAACTCGTGTCTCCTACCATGTTTAACATATGGCTGCCAAACATGGATATTCAATAATAGAGTAAAAAATATAATCAACAGTGACCAAAGAGGAACTGAATATAGTATGCTTAAAATAAAAAGAATGGAAGAAATAAGGCACACTAAAATAAGGTCTATCACAAAAGCAACTAACGCTCTAAGTTATGCACAAAAGCTCAAACGGAAATGGGCAGGCCATTTAGTGAGACTTATAGACCAAAGACTTATAGACGGTCAGATATACAATCTGGCGGGGCCCTCTAGGTAAACAAGAGACCTCTATCACGTTGGGAGGATGAAATTAAAAGAATTGCCAGCCCTCTCTGGCAAAAAGAAGCACAGGACAGAGACACTTGATCATCTTTAGAGGAGGCCTTTACCCACTCTGGGGTACCTAAAGACTAATAGATTAATAAAAGAATAATAGATTAACCATACAAACAAGTTAAATAAGAAAAAACAACTAAATATTTTTTTTTATTATTTTTCAATTTGTTAATTTGTGATCTGCAGGAAATAAAAGGCTTTTTTATTTTATTATATTAAAGTAACTATAAAAATAATGTTAATTGGGAAAACTAACTACAATAAATTGAATTAAAAAATATATAATTTGTTTAGTTAATATCACTTTAATGTCATTAAATTGTGAACTCTATATTGCCGGTTCTTCTTAGTAGAACTGCTTCCCGAGCCGGTGGTAGTTTTATAGGCAATCGACAATTTAAAAATACATTCAAGAGATTATTTCAATATATAATATTTTAAATTAATTCTTGAAATAATCATTACTTAATTTATTGATTGAATTTAAAATAATTATTTTAAATTCCATCAATAAATTATTATTTTAAATAACTATAACGAGGTTGGTTCTTCCCTCTGGAGCTGTAACCACCGATGGCTTGGACCGGTGACCCGCTGTCGAGTTTTGTTTATATGTTCATTTTTAAAAAATATTATATTATATTTTAAAAAAAATATATATGAATATATAAACAAAACTCGACAGAAATTTAAAAATGTAAAAAAGAAATGATAAAAATTATACCTATATATGCGACCATAAAAATTTTGCAGTGGAAAAGTTGCAACAATTTTCTTCAAGTATATATTATGACGATAACTTATTAATTTACTAACCGATTGAAAAACTATCACTAAATGTTTAGCGAAGGTTGTTAAAATATAAAAGAGACTTTTGAATTTAAATCTGATTAGATATTTCTGAGGTTAGCATAAACAAACACATAAAAAAAAATTAAAAAGCGCTATTTTGGACCTTACTGGATATAAAATATCATTAGATTTTTTAAAATATATCTTTCATGTACAGACCGATTTACCATAATTACAAATGATTGTCATAAACAGCGTCTTAACTCAAATTTTCCCCCGATTTTTCATTGTACATAATATTTTCCCATATAATAAAGGGATCAATGTATGACGCGATGCGGTGGGGTATATTGCAAATCAAACGAAATCACTGATTGCGCGTCGCTCACAGCCGTGCAGTGTTTGCGGTTGTTAACAAGTTGACATATTGCGTTGAATGCCGTTCTCAACTGATAATGCTTATAATAACTGTTCATTATGTAATATTGTAATTATTGTTTGATTTTTCATTTTATCTCTAATTTTAAGACTCCATTAATGCTTCTTAGGGTTTCGTATTTCAGAAAAAAAAAACCAGAACTCTTATAGGATTACTTTGTTGACCGTCTGTTTATCTATTTGTCAGTCTACCTGTTTGCTTGTTTGTCAGTTTGTCAGTATGCCTGTCTGTCTGTATGTCTATTCGTCTATGTGCTTATCTGTCAATCTGTTTGTCGGCTGATTGACAAACAGATAGACAGAGAGACAGATAATCACATAGACATATAGACATACAGACAGACAGGCATACTGACAATTGACTGTTTGTCTGCTTGACTGTTTGTCAGTCTGTCTGTTTGTCACTCTATCTGTTTATCAATATACCTGTTTATCTGAATATCTGTTTGTCAGTATGTCTACTTGTCTGTCAGATTATCTGTATATCTGTTTATCTGTTTGTCAGTGTGTCTGTTTGTCTAGAGTATGATTTGACAGTAATATTATGTCTTACAATATTGAAATTATTAAAAAAATGTACATAATAATTTGTCTAAAGCCTATATTAAAAGTAGGTTGTATATTTCATCATTTAGTTAGTAAAGTTTTGTGTATTTAAAATTCTTACTCTGCTTACAAATCTGTCTTTGTTTTTTGTTTCAGCTTCGCCCTGTATTCCACACATGGCAGGGTAGGTAGAGGAAATTTGGGAATCTACAGTTAAGACACTTCGTTCCATTCCACACTTTACACCGAATTTGAGCATTGCCCGTTGAAGTGGTGGATCTCAACACTGTGAGTTGCCTTATAACCAGATCAAAGAAATGAAACTGTTAAATATATTCACTTCACATATACTGTATATTTAATTCATTTTCTCGAGTGGAGATCGAACTCAAAACCTGTCGCATTTACAGTCACTCGTTATATACTCAAATTAACACAACCTTTTCATATTATATAATGCTCCATTAAGTTGGAAATCGGGTATTTTAATATTTTGACTAACAGCACTGCTACTTTTTCGAAAATAAAGCATATATATCTAGTAGAATAATGTATTTAATATATATAATCCTGCATATAGCAGGGTAGGCTAACCTAGTCTAACACGTAATTTTCCATTTTTCCCCCAGTTTTGAATTATATCGGTTTTACGTTGTATCTCCTACGTATCAAAATAGGCAAAGGAAATATGGAAGCCAAGTATTATGGTATTCTGTTCCCATTAAGGCACTTAGGTACCCCACTTCCCTATAAATCCACAATTGCAGTGTCGTGTGACGGAACTCAACGCTGCACTTTTGCCTTATCACCAGAGCGAAGAAATAATAATATTATATATGTCATTTGCTTGATTTGAAATCAAATTCACAAGCTGTCACTATTACAGTCATACGCTTGTGGCCTCATTTTCATAATTTCCCAGTTAAATTCAATTATATAAACGACAATAGCAGATTCAATTCCCGAAACCGTTTGCAAGATACTTTTCAGTTCGAATTTAAAGACAAACACCAACTATGCAGACGGTCTTGTCTGCGATCCATTTAATTAATAGCGATTTACTAGTTAGTATTCGTAACGTGCAGTGCCTAACTCACTTAGTTCTACCGACCCTTGTTATGGTAATGCTTAATGGTTTTATAGGAAATATCTGAATTACAAAATGTATAAAAAAATGTATGGTAGGAGTCGAGTCAGTTGTGTAAAACAAAATTTTGTTTTAAAAGATTTTTTGAATATTTTTCTATACACAAAACATACTTTAATTTCCGATTTGTGAAATAATATTTTAAAAATCATTAACTTCTTGACTTGTTAGCCCAAACTGTTGATACGATATTCATAAAACTTTTTTGAAAATCACCTAAAAGTACATATTTTAATTAAATATTTTTTTAAACAACTAATTCAAAAAAAAAAACGTTAAATATAAATATTGTAATGAAGAAAATAGATTTAAAGTAATTTAAGTAGAAGGCAAGTGAAAAATATAATATTTTTCTGCTTTACGCTGTATCCTGCACATGGCAGAGACAAAACACTCCTTTTCCATTTTGTGTCATTCTTCACTTTCTACAGAATTTGAGTAATTGCGCGTTGAGTGGTGGAACTCAACGCCACGGTTTGTTTTGTTAAAAAATATAAATTTTAAAAATTTCATTTCTTCGAGTGGTAATTGACCCCACAACCTGTATCGCTGACAGTGGAACGATGCAACAGTGCTATTGAGCTACAATAGTCCTAAAACGTCAAATGTACTCACACTTGTTATGTAGGAGACACTTTAATAAATCAACAGTCAAATACTTGCTGCTTCAAATAATTTTCTGTATAGAAATTTCTAAATCAAATAGAAAATGTTATATAAAGTAATATTTACAAAAGCTCCAGCAAGTATAAATATGTAGAGAAGTTTGTATAAAGCATTCCTACGAACTGAAATATTGGAGATTAATTTATCCATAGCCGAGCGTATAAGAGATGGTTTAACACTTAATCGAATTAGCCTCGATCGTAGAGCTTCGTGCAGTTCAAAATTCCAACTCTACTTATAGATTTGAACTTAAATTTGTGTAGAGTTTTTAGAGCTTTAAGCTTTTGCGTAGGTAGCTTAGGTTTACGAGCTTGAATTTTACAGACAAAGTAGGCAGAGTAAATTTAGACCTAACCAGTTTTATAATATTCCATTTAGATTATTTTTTACTTTTCATTTTATAACTCTACGTATCTATGATAAAAAATAATTCAAATTAGAGGGTACAACAAAAACATGTCAAATCTATTTTTTTCTATTAATGTAACAAATTCAAATATTTTATTCAATGTAAGAAGTTACATGATTTACTTTTCAATGTCTAACAATTTACCAATTGTTCTAAAGTTACTGCTGACACCTGAGAAAATCTAACGTAAGAAACTCAGCAGGACATTTTTGATTCAAATAAATTATCAACAGATTCACGCTATTTGTAAGTCATAATGAAATCTTTTAAATAGACTAGACTGAGCATTTCGGTGTTATCATTTCTGAAATAATTAATTTGGTAATAATCTTTTTAGCTTCACGCTGTATCCCGCATGAGGCAGGGTAGGCAGAGGGAACCCGGAATCCTAGTATTAGGACACTCCGTTCCACTTCCGTTTCCCACTTTCTGCCGAAGTTGAGGTATTCCGTGTTGAATGGCGGAACTCAACGTCGTGCTTTGCCTTATTACCAGAGCGAGAAAATGAAACATTAAATATTTAATAATCTTTACATAAACTTTACTTACACAAACTTGTTTGCGGTATATGTGTATAAAAAGTTGCAAACGTTAAAAAAATTGAATCTGCAATTTTCGAGGACAGTTATATGCGTAATGGAGCTGTCGCAAACAGCATCAATATGTATAGATATATATCTTATCCTCAGATTTAGTTAATCATGCTAAGGAGTAATGCAGAAATGCGTACAGCATACTATATGACCACTGGCACCTTTGAGTATCCCATGAGTGCTAGAATTATACATTTAGACCTTACGTCATTATACATATTGAAGCTAGCGTAGTGTAGTTGACAGAGGTAGTTTCGATCTTTGTTTGAAATTATGTTCAAATTTAAGATTTGCCACGCAATACGCAATGCCTTCAGAATTCGGTGGAAAGTGACGAACAGAAATCATGATGAGTACGGAGTAAGTTAACACTAGATTCCCAGTCTACCTCTGCGTACCCTGTTGTGACTAAGGATAGTATTCAATTACTTATATTTAATAAAATTCAGAGAGAAATAAACGTATTAAACATATAGAGGTGAACAGAGTGTGTTGGCACAAGATTTATTTGTCTGTTTTGCTATGTCAGAGGAAGCTTGTAAGAAAAAAGAATTATTACCTTATGAAAAGATGATTACTTTAAAAAAAAATCTAAAGGAAATAGTATAAAATTAAAATTTACCAAAACTCCCGGCCCAAAAGTTACCACCTCATCTTGGCAAAATGATTTTCATCAAACATAACTAAGAACTATAACGAGTAATAAGTGCTTTTTTTAATCACAATATAAGAGAAAACCACACTAAAATCTTTTCCTTCATTTAGGAGCTATGGTAACATAGATAGACAGACGGACCAAATTTACAACACCCGCCTTTTTGCAGCAGGGGTTAATGAGGCCTTTTTGCTTTATTTTATGGTTAAAGCGTGAAATTGTAAATTTTCTATAATTATAGTCACTTATATAGAAAATTTATTAATTTTAAAATCTTAAAATTCTTATAACTACGATTGCATTTAACCTAAATGCATGTTCCGTTTATTTATTTAAACGGAACAAATAATTTGTTACACATTAAAATTAGGTCTCAAATAGGACTAATTCAATCTTTATGGGAAAGAGACAATAAATACAACAAAGTATGTGTAAGAGAGAGACAGGTATATTACTGTCAACCATGCAAAAGTGCATGCGTTGAGAGTACCGTTGGCATAATAATTTTTTAATGATTCAGTATACATATAATATATATTTAATATTATGACGATAAATTTAAGTACTATGTATAAATATTAAAATATTTTAATGTGGCTTATGTATTTAACAAAAAAATATATAAAGAAAGACAAAGCGAGGCGTTGAGTTCTGCTACTCGAAACGTCTCTTTCGTGACGAGAAACGGGGAAGTATGTTCACACTAGGTTCCCTCTGCCAATCCTGTTGGACAGAAAACACGTAAAAATTATTTTCATATATTCATATATAATAAAATAACTTATGATAATAATATATCTTATCATATTAAATATGCATAATTTTAAGTCTTTTGAGAACAGCCGTGACGCATGCAACACAGGCATACAGGTTGCTAATTCGATTTTTAATCAAGGAAATGAGTTTTAATTTTAAACAAAATTTCATCAGTAAATGATGGAACGGAGTGCCTTAACAATAAATTTCTAGATTAATAGTCTTTTATTATTTAAAGAAAACATTTTTAGCTCCAATAATATTCCAGTTTCTGCCACACAAAGCCAGACGTACAAAAACAGTAAAATAACAATATACTGCAAATAATAAAAATAACAAATCGTCGATTGCTGACCGTACCGGCGACGGCGCACGTGTGCCAACGAGCCTTATAATGAATAGCTGTCGCTGTAGCGATATTTCAACGAATTAACAAATTGCACGTCGGATGGGGCGGTGGGCACGATTTTTCTGTGGACCTAACTACGTCATTTATGTCGACCCATACATACATTATGTGATTTTTGTTTATTATTACATTACATATTGTTCTCGAGTCCTTATTCGCTTTTTCGGAAATTATTGAGAATTTCTATGAGGTTTTTTTTAAGTAAGGAAGCGAAGTGATATGTCAGTTTTACGCTGTACCTCTGCGGGATAGGCAGAGGGGGCCTTATGAACTCTTCTTATTTATTCCTCTTCTAATTCCTCCGTCGAATTCTGGAAATATTGCGTGTAAAACTGGAACTAAACGCCGCCTTTTGACGCTACATAAGAGCGAAGAAAATATTAAAGATTTTATTTCTTGAAGTGCGAATCACACTCACAACTTATCACATTTGCTGTCACTCGCTACGCCACGACTGGGCTGGCTCTATATTTTATTTAATTAAAGCAAATACTAAAGCATTTACTTTTAAATTAAAAATTAAATCGACCAATTTATAATACAGTATTTTTTTTTCAATTAATATTAATATAGATTTCTCATTATATTAATGTTCCAAAAACGTATAGATCTATCAATTGATTACAAAGATAATTTCCTTCCTAAAAGGAACCAAGTGTCTTAGCACTTGTTTCTCAAGTTCCCTTCGCCTACTCTGCCTTGTCCGTACAAGGCGAAAAGCTGAAAAAAAAAAAGAAACTTTTGTATCAAAGTATACTAAACCTGTTGGTCTAACCACATAAACGGACCAAGCCCCATGGGTGAAGTTAGTAAATACGTCTAACAAACGCAATATTTCAGTGAACTCACAAATGGCGTGTCAGACGGGGTGCTGTACACGATTTTTCTGCAAACCTAACTGCTTGATGTAGATGCGGTTGATGGGACGAATGTACTTGTAGTTTGGGGAAATTTTTGTTTATGACTCTTTACTGTTGTTTACTTTGTTTATGCTTAAAGTTTAGAAATTTTATCTTAATATTCTACTTACATATTAGTCATGTTTTTATTATATATGAGCAGTGAGGCCTTATGTGGCCCAGAGGTACAAGAGTCCAACTGTAAATGAGGTGGGTTCGATTCCTGTGGTAATAAGATAAAGGACGGCGTTAAGTTCCGACACTCAGCTTTTGACAGTTTCACTCTATTTCTCGTACATAGCAAGGTAGGCAGATGAAACATGGGAACCTAGTTTTAAAACAAACTGTTACCATTAGGACACTACCATTTCCCACTTTCCACCGAATTATGAAAGGGCATTTGGTGTTGGGCGGCGGAACTCAACGCCGAGCTTTTCAAAATAACGTTATATTCCTAATATCAAGTATAAACATTATCTAAATATCATACAAAATACAGTAAAGTCCTATAATTTAAACATTAAATAGTAAATATTAAAACGGTATAATGTAACAGATTAATCTGCATATTCACTACCCCTTGATAGCGTGTGATTGTTACACCGGCCATTTGAATATACTATGTAAAATCTAAATTGCCATGCATACAAAATAATTTCTTAGGGGGCTGGATAAATACCGTTGGTGGAGTGTTTTTTTTTTATTATATTTTTGAAAGTGTATAGAAAATTGAGGCCAGTGGGAATGTATACGTAATATTTGCTGTTTTGATTAGAATTCCCTTAATCAACACTTAATGCCATAAATTTTAGGGGAAAGTGGTAACGGAAGTGTCTTACTTGGAACAGAAGGTCAATACTGACATCTAGACTGGACCAGGTTCCTTCTGTTATATCCGTGATACGGCATGAAGCTACAAAACATATTGAGCGTAGTGAAATTAGAAGTAGCACCTCTTAATAAAAATATTATATTAGTTTTCTTAAAATACATTTTTCTTTGTTAAGTTTAAAGTTTAAATTTTTAAATTAAAAAAAATCCTTTTAGAACGTATGATTTAGTGGTCAGAATGATTAGTTTCTAAAACGCACAGATACAAATCCCGCAACGTGCATTTTTTTCGGGATTTCGCAACTATTTTTCTCTCTTTAGCATAGAATAATACTATAAATGATGCAAATACTCTCAAAATATGCATAATTAATTTATTATTTTTTCAGCCCCTTCAATAATCATTCGATCGCACTTACAATACAATAAATGATCATTTCTTTCATATTAAACGCCATATTTAGTTATATTCGAAATTAAAAGAGGGTTGGTCTTTGGAAAATCCTTCTCATCCGACAGGTGAATGCCCCTGGGAGTCAATTATTCGAGTACAAATAGACGGCGGTATCGAACGGATCAATGGATTATCTACGGGTTACGGAAATATATGTATGTAAGAGTAATTTGTTGATTATGTGCTGTTGTCGTTTAATAAATGGGAAAGGAGAGTGTTCGTGTAGTGTTTAGATATTCTTTTTTTTTTTGTTTTTGATAGTTATAAAATCCAATTTATTTACCAATCCTTAGAGGTATTATATAAACCTCTACTTCATTTGCGCGTATTGATTTCTATACATTTTTGGAAACTCGGCATTTTGAACACCTTGCAGTAGTCCGTGGTCTCGGGTGGACTACCCGTTAGAATTGTTTTAATTAAAATGTGTAATAATCGTTATTATTTTGTTTTATTTTATTTCTGTTTCTCTTTATATCGATCTTGTAATGAGGCAAAGCAAATACTGCCATATATGAGTTTCCCAGCTTTTGTCTGCCAACCCTGCTCTATGCAGGACTGTACCCTGCATAGAGATAAAAAAAACTATTATAATACAAATAATAAAAACTATATAAATTTTGTACTATACAAAATGTAATAGTCTTTGCATTTATTTATAATATGGCCAAATACATGAGTTCAGGGAAGAGAAATATAAAATTTAAACCCGCGCCTATTGGAAGCCGTCCAAAGCGGTATTCAAGAGGCGCAGTATTAAAGGCGTATTAAAAAATTCAATCATTATATATCAAATAAATCTCGCTACATTCAAATTTTATACGTTTTGTAAATTAATATTAAACTTCATAAATTTCAAAAATATATTTTAAAAAGATAATAATCCCATTTCACAGTAATTCCGAAAAAGTAAACACGAACTGGACCAACATCGTACAGAGTAAAGAGACGCGAGAAGCTCTACATATTAAACTGTATTAATAAATGCCAAATGAACGTTAAAAATTTACCTGAATTTAATGGAAATTAAAACGAGATCATCAGATAAAGGGTGCAAGTATAACCAATTGAAGGCAGTTTCAACTGGCGAAGAGCTTTTACACTCTACTTATTATACTACAAACCGTTTTACAGTAAAAAAGCTTTTATCGCACAAGCTTAAAGCTCAATATTGCTTTAACTTTATGTTTATGTGTAAGCTCCGTAAGTAACTTCATTTGCATGACCATTATGCATTTCAATAACCTTTTCATTTTGTTCAAATAATTCATAGTAATTGGTAGAAGGTCTGTAATTTGGTCTGTACGTATAGTTAGTTATTGTCAATGCAGCACGCGCCGGCACGTGTCTACTAGTTAGCTATTATTGTACTTTTGTTACAGTTTTCTTTTTAAGTTATTTAAGCATGTGATTATTTTTTAACTTGTACATTGATTAGCTGACTATGTTATGTGTAAATTATATTATAAGTATATTTAAAAAAAAAATACAAGAATATTTGTAACCCTCTTATGGCTTTGGTTTTTGTGTGAATAAATTGTCTTCTATTTTATCGTTTATTTAAGAAGATAAATTGCTGAAAACGTAGCATTGTGTTAGGCAACTCAAGATGCAATATTTCATAAAAAGAATTTAAAATGTGGAATAACATATTTTTACAATATATGTGTACTCTCATCTTAGCCCAATAGAGCTGTGTTAATACAGTTAAGATCCTTCCGTTCCTTACTTATATATAATGAACGGGATACCTACATACATAAACAATAATTATTTTTTTGTATTTATAACATGATTAGAAATAATAATATTAAAGTAATCAATTATATATTTATTTATATTTTTCATTATAAATACCAAAGTTCAAATATCAGGACCATAATATACGCCACTAAACAGCTCATCTACCTCAAAGAATTGAGCAGGGTTTCTATGCACATTGATTGTAAAGTAAAATGGGTGATTTGCAACTATTTCCGCTTTCGGATAACCTTGATCAAAGTCTTCCGGTGATACTGAAAATATATAATAAAAATATTTTTTTTTCTTCTTTGACATTCATCTTTACATAACATATAGGAGAGTAGACAAAGGAAATCAAAGAACAAGTAACATACTTGTCCGTTGATTTAGCTGACTTATCATTTGACTTGACTTGATTTGAGAAAATGAGAATATCTGGTCGATTTTTTAAATATTATATTATAAATTGCGGAACTTGGCGTCACAATTCTAGTAACCAGAGTGAAGAAATCTAAATATTTCACTCGTACATGTGGACACACACTGTCCTACAGTATATCTTCTTTTCGTGTAACTTCTTTCTGTTTTATGCCGTATGAGTAGAGTTTTTCAGAAGGAAGCTAGCTACCTAGTATTAATATTTTTCTACCATCATGACACTTCTGTTTCCCACTTTTCGCCAAATCCTTAAGGAATTATGTGTTGAATTGAATAAACATAAACTCTATGCCGCGCTTTGCCTCGTTGCCAGAGTTAAAAAATTAAAAATATTAAACATTTTATCCTCCCGAGCAGGAATCGAACTCACAACCATCGTATATTAAAAATAAATAAAACAACTTTACCTCGTTTGAGACCCCTATAAGCACCCATTTCGTCAATATCTATAAACGTTTTTTGTTTGCACTTACTTAAATATACTTGTTTAATGCTACTATTATTATTTAAAATATCATCTAGTCCTGAATTAGTTTTATCAAATATTTGTAAGATCCCAATCTAAAATTAAAGACAACGATTTTGTTGTACAAAATGTTATTCTGTTAAGGCTTGTTAAGGCGGAGGGATATAAGCGTGTGTCTGTAAGTACGACTGGTTGTGGGTTCGATCCCCAGTCGAGGAAATAAATAAAAAGCATTAATTTTCATTTTCCTCGCAAGGAGAACGAGGCATAGCGCGGCGTTAGTCATGAACATTGGACGGTGATTAGGGGGAATTTAACTCCACGTTTTATCTTAAAAGGAATATGATAGTTTTTGACTAATAATTCGTTCGTTATTTAAAAAGCTTTCAGCTTGACGCTGTTTCCCGCTTATGCAGGGTAGGCAGAGGGAACTTAGGAATCCAGCGTTAAGACACTCCGTTCTACTTCCGTTCCTCACTCTAAAAACTTTCATATGGAAAGATTACAATAGCCTCAAACATTTTAGTACATTATTTTAAAAATACATCAACCGAGAATAAACCAACTACCTTATTCAATACATTTTTCCAATCCAAAGTACTTTTGATTTTGAATCTTGGCAGCACCACACGAACATTATCAACCCGCATTCTTTTATAAATCCCCTTTAAGAAATCTGGATCGTCTGAAAGCTTTCGCAGTAGAGCAGCCAATCCTCTTGAACTGCGAGGCACTACTAGCGTCATGGTTAGACCGAAACTTGCCAATTTTGTATTTACCACCTATAAAAGTTTGTAATATTGAATATATTTTTAAAGTCCGACGAAAAAATAGGAGTGTTATGCGTTTGACACGTTTGTCTGTGTGTGGCATCGTAGCTCCTGAATTAATGAAATGATTCAAGTCCGATTTGTTTAAGAGAAAGTGTGCACTTTGCCGAGATGGGATAGTGATTTTATAGGTTCGGATCTTTTATAACGTTTATTAAGCAATTGCTCATTTTAGATTTTTATTATGTTAATTATTAAAGAAAAGACACATTTATAATCAATAAATTGACGCATCACGCTTTATCAGTTTCTGCCGATGTTGAGATATTGTATGTTAAATGGCGGAACCTGACGACGCGCTTTGCCTTGTTACCAGAGCAAAAATATAAATATATTTCATTTCCTCCAGTGGATATTTGAACCACAAATTGGAATGGCCTAGGAATTTATATAATAAATATATTAAAACAATTCATATTCAGTGGGAATCTAGGAAATTAGTGATAATGATTGAGTGACAGTCTGTTATCATTAAGGCACTTCTGTTCACTTCTTTCTACTTAATTTAAGGCACTACGTGTTGTGTAACACAATCCAACGCAATATATGTCAACAATATCAATTTTCATTATTAAATTTTGACCTAGTTCAGTTTAACCATAGGTTTATATGCTAAGAGATTCTAAGCAAATACTTCAAATAATTAAACGGCAATTCAAACGAATGTTCTTTTTATACAATATTTAATTGCCTGTCGTGGCGCAGCGGCACAAGCGTGTGACTGTAACCGACAGGTTCTGGGTTCGATCCCCGGTCGAGGAAATGAAATATTTAATATTTCCAATTTAAAAATATTTAATGTTTCATTTCTTCGCTCTGGTAATAAGGCAAAGCGCGGCGTTGAGTTCCACCACTCAACACACAATGCCTCGAATTCGGCGGAAAGTGGAGAACGGAAGTGGAAGTGTCGTGTCTTAACACTAGGTTCCCGGGTTCCCTCTGCCTACCCTGCCTCGTACGGGATACAGCGTGGAGCTGAGAGACATATTTAATTTAATACATAAACTAACTTAGTACGTGAACCCGCGATGCCTTAAATTCGGCGGAAAGTAGAAGTGTCTTAACCGAAGTTTACTTAACACTAGGTTCCCGAATTCACCTACCTTGCTATAAAAGGGATACAATGTGATGATAAAAAAATAAAAAATATTAACACCTATCACAGGCAAATTCACTCATTCATCTCATCCCTTTTTGTACAGTCGGTAACGGTAGATAATATAACCATAGCTTCACGCTTTATGCAGTAGGTAGGCAGATTGAATTTAGAAAACTAGTGGGAAGACACCCCATTCCGTTCTCCACTTTCTACCGAATTTGGGGTATTGCGTGTTGAGTAACTCAACGCTGTAATTTACCTTGTTATCATAGCGAAATTTAAAAATATAACATATATCATGCCTAAAGAGAAAAAAGAGAATAAATACAAATTTTTGTAATCTTAATTACCTGTATATTATTTATTTCATCATCATAATAGTAATACGAATCGGATTTAGACATCATAGAAACAGTAGATATTCTACCGTCCTGATGGTAGTACTTGGCAGGTCTTGTCAATGATATATCAAAAGGAAGCTCCCATGTTACCTTAAACAGAAAAAAGTACTTTTTTGTTCGGCTTCACGATGTACCCTGCACATAGCAGGTTAGGCCAAGGGAACCTGGGAACCTAGTGTTAAGACACTATAATACTTCTCTTCCTTATTTTCCGCTAAATTCTTGCAGTATTGCGAGTTTAGTAGCGAAATGTAAAGACACGTCAAGTTACCAAAGCGAGGAAATTCAAAATTTAAATATGTTATTACTATCAAGTGGTCGTATATAATCTGATACCTTTGCAGTCGCACGCTTGAGCGCCTAAATTACGACAGTCAAATAGATAGACATATGATTTAAAGTTTTGATTTCTTAATTTTCTATTTTTTTAAACATTTTCTACAAACGTTATTTGCAACTAAACAAATAATCACGCTCTGTTAATTAATACCTATAAAGAGAAAGACACAAGCATGTGACTTTAAACACGACAAAATGTGCGTTCCTTTTGGTCTGGGGTGAAATATTTAATACTAATGAATATTAAATATTTCATATTTTCAATTCTTCGTTTGGCCTTGCAAAGTGCGGCGTTGAGTTCTGACACTCAAAATACAATGTATCGAATTTGGCAGAAAGTGGGGAACTGTATGTTTATGGTAACGGAGTGTTTTAACATTATATTCCCAAGTTTTCTCTACTCTGCCATGTGCGGAATACTTCATAATGCAGAAAAAATGATTACTTACATGGACCTAAAAAAAGCAAAGCGCGGCGTTGACTTCCGCCACTCAACACGCAATGCCTCAAATTCGGCGGAAAGTGGGGAACGGAAGTGGAACGGAGTGTCATAACACTAGGTTTCACTTCCGTTCCCTCTGCCTACCCTGCCTAGTGCGGGATACAGCGTGAAGATGAAAAAAAAAAAAAGGACCTAAAAGTTTTTTTTTATCAGAAATTACTTTTAAATAGCAGTAATAATATATATTTGCAAGTACACTAACCTTAAAACATGCTACGCTCAGCAACATTATTGAAGTTTGATTGTTTATATCCGATGGCTCTAATATTTCCGTTATTCTTTTGTATGAAATACTCTCCACCTGCAATATTATGAATAGTTATTTAGAATAAACTAATTATAACACATATCTATAGTGTTGTAATTAGGCCTGTCGTAGCGTAGCGGCACAAGCGTGTGACTGTAACAGTAACAGGTTATTGTGAGTTCGATCCCGCTCGAGGATTTTTTTTTTCAGCTTCACGCTGTATCCCGCTCTAGGCAGGGTAGGCAGAGGGAATGAAAGTGAAACCTAGTGTTATGACACTCCGTTCCACATCCATTCCCCACTTTCCGCCGAATTTGAGGCATTGCGTGTTGAGTGGCGGAACTCAACGTCGCGCTTTGCCTTATTACCAGAGCGAAGAAATGAAACATTAAATATTTAAATTGAAAATATTAAAAAAATCATTTCCTCGACTGGGGGTCGAACCCAGAACCTGTCGGTTACAGTCACACTCTTGTGCCGCTACGCCACGACAGGAAATGGAATATTTAATATTTTCAATTATTTTTTTTTATTTTTTCATTTCTTCGCTCTGGTACAAG
This sequence comes from Eueides isabella, assembly GCA_019049475.1. Lineage (NCBI taxonomy): Eukaryota > Metazoa > Arthropoda > Insecta > Lepidoptera > Nymphalidae > Eueides > Eueides isabella. The sequence goes on from CM032397.1 coordinate 895,554, forward strand.
GTAAAACGTGGCGTTGAGCTTCGCCACTCAATAAGCAATGCCTCAAATTCGGCGGAAAGTGGGAAATGGAAGTGATACGGAATGTCTTAACACTGAGTTCCCAAGTTCCCCATCCCTGTATAGGTATATACAAGATTTGAGAAGCTAAAAAAACAAACTCACCCCTTTATTTATAAATGATACTGACGTTTTGGGATATAAATAACTAATTTTCAAAATTTTCACACCAAAATCAGGATTGTTGGACAAAAACGTTTGTTTGAAATCGTCTGTGTAGTTTACTATTATTTTAGTTGAAGTAATCAAGTTGACTTTTTCAAAATATGACATTACTTCTTTAACTGGAGAGAAACAGTCCACTGCCTGAAATGTATTACTTAGTTTATATGACTATTGAGGCTTGTATTAACACAGGGGCACAAGGGTACGATGGATGGCAGGATATGGGTTCGATTTCCACTCAGGAAAATAAAATATTTAATATTTTTAATTTTCACACTCTGGTACAAGGCAACGCGCGGCGTTAAGTTCTGCCATTCAATATGCAATGTTTAAAATTGCGGAATCGGGACAAAGTGTCTTTGAACATTAGAAATTCCATACAAAAGGTAACCAAAACGAAGCATAAATACATGTATCTTTTGATTGCGTTAAGTTAGAAGCTGCGTCTTTCTATCTTGATAGACAGACAACATAAGTATTAATTATCCTATAAGATTTTTTTAATTTAATTATTCTATACAGAACCCTAAAAAACATTTAAAGAAAAACTTAGGCCTTTCTAATAAATAAATAAACTATATGACAAAATATCTACAAAGCAAAATAAGACAAAACTGAATAATACTAAACTTAAAGCGTATAAAAATTTTGAAAGAAGCAGAATTTGAACCCGCGCCTCTTGAAAATCGTTCAAGGGCTCTGACCAAATAAGCCATTCGTTCTCACCAAGCTCCGTCTAAATTCTTATACGCTTATTACAACTTATTATGTTGTTAGTATCTCTGTAGGGAAATTTTTACAAATTTACGCTATCAAAATATATATATATATATATATATATATATATCTATATATATATATATATATATATATATATATATATATATATATATATATATATATATATATATATATATATATATATATATATATATATATATATATATATATATTATATATATATATATATATATATATATATATATATATATATATATATATATATATATATATATATATATATATATATATATATATATATATATATATATATATATATATATATATATATATATATATATATATATATATATATATATATATATATATATATATATATATATATGTAAAGAAATAATACTTCTTTAATTTTCTTTATTTATTTTTAATTTTACATTGCCGGTGACATTTTGACAAGTGCTAGACAGAGCCTATGGACGGTTGAGTTGGATATTGCATTGAAAAATAGTTACATTAAGCAACACATGAGTTTATTTTTATCCTAAAATTGAAAAATAAATGTTATAAAACGACAATTTTGTTTGTTAAAATACCAAGAAGGCAGAAATAATGGAACAGCTACGTTTCGAATTTGCAATATTACCGACGAGTGATGGGAAATCAAACATTTATAGCGTAACGTCAATAACAACACAGGAAGAAAAAGTGTTTGCTATACCAGAAGAACTACAATCTGCTGGCCTTCATAAGGAATTGATAAAGACCGCTGCATATAATAAAGTAAAAAATAGTTTAAAGAAAAGATACCAGACACGAAAAATTTGGATTAAAATGACAGATGAACTGAGTGAAATCTATGTAGATGACGATGGTAATTTACAATTCGGAGAGCAATATCTTGAAGAAATTGAACAAAAAGTAGCACCTGGAGGACAAGTAACTAATACAGAGACATTGGAAAAAATATTTTCGAAACTAATTGAAAGTACACAAGAAATAAAAAAACAAAATTTAAAATATATTGCAGAGAAGTTTGTGATCGAGAAATTTACAAGTAAAAGCCCAAACGCAAGCCAATGGATTGAAACGTTTGAAAAGGAGTGTTCTCGTTTCGACATTACGGAAGATGGGAAAAAAATTGAGATCCTCCGACTATTCATGGACAAAAGCTGTGTTGACTGGTACAGTTCAATGATTATCAAACTGACGCTAAACTCAGAATGGACAGAGTGGAAGGGAAAGTTTTGTGACACATTTGTCAACCAAGGCTGGAATCAAGTGAGTTATGCACTGTCATTTAAACATCGGGAAGGTTCATTAGTGGACTATGCCATAAAAAAGAGAAACTTTTATTGGATATGAGGAGAACAATAGACACAGGTACACTAGTGGATCTTATTGCGGCAGGTTTACCAGCGTCTGTACTAGACAAGATAAGCAGAGAAGAGATGAAAGATACAGTTGATTTATTCAATGAGGTCAGAAAGTATGAACATTTGGTAAAAAAATATAAAAATGTGCCCTTCAGAAAATATGAATATCATAAGATAAATACCAGAATTGAAGATCGCAATCCATGCAAAACTTGTGAAAAATTGAATAAAGGCGTTCGCTATCATCCGGAATCTGCATGCTGGTTTAAGCTTAAAGAGGATGACGGGTTGAATAGAAAATTTATCAGACATGTAAATAATTCAGTGATTGAGACAGAGTTAAATGAAACGGAGCAAAAAAACTAATAGTGACACCATTAATTAAGATCAAATTACTATTAAATAATGAAATGGAAATCGATGGAGTATATGATTCAGGTTCTAATGTTTCTCTCATCAATTCCAAATTATTAAAAATAAGATCAAAAAGAAATAGTCAAAACGAAGAGAATTTAGTAACAATTAATGGTGTCAAAAAGACAAGTGGTTCGACAAACCTAAAAATAAAAATTTTTGATATCGAAGAAAATGTAGATGTATATATCATTGATAAGTCAAATTTCAGATATGATTTCCTAATAGGATTGGACATGATAAATAAATACAAACTTGTACAAAATGAGGACTTAAAAATAAGTCAAAAACAATACTTATTAAAAAACAATATAAAGGAAAAAGAAGAAGAGATAAATGAAGAAAAAAGTGAGGATAACAGATTAGAAAAAGTATACGAAATCAATTTTAATGAACATATTAAGGAAGAAGACTTTAAAATAAAAATTGACCACTTAGATGAAAATAAAAGGAACGAAATTAATAAACTTATACAACAATATAAATCAGTTTTTGCCAAAGACAAGTATGATGTAGGAACAGTTAAGGGATATGAAGCAAGAATAGATTTATTGATGGATAAATACTGTAGCAAAAGGCCATACAGATGCACAATAGAAGACAAAAAAGAGATTGCGGAACAAATAGCAAAATTATTGGATAATGAGCTTATAGAAGAGTCTTACAGTCCATTTGCAGCACCAGTAACTCTAGCATTTAAAAAGGAGGATAATAAAAAATCAAGACTATGTATAGACTTCAGAGATTTAAATAAAATAGTAGTACCACAGGCACAACCCTTTCCATTAATTGAAGACCTGATGATAAAAACAAGAAATTGTAATTTTTTCACAAGCCTAGACATAAATTCCGCATTTTGGTCTATACCACTACGAATAGAAGATAGGAAAAAGACAGGCTTCGTCACACAAGAAGGACACTTTCAGTGGACTTGCCTACCATTTGGGCTGAAGACTTCGCCAGCGATATTTCAAAGGATATTGAGTAATATACTTAGAAAATATAAACTTACCGATTTTTCCGTAAATTATATAGATGACATTTTAATATTTTCCAAATCTTTTGATGAACACATAAGTCACTTAAAACAGTTACTAGAAGCAATTCTTACAGAAGGATTTCGATTAAAATTTATAAAATGTACGTTTGCATCAGCGTCTGTCAAATATCTAGGACATATTATACAGAACAATTCTATCAAACCAGTGAAGGACAACCTAATTTCGATAAGGAATTTCCCAGTACCAAAGACACAGAAGAATGTTCGACAGTTTTTGGGTAAAATCAATTTTTACCATGAATATATACCAAGAAGCGCAATAATACTAGACCCACTTCATAATTTATTAAGAAAAGGGCAGAAATTTTATTGGTCAGAGAAATGTCAAATAGCATTTGACAAAATTAAGAGCCTGCTATGTTCACAACCGATACTAGAAATTTTTGACAAAGATTTACCAATAAACATCTATACCGATGGATCGTTGGAAGGCGTTGGAGCAATTTTGAAGCAGGTCCAACCAGATGGTAGAGAAAAACCAGTTGCCTACTTTTCAAAGAAACTAAATGGAGCGCAAAAGAAAAAAAAAGCTGTGTATATTGAATGTTTGGCTATCAAAGAAGCTCTGAGATATTGGCAGTACTGGTTGATTGGTAAATCATTTACAGTTTACTCGGACCACAAACCACTGGAGAATATGAACCTAAAAGCAAGGACGGATGAAGAGTTAGGTGATTTGACTTATTACCTTTCACAATATGACTTTAAAATCAAATATTCTCCAGGAAAGGAAAATGTAGAAGCAGACAGTTTGAGTCGAAATCCTGTATTAGAACCAGAGGAAAATAAAGAAGAACAACTGAAAATAGTGAACTTAATTACATTGGAAGATATTATAATGGATCAGAATAAAAATAAAGAAATACAAAGCAACAAAGACAAAATAATACAAAAACGTAATGTATATTATAAAAAATAAGGAACAAAGAAAAAATAATACTAACAGAAAGATTCAGTATCAAACTTATACAACAAGTACATAAAGACCTGTGTCATATTGGAGTTGGACAAATGCTAAAGAGTATTAGTTCTCTGTATGTAACAAAAAAATTTAACAAAGAATATAAAAGATGTTTGTAGAAACTGTGAGGTCTGCATAAAAAATAAAACAAGAGGACAACACAAATATGGATTAATGTCACACTTAGGACCGGCGAAAAGACCTTTTGAAATAGTGTCAATAGACACAATTGGAGGTTTTGGTGGATCAAGATCAACAAAGAAATATCTACATCTTTTAGTCGATCATTTCACTAGATACGCATTTATTATTACATCTAAAACCCAGAGTGCACATGATTATATAAAGCTAGTAAACAAGGTTACCGAACCAGATGAAATTGGAATACTTCTCACCGACCAGTACCCTGGTATAAACTCCACAGAATTTAAGAAATTTCTTAGAAACAAACAAATAACAATAATATTTACAGCAGTTAATGCACCTTTTTCTAACGGTCTAAATGAAAGGTTAAATCAAACACTAGTAAACAAAATAAGATGCAAAATTAATGAAGATGAACAAAAAAGAGCATGGACAACAATAGCACATGAATGTGTAGAGATATACAATCAGACCAATCATTCGATAACTGCCTTCTCACCAGCCTACTTGTTATATGGAACAGATGTTACAGTCCTACCAAAGGAACTACGTCAAGAACGTGAAAAAAGTGTCTGGATGAGAGATAAAGAAACAGCGCTTAATAACACTTTGAAATCACATGACTATAACAAAATGCGTTATGATAGAAATAGAAAAGATAAAGAATTTAATGAAGGAGATATGGTTTATGTAGAAAACGGGAATAAACTAAATAGAAAGAAACTAGATCAACTAAGAATGGGACCATATAAAATAATAAAAAAAAGAACAAATACGATTTACGAGATTGATACAGGACATAAAAAAAACGGAGTCAAATCTATTTCATGTTTCAAAATTTATTCCAGTACAGATAAAAGAAGAGGAAGATACAGGTAATGAAAACAGTAAACCACATGGAAGAGACCTAGAGAAAATCCACGGGTAAATTTTCTTCCCCATGGGGGGGAGATGTAAAGAAATAATACTTCTTTAATTTTCTTTATTTATTTTTAATTTTACATTGCCGGTGACATTTTGACAAGTGCTAGACAGAGCCTATGGACGGTTGAGTTGGATATTGCATTGAAAAATAGTTACATTAAGCAACACATGAGTTTATTTTTATCCTAAAATTGAAAAATAAATGTTATATATATATATATATATATATATATATATATATATATATATATATATATATATATATATATATATATATATATATATATATATATATATATATATATATATATATATATATATATATATATATATATATATATATATATATATATATATATATATATATATATATATATATATATATAAAATAAAAAATAAGCTATAATCGTTACCATAGAGCTCGTTTTGATACCTAGACCGCTGAGTAATTCCTGTCTAGCGCTGCCGCGGGCGAACGACGCTAATTTACATAATGGTAATCGTAGTAACAGTGGTGACACTACTGTGTTAGTGTTGTAATGTTCTTGAAATGCCTCCTAGAAGTAAATTGTTGTAGTTATTGTAATTTTATCTGATTTATTGTTAAAGGATAATCAATGCCCATCAGGGGAGATGAAATATTTAAAATTTCCTCGCTGGTAAAAAGGCAAACCCCAAAGATAAGGTCTCTTACTCTCATTCTTGCAACTCGAAACGTAATGCCTTATGAATACGGTGGAACTTAGAGAGTATATATGAGTATTAATACACACTTTCTTGTAAAAATACAATAATTTATTAAAAATAGGAAGTTACATGAATAATTAGAATAGTTTCACATCAAAAAAATATTTTTTACTTTTCAGGCCTGTTATGGCGCGCTGTGGGTTCGATCCCCACTAGAAAGTATGAAATATTTAATATTTCCAGATGAAACATTTAAAATTTTCTCTTTAATTGCTCCATAATAAGACAAAGCGCGGTGTTAAATCCCGCCACTAAACGGAACGAAGTGATACTAGGATCTCAAATCCCCTCTGTCTACTCCAGCATTTGCCATGTGCCACGTGAAGCGGAAGAAGAAAATACATAATAATTTACCAACGGTTCACTAATATAAATGCCGCATCAGACTTAAAAAAAACTGACGTGAGAAAGTCTTTTTGAAATCAATAAAATATAGACTGATTCTATCTAATAGAGAAAAATATAGATAAATTAATATTACCAGCGCCAATTTGTTCCTAATACTATCATAATAACTAACAGTTTCACCAAAAGGAACAACACAATAAACGAGTAAACCGACAACATACAAATGCTGAAGTTTGGAAAAATTTACAAAAAATATTGTATGAAAAACACGTATTTTATGGAGGAAATTCATTTTATTTGAACTTGTTAAATTTTATGTGTGTATTTATTTTAAATCTAAAGTTTACATAAGCGATGGCTGATATACATTTAGTGGTTCTGTATATTGATCTTTTTTTATTTATTTTTTTCATATGAGGCGTGTCGTGGCGCAGGAGCTTTCAACTGTAAGTGCGATAGCTCGTGGGTTCAATTCCCATTCGAGGAAATGAATTATTGATATTTTAGCGAAATACGATGTTGATTTCGGTCATTTAAAATGTCTTTACATCTGCCGATAGTTTGAAGCTAAGTGGAAGGAAAGGAAGAAGAAATTCCCTCTGCCTTCCTTCTAGATATATACAGTGTGAAGCTGACAAAAAAATAGTATTACTCGATTATTGAAACCATTTCAATAAATAACTATATTATCTTCTCTTTATTCACTTTAAAGATATATTCTATAAGGTAGATTGACGGTTAGTATCACGGATTCGATTTCCGTAACTTACAATTTTTTTAACAATTTTTTTACTTAATATTTTTAAATAATTATTAAAAATATGTAAATTAATACTAATAATTAAATTTATTTTATAAATATGTAAATGTACAGACAACATTTAAAACCTTTAGCACTATATTACAAGCAAAATATATGAAACGTCCAAACGAAACTAACAAATTTCCATGAAATAATGTTGTCATATAATAAAATGAAATGTGAAATTTTATAGCCTCTATATTTACATGACTGCTTGCCCTCTATTGTTCACTTCATTTGTGCAGAAATAAAAGTATTGTAGAAAATATTATCACATTGCTTGTTTTGATTTAATAAAAAGCAAAAAAAAAATATATTTTCTGTTGTTACTAAGTTTAAAGTGTTTTTAAACATATGTAACTTAGCAAAAAAAATTAAAAGAGTTTTTATTGGCTTCCCCTGTCTGGTGATTGGCAGAGTAAGCAGAGAACACTTGGGAACCTTTTATTATGGCACTCACATTTCGTTAACCAATTTCCGCCGAAATTGCTAAAGGACGCGGGTTCGATCCTCGAGTGAAGATCGATGCCACAACTTATCGCGATTACTATGTCAAACTTTTAACGCAGCGCTAGAATACGTTTTTTCTTAATAGCTTTTAAAAAAAATAAGGCTTTTAATAAGGTTTCTTTCTACAAAATACACAGAAGCGGGATTAATCTTCAAACTGTAAGATTATTCAGTATAGATAAGCAAGTCCCAGCTAGTCGATAATGTAACCGAGGTCTCGGCTCGCTTTGACGGGAATCAAATAAGTCCCGGAGAGAATAGTAATAAAATTGAATCGAGCGCCTGCCCAGATGTAGCTACGGATTTATCGCTCACTAAGTGTTGGGGCACACTGAATTATTTTAATCTATTATCATTTTTTTTATTATGTTATTTTTTTTTATTAAGCCCCTATTTTATATCGTTTTGAACGTTTGTTTATTAAATAACAAACGTACTTTATTAATATGTTATCAATTTTAAGGCCAAGAAAACATTTACAGAAACATGATATTTAAAATATTCTGCTTTTATTGCATAACCAAAGCCGATAGTATTGACAAACAAAATTTTTTATAAACAATTGGTACATATAAAGTACATACGTATTGTTTTTACTTAAATTTTTTTACTCATGATATTTTCATCGAACCCGCAAAGAGCAACCCAACTCACGCTTGACGAATATCTTGTATACCAAAGAATCTATATAAACAGTACTCATTGTACCACTAACCTAAATGTCGTCGCGCGCTCGCTTACACATTCGCCGGGCTGCATCCAATATGTTTCCTAGAATATTGTCTTTAACAGCTACATTATACCGACGATAGATTGTGTGGAAACCGTACTCTCTATTGCGAATGAAAATCTTTATCCGTACGATGAATATTTTGTGTGCTTACCCCCTTTGTACTACCCCCTTAAGAGAAATTGTCGAAGCTTGTGAACGCGGGTAGGTAGTGAGTTATTAATGTTTTTTTTTTTGTATATCTTTAAATACTTCATATACTTAAGATGTTTTTGAGTTTGGTTATTTTTAACCGACATAAAAAGAGGTAGGACAAGTTTGAGCTTCCTGTCTGTCTGTGTGTAGCTCCTGAAATCCTTGTTTATCGAAGTAGTTCTTAGCTATGTTATATGAAAATCAGATTAGCAGTTTAGGAACTAGATGATTGATCGACGTGATTTTTTTTATAAAAAAAATAAATAAATTTAGTTTGTAGTTTGTTTACTTATAGTTGTATTGGCCTGCTGATAGAAAGTTGCCATGTTATGTTTTGTAAACAAATTAAATTTGCATCACATTGAAGCATGCGAATAGCAAGGTATACGGAGGGAATATCGTGGTAACGTATGCCGTTCCCGTTGAGTGGATCAACTTAAAGATCTAATGCAGATTCGTTGAGAAGTATCGGTGAGCACTTACAGAGAATTTGTCAATTTTTTAACGGAAAGGTAAAACATGTGGATTTTTTTTACCTTTAAAAATTCACGTTAAAATTAACATAATACTAGGAAGTTGAGGCCTGTTATGGAGTATGGATACTTGCATGAGACTGTAAATGGGACAGGTAGTGGACACGATTCGAAAATATTAAATATTTCACTCGAGAAAATGAAATATGTAATCTTTTCAATACAAATATTTTTTAATTAATAACATAGCTATCTTGTGACGCCTAGTTATCGTCTCCAAAAAGTAAATAAATCTGATATCTTATAAATTTATGGGTCTGAACTGGGTCTGGGTAGAAACATATATTCAGGTTTCTATTATAGTATTCCGCAATGTATTTTGAATTTGCCACTGGAAAAATTTTAAGTAAATGTTGAAGTAATGTTAACCAAGAAAGCTTACTACACTGTTCAAGAATGTGTGTACGATAAAAATGTATTTAATTAAGATCATTTGAATTTCTTACATTCAATATTGAAAAGAGCAACTGTTGAGTTTCTTTGCCGGCTCTTCTCAGCAGAACCGCATTCCGAGCTGGTGGGAATTTTTTTTTTGTTCGTATGACGTTTTAAAATTGCTTGCAAATGTCTATTTGAATAAAGAATGATTTGAATTTGAATTTAATGATCTCGTTTCTTCGCTCTAGTAACAAGGCCAAGTGCGGCGTTGAGTTCCGCCACGCGATCGCAATACCTCAAATTCGGTGTCGTAATTGTATATTACAAAATGTATAACACTTTAAATAAATATTAACTGAAATTCATTAAAAAAAACTTCACAGCATGTAATTGAATGAATATTCAGACATCTTAATCAATAAAAGCATTACGGGCCCCATAGAAGCATCCAGCGGCCTGTGAAATTGGACTCCAAATGAAGGAGACAGATTATTGGATAGAGAATGAGACAGAAAGAGACAGGTACACAGGTTTTATAAATCATTTTTCCTAGCACGACGATACTTAGGCTATGTACAAATTGTAGAATTAAAATGTATACATACTTGTTGCATCTTAATATTGTTGTATTTCAGGTCTGTCATGGCATAGTGGCATACAAGCATGTACTTTGAACCAGACAGATTGTGGGTTCGATTTCCACTCGAGATTATAAATAATTTAATGTTTTAATTTCTTCGCTCTCGTAACAGGGCAAAACGTACAGTGTCTCAAATTCGGCAGGAAGTATTGAATGGAACGGAGTGTCTTAATACTAGGTTCCCAAGTTCCTTCTGGTTTACTTCCCATGTGCGGGATACAACGTGTGAAGCCGAGTAAAGTGAGGGATTCGAATCTGCACCTTTTAGTAAGTATTTTTAGTTAATTGAGCTGGACGTTCTTATTGAGGTTCGTCAAAGATTTTTTTTTATTTTAGAAGCGTATAATACGCTAAAATATTATCAAAAATGATGTTTTTCTGTTATTACCGTGGTCATGGTATGGTATTGTGTAATTAAAATTAAGTGACTCCTCTCTTCTTCTGGTATAAGAGTATAAAATTTAAATAAAAAAACTACCGAAATTCAAAACTAGATCATCTTTTCCATGTGATTATGAAATTTTATTCTAATTCAAATAAAGATAAAAAAAGTAAAAAATTACAGGTAAGGCACGAGTATCCTAACTCGATTAAATTAAATATTTAACATTTTAAAATTATATTTCATTTATCTCTCTTATAATCTAAGTTTTAAATTATATTTCTTTTTCCTTTCATTACAAATCAATATTTGTAAATCATTTCATACAAAATATGCGCAAGAAGGTTAATTGTCTAGTGTAAAGACACTTCGTTCTATTTAAGACACTTCTGTTCGGCACTATTTATCGAATTTAAGGCATCGAATAACGGGTTAAAAAATAAAATTAAAATATTAAATATATTATGAAGGTATCGCATTTACTGCGCCTAAATAATCCTAATCTCAATTAAAAGCGTACCACAATGATGATCATATGTATGAACAATGCCTTAGTTAGTAAAATGCTGAATCAAGATTATTTTTCTTTGCGTGTACATAGTTAATCAATTATTCTAATATTGTTTGGTAGAAATGTGCTTGTGCCTCCTGATTCCCGCCTAACGAGACCATGTGTGTTTTGTATGTTAGTTCTGCTTTTTTATGAAATAAATAACTTTGTTAATTGAGGAAATGGCTGAATTTTCTTATATGAAACATGAATTGGAATTATTTTTTAACTTTGCGCAGTACTGTATTTTACACATGGCAGCGTAAGAAAAGGGAACGTGAGAACCTAGTGTTAAGTTCGTTTCGTTTTCGAAGCAAAAAAAAAAAAAATAAAATGAAAACAATTTTTTTTTCATACAAATTTCATATGAAAATGCGATAACAATTTCTGTTCTAATTTGAGTTTTCTATCAACAAATATTAATACTATATTATTTATTTATCAGCTTTATGCTCCTGGTGTTACACGGGGCCGTGGGTGGCGGTGATCACTCACCATCGGCTAACCCGTACGCTCGTTTGCCGCGACTTGGCCATAAAAAAAAATGCCTCCTGTATTAATATGGCTGGGCAGGAAACGGAAATAACACAACGGAAATCTGCAAACCTTGTAAAAGGACATTTTATTCAGTCGTCTACTTTCCACCTTATTTCAGGCATTGCGTTTTGAGTGGTGGAAATCAACGCCGAGCTTTGCCTTGGTACCGGGGAGAAGAAATGAAAGTTTTAATAATTCATTTGAAAATATTAAATATTCAATTTCCTCAAGTGGGCATCGAACCCACAACCTGTCGCTTTTACAATACACGCTTGTGCCGCTGTGCCACAACAGGCTTCAACTAATGGACTATGGTTATGTCAAAATATTTTGATTTCCTCTGTCTTATATTATTGTAAAAAATAAATTTGTTTGGTTCACGCTGTATCCTGAGCATGAATTTGAGACCCTAGAGTAAAGAAACTCTGTTCCGTTCCCCACTTTCTTTCTTCAATTTCGTAACTCAACGCTATTAGAAACTGCTTGATATTTTCAAAAATCGTTATTCATACCATTACTAAAAATATCTCTTCAAAAACGTTACGTGATATGCAAAGCAATATACAGCAAAATAGCTTATCTATCAAACTATTTTCATATAAAATGATACATAAAACATATAAAAATAAAACGTTAGGTTGTCTATATATCAAGCTATCGCACCTAATGAACAGTCCACGTCTATCGCTTGACCTCTACAGTAGAGTCCGGTACTGCCCTTCAATTTGTTATGTAAATCCACCTTTTGTCCGTACAGTGGAGCCACTCTATAAATTTGTTGAAATACGAGAATTTCGCAGTTAATTTCGCACGATAAATGTATATTGTATGTATTTATTTTAATTTTATCTTTGTTTTGTACCGTTGTGGCGTGTGGGATGTGTCGATGTAGTATAGGGGTAGTTGTAAATTCCATGTCAGTCAGTCATTCACTGAGCTTCACGCTGTATCCCGCACATACGAACTTTTGCTTTTTAAAATAGTTAATAATTATATTGATACCCCTTTCCTTTTAAGTAATATTAGTCTGAGATGTCCTCGTCTACAAGCCCGTAATAAATCACAGTTCTATGTACCTGTTACAAGAACTAAATAGTGTGAAAATGTTTTTATTTATCGTGTTTGCAGCTCTCATGATAATGCGTTTGGCGATATTGACATGACTATAAATTTAAATAAGTTAAAATCACTTGTCTTGGAAGCTGTTTCTGAATGATTTTCTTCTGTTTTATTTTGATTTCTTTTTGATTAACTGTACATCTAGCTATCTTTTTTTTGTACTATTTTATGTGAAGACTTCATTGGTTAATTGAATGTAAATTTGGTTTTTATTTAAAGTACTTGTAAAACTGTATGTCTTCCTTAATAAATAAATAAAAAAATAAAAAATAATAAAAATAGCAGACAGAGGGAACTTGGGAACCTAGTGTTAAGACACTCCGTTCCGTTTCTTTCTTACTGCCGAATTTGAGGCATGTGTTGGATGGTGGAACTGAACGTTGCACTTTTCCTTGATGTTAGAGCAAATATATAAAATTATTAATATTAATATTTCATTTCCTCGAGTGGGATTAAACCCATTACCTATCGCTACAACATTTCTCTTTATTACATAAGATGTGTATTTATATTTCCATAAAAATAATAATTAATCATACAGTCACTATCTCCAAAGTTCATTGTTCCATTAAAAAAAACGTAAAATGAAATACTTAAAAGTAAAATGATGATTTTCAGTCCGGTAAGTACAGGGCACTCAATTATGCAGATAACAGTGAATAAATCATTTATACACGCGAGGGACAAATAGGCTTATCGCCAAGGTGAAATATTGCTTGGGCATTATCATTGAGAAATACTATTGTTTTAACCTACTGACCAAATTATCGTGTGAAATATGAACTTTCATATTAAATGGATATGACGGGTTGAAATATGCAACCGTTTTAGATTTTGAAGTATGTTTTTCTCTTAATATTTTTGTCCGTATTTTTGGGCTAATTTAACTTAGCTTCACGCTGTATCCCGCACATGGTAGGGTGAGCTGAGGAAACTTGGGAAACTAGTGTTAAGACACTCCGTTCATATATATATATATATATATATATATATATATATATATATATATATATATATATATATATATATATATATATATATATATATATATATATATATATATATATATATATATATATATATATATATATATATAATCTCTTTTTTAAGCTTTAGTTTGTACTCCGCACATAGCAAGGCATGCCATGGGAATTTGGAAACCTAGTGATAAGATACTCTGTTCTCATTAAAACACTTCTTTTCCCCATTTTTGTCGAATGTAGTACTGCAGGTTAAGTGGCGGAATTCAACTGAACGAAAATAATAAATATTTCGCTTACTCAAATGGCGATCAAAAACACATTTCACTTTTATACTATTTATATCGCATGTGCCCCGACAAGCTCTTTAAATATATTTCACTTATATAAATATTTATATATATATATATATATATATATATATATATATATATATATATATATATATATATATATATATATATATATATATATATATATATATATATATATTTATATATATATATATATATATATATATATATATATATATATATATATATATATATATATATATATATATATATATATATATATATATATATATATATTTATATATATATATATATATATATATATATATATATATATATATATATATATATATATATATATATATATATATATATATATATATATATATATATATATATAATCTCTTTTTAAGCTTTAGTTTGTACTCCGCACATAGCAAGGCATGCCATGGGAATTTGGAAACCTAGTGATAAGATACTCTGTTCTCATTAAAACACTTCTTTTCCCCATTTTTGTCGAATGTAGTACTGCAGGTTAAGTGGCGGAATTCAACTGAACGAAAATAATAAATATTTCGTTTACTCAAATGGCGATCAAACTCATATTTCACTTTTATACTATTTATATCGCATGTGCCCCGACAAGCTCTTTAAATATATTTCACTTATATAAATATTTACGGTGTTATAAACTCTATCGTATAAAAGACAGCTGCTTAAAAACTGAAACACGTGGCAAAGTCAGGTTGCGATCGTGTTCAGTTGAGTTTTAATGAAAACTGTCAATAAATTATATTTTTGCGAAGGCAGCGCGGGAATAAGAGTTTCCTTCTACTATCGTCGGACCGGATATTGGCACTGCCGTCATTTCCACCCGCCATTACCGACGTGCGAACACAAATCCTAAAGCTTGTAGTAAATACAGGGCTTGGTAATTTAAAAAAAAAATAAAGTGCAAAGTATATGTATTATATTATATAATAAGGAAATAAGTTTTTCTTAAATCAGAAAATTTAAGAAAATTAATAACTTCATAATTTGGAATTAAAAAAAATATTACGGGTGATCAGTTACTTTTTTAGGGCCATTACGGCACAATACGAAGGCGTCTGACTATAAATATGACACTTACGCTTCGTTCTCAAACCAAACAGAATATCGTTCTTAAACAGAGAATGAATTTTCTATCTCTGGTAACATGATTAATTCTAGCTTTGAGCTCTACTACTAAACTAGCAAGACTCTACTAATTACAGGATACGATCTTAGGCTTAAAAAAAATTGTAAAATAAAAATATTTTATATATAGCGATTGAAAAAAAAATAAGAAAACCAAATCATACCGCACTATTGACTATCTATATACATTGAAATCATATAAAATCGCAAATCTCGTTAAAATTCATCCCATTATCTAACAGTTTGAAACACAATTATTAACTCTACCTCTCCAATATACTACGTCTTAAGTAATCTGCCACCTCGTTTACACAGACTTCACAGCTCATTTCGACTCTACATAATGCCTAGTTGGACGGCCACGTAGCAATTTGCATGTTAAGAGCCAGCCCCTGACGGTATTCAGGTTCGAATCAATGATTCCATCATCGCCTATCAAGCAATTCAATACGCATTGTCGATTTGGGACGAATATTACTATTAATTGATTCCTGGGTGATTGTTACTGTGGAACGGTTGATGATAAACGTTTTACTGTTATGTTTGTGTGTCGGTTATGGTTTTTCGTATTATAGTACCTATTACTTGTTTTTTATTTTTGCTGCAGCAAAGTGAATTATTTTTTATATATTCTGAGTCGAAATTGGTAATCGATAATCAAGAAGCCTGAAAAATCTTGAATTATATAATAATTAAAATTAAATAACTATTTTAAAATTCAAATATAATTTAAATTAAAAATGTTTAAATTTTTTAATACAAAATTGAGCATGGTGGCACAACTACACGACAGGTTGTAGGTTCGATGCTCAATGGAGACAATGTTAATAAAATTTAATATTTTTAGAGTAGTTAAAGGGAATTTATATTCAAAACGTTTGAAATCATAAATTGTTCAATTATTGTTTTTATTAAAATTATTTTTAAATTAATTAAAATTCTTCTTAACAATGAAAATAGAATATTATGTAATTAAAATTTTAAAATTCTTTTAAAAATAATAGAGGCCAATCGTGGCACAGTGTCACAACTGTACTACAGTAAACGCGTTAAGTTTTGGGGTCATAGCAGGGTAGGCAGAGGAAACTTGGTAACCTAGTGTTAAGACACTCCGTTCCTCACGTATCACTGGTTCCTGTCGATTTCTACTAAAGATTAATAATAAATACTTTTCTAAAATCAAGCGGGCGAAGCAGATTCGATACTAGTATTATATTATAGAATTTGTAATAGAATGAGAAACTTTAACCATCTGTAACATTATATACGTAATATATAAATAAGTATAGGTAAAGTATTAAGACGTAAAAGGATTTCCATGTACTGCAGTGCGTTATTCAAGATAACTGTAGCTCAGACTTTGACGTTTCGTGACGTGTGCATATTATGTGGGAGACTAGCGATTTCCTCCGGTCTTACTCGTTTATTTTTTTTAGCTAGCAGAGTAGGCAGAGGGAACTTGGGAACCTAGTGGTGAAGTCTTCCGTTATAATTAAGACACTTCTGTTCCCTACTTTTCGTTTAATTTGTGGCGTTGCTTGTAGAGTGGTGGAACTCAACGCCGTGCCTTAACTCGTTCCTCATTTCCTGTATATATTTTGTAGAGTTTTAATATTCTGTTTTCTGTAGACACTAAATGTTTATAAGTTTCATTTAGGAAGATGTTAAATATGTTTCACCTTATATATTATAAATACAAGTATCTTTATATCGGTAAGATTATACATTTGTAAACATTACTTAAATTGTCGGTTGTAAGACACAAAATTAGATTTACAGTTGTTAGAGACCTGTCGTGGCGCAGCGGCACAAGAGTGTGACTGTAACCGACAGGTTCTGGGTTCGATCCCCAGTCGCGGAAATGAATTATTTAATATTTTCAATTTAAATATTTAATGTTTCATTTCTTCGCTCTGGTAATAAGTTAAAGCGCGGCGTTGAGTTCCGCCACTCAACACGCAATGCCTCAAATTCGGCGGAAAGTGGGGAACGGAAGTGGAACGGAGTGTCATAACACTAGGTTTCACTTCCGTTCCCTCTGCCTACTCTGCCTAGTGCGGGATACAGCGTGAAGCTGAAAAAAATAAATAAATAAAAAAAAAGGCCTGTCGTAGTGTAAATATGACAGGTTGTGGGTTCGATCCCATTCGAGGAAATTAAATATTTAATACTTTTATTTCCACGCTCTGGTAACAAGGCAAAGTGCAGCGTTGAATTACGACACTTAACAAGGTCTCAAATTCGGAGGAAATTGGTTGGCATTACCCTAGTTTTCTCTGCCTACCCTCTCTAGGAAGGATCAGTGTGAAGTTAAATAAAGGTCAATTATTTTATTTCTTCAAGAGGAAATCGAATCCTACCGCGCTTACAGTCGCAGAGCAGGCCATACAGGCATCAACAATAAATACACTATATAACCGTTGTAATATAACCGTTATAACTTTCGCTCCTAGTTTAAGTTAAACTAGAAAAAAAAATGTATAATATGTTGTTAAATATTTGAAAAATAATCAAAATACTCAAAAAGTACCGCATTATCTGACATATGAGATCTGGCTCTTCAATTTAGGGGCGCTTTACTCAAACAATCCTGGAAATGGAATTGCGCAACTTATACATATAAATATGTATCTATTTTTTTTTAAATATACCATATTATAGAAGCCTGTCTTGGCACAGCGGCACAAGTGTCCGACTGTACATGAGTTAGATAGTGGATTCGATGCCTACTCGAGAAAATCAGGAATTTGTATGAAATCATTTCTTTCTTCTTGGTAACAAGCCAAAACATTGCCTCAAGTACGACAGAAAGTGCAGAAAGAAATTGTCTTAATGAAACAGGAAAATCCTAACATTAGGTTCCCATTAGATTCCCAAACCCTGCAATGTGGTGGAACTATTACATGAAAAAAAAATGTACAAACTAATTTTTAAATATTAATTAATTACGTTATTATAAAACTCCATCGGCTACTAATAACAGATATGACAAACTGGCAATCACAGTACCTTACCACGACCATTTACAACAACCGTCTGAAAAATATGAAATTATCTGGTACATTAAGAAGATAATGGGATCCTTCCCTTCAAAGCAATTTATCGGTTCATACGTTCACACTAGAAAGCCATTAATTTTTTCGCTTCACGCAGTACATATATATTTGTGGCCTGTCGTGGCGCAGTGGCACAGGCTGGTGATTTTAACACAACAAGTTGTGGGGTTTGTTCCCCATTCGAGGAAACAAAATATTTAACACTAGGCCTCAAGTTCCCTCTGCCCACCCTGCTATGTACTATATACAGCG
This sequence comes from Eueides isabella, assembly GCA_019049475.1. Taxonomy (NCBI): domain Eukaryota; kingdom Metazoa; phylum Arthropoda; class Insecta; order Lepidoptera; family Nymphalidae; genus Eueides; species Eueides isabella. The sequence goes on from CM032397.1 coordinate 914,624, forward strand.
TGAAGCTGAGTGAGTGAGCAGTAGATAGAGTGGAGGCCTAATTAAGACTCTCCGTTCCCATCGAGGCACTATAGTTACTCACTTTCCGCTGTATTTTAGACGAGTAGTGGAAAACATTGCTACATTTTGCCTCGTTACAAAAGTGACAAAAAAAAAATCAAACATTTCATTTGTTCAAGTGTGAATTGAGCCCTGAAAAATATATGTATGCATATTTTTATCATATGTAATTTTCAATTATGTCTTAGCTTCACGCTCTATCCCGCACGAGGCAGGGTAGGCAGATGGAACCCGGGAACCTAGTGTTAAGACACTCCGTTCCACTTCTGTTCCCCACTTTCTGCCGAATTTGAGGAATTGCGTGTTGAGTGGCGGAACTCAACGCCACGATTTGCCTTATAACCAGAATTTTCAATTATCTTAATTAAATTGCTTTTAATCAACGTAGTAAGGAATATTGAGCACTCCTGTCTACCACAGTTTAATGATATCTATCTATACTGTATTTATTATATAGAGGGTGAAAAAGGTATGTATTTTTTTTCAACTTTACAACACTCCGTGGTATTCCTCACTTTCCGCTGAAGTTGAAGCAATGAGTGTTAACTAACATAATGACTGGCGGAACTCAACGCCGTGCTTTGTGTTGTTACCAGCGCGAGATACCAAATATTTCATTTCTTCGAGTCCCCACTCGAATCGGAATACCATCAATAATCTGCCGCGTTTTCAGAGGATTTTTTGTGCGTATACAGCATTACAGGCCTCCATGTTGTATTTTAATATTAAAATTAAAGAAATAGCGAACAAAATTGCTCTAATTATCAATAATTTTAACACTAAATTCAATATCTATTAGAATAAAAAAACTCAAAAACAGTTTACATCATGAATAGAAACAAAGAAAAAGTTTATAAATAACTTCACTAATTTCGTCAATTTATACTTAGTTCAATTCCATGTTTATTTTAAAAGCTTCCATATTTTTTGCCAACGAACTTTGACAAAGAAATCAAATTAAAATTTATAAGAATCTGTTGGGAGCTTCATAAATATTTAAAATGTATTAATTTAGGCGCAACTAAGTACTTTGAGCTAAGAAATACTTCGACTTTAATTATTATATCGGACGTCTTTTTATTTTATCAGCGTTGAGGGGAGTTATAATGTTTAGATTTTTTTCTTGAATTCATAATTTTGGTCCCTGATGTAAAGAGGGTTTAATTTTGGCCTATCTGTCTGTCTGTGGGAGCTTGTGAATGAAAAACTGATTTAAGTGTGGTTCTCAAAAATAAAAATATCAGTTTTAAGCATTTCATTTGACATAAAACAATTGTGTTACCGCTTCACTGTATTTCAATAGTAAACACGATAAAATAAAGTACAAAGACGAACAGTCAACTTAAATTAATGAAATTGGGGAATAGAACGTAGTACCTTAGCATTAGGTTCCCAAGTTCCTACTGCCTACCCCGTTAAGTTCAGGATACAGTGTGAAGCTTTAATTCACTTTAAATTTTACAATAATTTCCTTTAACAAAACATAAATATTATATTCATTAAAGTAAAGAAAACAAATTCATTTCACGAAGCACTAAATTATCTTCCGAAAAGGGTATCTGGAAGCTCATTTCGTACGTCAAAGGAAATGGCAGATTAAAAGTAAATAAGCTGTATGGAACACAAGAGTAAGACGCAGCCTCCCTCACGTTAGATAAAAGTGCCATTCGAGCGAGAAGATACGTATAAAGAATTTTCAAAGCAAAAGACGGTAAGCCTTCGATAGATTTATTGTTTAAGATTGTAGTATGGACAACGTCGACTTTGTAAATACAATAGTTCGATGATATTGCAAAAAGTTTCTATTTGAAACGGATAGATATGTTTTACTATAAGTTCAATGGAAAGTGGAAACGTAGTTTAGGTTCCCAGGTTCCCTCTACCTACCCTGCCATTTGCAGGATAGCGTATAGAATAGCGTGAAGTCAAAAAAGCAATATTTTTGTTTTATGTATATAAATACATTACAAATTTAATGTCAATATGATATTTATATTCATTTTCGTTATGATTTATTTGTCCATGATGTATTTTTGATGGTATTTCCTTTGATAGAAACATTGTTAAAATTATAAATATATTTATTATCTTATTTGATCTTATTATATCTTACTGGCTGATACATAACTAACGTTACCTTGTCGAGATAGACACAATATTAGAAACATTACCTCAAAATCGAGTCTATTAAAACTAAAACTATAAAATAAACTCTACAAATACATAAAATCGTATGTAAATTCTATACTCGCAGCCGTATATCTAGCTGAGGCGTGAGGCAGAGGTAGTTGCCATTCCAAATCCTCTTGCCAAAACTCCCATTGATATACCAGAATGGCCGACGCCCGGCGTCGCCCAGCTTTGCATTATCAACGTATGCGATTTGAATTTCAATACAACGCTGTTTAAAGTGACTGTACGCCTGTACGGATTTTGTAGAGCAAATCAGGTTTATGTTTGTGTAATGCGGATTAGGCTTAGTAGGAGTGTGGCCGTAAGCGTGACATGTTGTGGGTTCGATACCTAGTCGAGGAAGTGAAATATTTAATATTTTGTTAATAAATAAAGTTCCGCCACTCAACACGCAATCCGTCAAATTCGGCGGGAAGTGGAGAACAGAACGGAGTTTCTTGGGAATTTATCCCAGGTTCCCTCCGTGTATTTTGCCATGTGCAGAATGCAACGTGAACCTAAAAGAAGAAAAAAGTGGGAAAAATTATTTTTTGGTTTGTACTTTATATTAATTCTACATCGTGAAGACCTTCTTTACGTGTAATTTCGTTATAAGATTCTACTTATGCTCGGTGCACATATATGTATATATTTATTTACTTTGATCAAGCAAATATATATCTGAATTTCACCATACAATATGCTTGAAAGACAGAAAGAATGATTTAACATACAAAATATCACATCAAGTTATAATGCGATGTAAATAGTTTATGCTTCTCAATTTTTACTTTAATTCATATATTTGATATAAGAATTTAAAACTATCTTTTAAGTAAGCATGTTTTTAAAGCGACTTTAAAGTAATAGAATAAAAAAATGTATAATATATTTTAATAGAGAATGACAATATAATGGTTGATAATGGATTTATTTAATAATTATATAGATAGGCAGGTCGAGGGAACCTGGGCACCTAATGTTAAAAAACTTCGTCCCTTTAAGATACCTTTGTTCCCACTTTCCAACATGTTCTGTAGACATTGCGTGTTGATTGGCAAAACTATGAGTCTCACCACTACGTTTGACCTCATTATCAGATCGAGATAACAAAAATATTGTATATTTAATATCTTCAACTGGGAATCGAACTTACAGCTTGCCACGTTAACTTAAACACTTGCCACAGTGCCACGACAGACCCCAAAAGTAGTTAACCTTTCCTAAATCAAATCTCCTACAGAACACTATAACTTAACAAGTAGGGCATAAAAAGGGCAACTCGGTCAGTAAAAAACCATGTCGCTCGATGCTGATGCCGATTGCGAATTAAGGAGTAGAATTGGACTGGTCCCGATTCGTCCCCGTTCCGCTATGCAAGAGTGAGCAAACTTATTAGCGAGGAATCGGTTATCGGGCTCCGGTGACTTTCTTTGCTTTTTTCAGGTGATCGCAGGTGGATTGATTGGATGCCCAATTGAATGCCCCGGATTGTATCTTTTTAGTTGGTGTTAAAACGATAGTTAAATATTCGTTTAGTATAGTACTTGACTTTCAATATTTTTTTGATACAAAACGATATTATAAGTATTATATGTTTGTCTGTCTGTGGTACCATAGATATTTGAATACGGTTTGTTAATGAAAAGCCTTGTTGATCCCAGTAATTCTTAGCAATGTTAAAAAGATTCAAGCTCTTTGCCAATGTGAGGTATTGAAGTATTGGTGGCTTTTTTTGGTTCATTTATTTTTACTTGTTATATTCGGAGAGTGGAGAAATATCTTTTAATTATGTATTTCTAAATTAAAGTAAAATAATAATAAGATCATCGATCATCGTAGTGTAGCTCCGTCCTCCACTACACTACGATGAAAGAAATGAAGAAAGAACAGTTTGCAAGATCAGTGTAAATGATTAAGATATTAGAACAAGTGAATGAGGTAGTATATCTGGGAAGTATGTTTAGCAGAGACGGTAGATACGATTTGCGTGGAAAGGCGTATTGCTGCCGGTAACAGAGTTAACGGTGCCTTAGCTGCATTGTTGAGACGGCGAAACGTCAGCATAGCTGCGCGTTTGGCCGTACACAATGCAGTGTCGGTATCGACACTGTTATACGGCAGCGAAACGTGGGTATTACAGAAGAAGAATGTAAGAAAGATGATTGCTGTAGAGATGCGATCTCTTCGTCGGATATGCGGAGTCAGTTTATCTGATCGCATATCCAATGAAGAAATACACAGAATGGCAGGTACTAGCGTGGATGTCACAGTGAGAATGAAGAAGAACGTGCTCAGGTGGTTTGGGCACGTCGAGCGAATGAGTGAAGAAAGAATGGTAAAAAAGATTTATGAAGGAAAAGTGAGTGGTAAGAGAGGGAGGGGGAGACCTCGGTTGACCTTCGAAAACACAGTATCGACGATACTGGAGGAAGGTCACGTAAAAAGCATGAGGACCCCCCGGAGGGCATGTATGAAGAGGTTGATGACAGTGGACGAGGCGAAAGAGGTATGCCGAGACCGTAGCGTTTGGCGCTCCATTCTCTCTGCCTACCCCGCTAGGGATATAGCGTGAAGCTAAAAAAGAAAGAAATAAATCATCGTAGTGGAACAGTAGATGTATGAATAAGGATGTAAGTTTATTAGCAAATCTAGTAGATCATTTTATATACGATGATAAAAATAATATAAGATTTTAAATGAATTTTAGAGTGATATTCTACAGTTAAGTAAGAAAAATACATTATGTCTTAAAAATATATTTTAAGACGTATACAAATTTGAACATAGCGGGGTTTTACCTCGGACGGTTTCCGGTTGAATGTTGTCTCTTAATATACAATGTCTAAAAATTCACCGGAAAACACAAAGAAGAGGAGCTAGGCTTTAGTTTATATGTAACTAATCTACTAGATGTAGGAGCTGCGTGGATCACAAAAAGTAAACTTATAATTTTACCTATTTTTTGTACACTAAGCGTGTGGCTGTAGGCTCGACCCGACCGAGATTGTTGGTTTGATCTCCACTTCCGTAAAATTAAATATTTAATATTTAGATTACTTTAATTTATTAATGAGAAAAAGCGCAGCGTTGAGTTCCACTACTGAACAAGCAGTGCTTCAGATTTCGCAGAAAGTAGGAAACGGAAGTGACTTGATCTACCTAACTTTAAACCACCAACAACGAAATTTTCAACATTCCAATATATAATCCATCCATTATTGTATATGATAATGCATTGAACTCTAGTTAAAACTATCAAAAGCACACATACACATAGACGTACATATTTATAGCACATTCGAGTCGCCACACGAGCATTACCAGGCATCCCCTGCAGTTTCATTAGCCCAATAGCCGTTATTTCCAAGCGATAGATTTTTATTTTTATTATTATTTTCCAACTATTAGTATTCCCTTTCCGGGTTCATTGTGTTCTGATTTAATTTATTTATGAGTGTATATTTGGGGAACGGAAGTGTCTTAATGGGAACGGAGTGTCTTAATACTATGTTCCCTAGTTCTCTTCCTTCTAGTAGGATTAGTCCGCTGGAAATACTGCAGGAAATACACGTGTATGCGATACCCTTTCTTAAAAATATTAAAATTTTAATTATGTTTGGTTCTTTTGGTTAGAAAGTCAAAACGAAGCGCTGTGTAATAATGCACTCTAAAGTATAATGCAATAAAATTAGTTAAATGGTTTACTGATATATCTTTATAGAAAATATTAAATATTTCATATCCTCGAGTGGGGATCGAACCCACAACCCTTCGCGTTACAATTACATATTTATGCCACGACAGGCATTTAAAAGTGGTTTTGAATGGCGACAAATTTCATAAATTTGTCAGTTGTGTCATATAAAAGAAAAACCAATATTTTACAGAATTTGTAACTTTTTATACAAATAATATGTAAAAGTCTGAAAAATTAACATACAAACGTATATCTCAATTTCAAGGCCTGGATTACAATCAATTATAATATAGGATATCATAAGTACAAATATCATAAGTATAAATATTTACAATTCTTTTATTTAACTTAATATCAGAACAAAAATGAACATTATTCTAACCATCGCCCTAAGCCAAGGTTTAACTTGAAGACTACAAGTAGAGACTAGTACTGGAATAGCGAAAGTTGTAACCGATAAGGCAGTGAGGCGAGCTCGCCTCTTATCAGTGTGATAACACTAAAATAACTGTACAGTACAGTTCCTACATTTGAATTAGCATAGTATTTAATAGAATTCTTATCAATGCTAACGTGATTGTGGGATTGCTGGTTGGTTTTTGGTATGTCTTACTTTGAACTTGAAAAAAATGACTTATTTAGAAAAGTAAATGCTGTATTATTAGTTTCACGAAGAACAAAAATGTAAATAGACATGATTATTATCTAGAAAATACTCTTGTAAATTCAGTCAACCTCATGAAAGACCTAGGAATATTATTAGACAGCAAACTACACCTGGACCAACATATCATTACTATCAAGGACATTGCGAATGTACGGATTTGTTATGCGATTTTCGTGTGATTTTAGGCAACCCTCTACTCTGTTATTTCTTTACAAGATGCTCATACGTCCTCAGCTAGAATACGCCATACCAATTTGGAATCCAAAATTTAAAAAATATACAGATTCGTTAGAAAAGGTACAGCGCAATTTTTTAAAATTGGTTAACTTTAGACTGGAGCGCAACTGTTACTTATCACATACACACTTGCTTCGAAAATACAATCTCCTCAACTTACAGAGTAGACGCACATTGCTAAGCGCCATTGTATTACACAAACTTTGCAATAATAAGATCGAATCCTCTCCGACGCCTTGTTGACTTATTTAACAATGAATTTCTCGATATGGACATCTTTGCAACATCTCAACTAACTTTTAAAAGACTCGCTATAGATAGCCTAAAAAAAAATAATAAAGACTAACACATAAATAATACAAAGGATTACTTTTATATATAATTCTACTTACTTCTAAATAATTGTAATTGTACACTGATTAGCATAAACAGATAAAAATTTGTAAATTTATCTTAAGGACAAAAATAAGAAATCTTGTCAAGTAACACGTATCACTATGTAAATTCATTAATCTGTGGATAACGTGGGTTTCACAATTACAAAGAACTTATATTTATAGTTTCGTAGTAAATAAGTCATTATTGTGACAACTGTTTGTTATTCCTAATAAATAAATAAATAAAACATCCAAAGCTAGACGAAGTTTAAAAGCGCGGATTCAAATTCTGCTATGTTCAAATCTATTCAAATATTTTTTTTGTGTAGATTAAATAAAACTAGGGCGAAAGACGAGGCGAAAGAGGTATACCGAGATCGACTGTTCCCTGCCCCGCTAGGGATATAGCGTGAAGCTAAGTAAGTAAATATGTATTAACTAAAGCAGCTAAACAGATATTACACTGTAATTAAAAATAATATAGTATAGATTTTTTCAGTTAATTAAGATAAGCGTTGTCATCGTTGAGTTCGTCCACTGAATAAGCAACGCTTTAAGAATTTGGCTGATATTAAAAAATGGAAATGCACTAATAGAAATGGAATATTTTAACACTAGGTGACTAAATTTTCTCTGCTTATCATGCTATAAAAATCAATAAAAATCTAATTCTAATAAGTCTTCTCAAGTATTGAGGCACTCAGTTCTCCATGCACGATATAATTATCAAGCAATTTGAGAGAATTAATACTAAAAAAATGCTCCGAGCAGATATTGAACCCACAACCATTACGCTAGAACATTTTTAATATAAAAATGCTCAACCGGTTGATATATTAAGTGGTCTACATACAAGAACATCTCTACATGGACTGTGCATTTGCATAGCAAATTGTTAGACCCGCGGCGGTCCCTCGTGATTTTTGTAAACACAACTTAAAGTTACTATTTATTTTATGCCCATTTGGGGGTAGTTTATTGTCTTTTCTAACGATGTGATGACATGTATGCAAATTTGATATGATTTGTAAAATGGGCGTAAGTATAGTTTTTTTTTTCGGTTTTATTTTGTATCCCGCATATGGCCAGGATGTACAAAGGGAACTTGGTATGTAGAGAACGGAAATGTTTTAATAGAGGCGGAGAATCCAGCACTGGGATTCTCCGTCTGTATCAAAACATTTCCGTTCTCTACTTATCGTTGAACTTTACATAGTGTTATATATATTATTTTTTTGTATAGTGCATAATGATGGAGGTCTATGTCACGCTTTGCCTATTACCATAGCAATGAAAATAATAAATATTTTAATTCTTCGAGAAAGAATCGAAGCCACAACCTGTCGCTTTTCAGTCGCATACTTGTGCTCCTACACGAAAATGGGACTTAATACTTAGAAATATATATTTTGTTATAATGATTTGCCTAACACGTATTACTGCTATGTCAATATAATACTCGCTGCAAATTTTATGATCAAACTTGGTAAGTTTAATTGGTAAGTTTAATATAACTTCATAATAATTTAAATTTATTAATTATTTTTCAATTCAGACTGTCTTTTTAATTTAGTATAAAGTGTTTTGACTTTGTATAAAATAATTAAAAAATAGGTTGGCCGCGGTCAAATTCAATTTAAAGCGTTATATCCATTTACCAATTGTAATATATTCAACTATAGTATATACATACAAGCATGTATCTATTGTATATATATGCAGCGAGCGAGGTGTCGGACAGTAAATTCAAAACAAACTAACAAACTGAAAACAATTTACATGGAGCATACCGCAGGCGCAGTCGGGTGATTTCCATAACTAATTAAATTGCGGCGCAACTTGCCCGCAGGTGTCACAACTTGGACTCAGGTGTCTGGTGCTAGTGGCTGAAGTGTCTCAGAGTGTATACATTACTAGCTTAATTCATGGTGTACGGCTTTTAAGACATTTTGGATGTCCAGTAGAGAATTTATATATAAACGCAATTCATTTATATATATATATATATATATATATATATATATATATATATATATATATATATATATATATATATATATATATATATATATATATATATATATATATATATATATATATATATATATATATATGTATATATATATATATATATATATATATATATATATATATATATATATATATATATATATATATATATATATATATATATATATATATATATATATATATATATATATATATATATATATATATGTATATATATATATATATATATATATATATATATATATATATATATATATATATATATATATATATATATATATATATATATATATATATATATATATATATATACATATATATATATATATATATATATATATATATACATATATACTACTCTACTCAGCTTCAGACTCTATCCCGCACATGGCAGGGTAGGCAGAAGGATACAACGTGAAGCTGACAATAAAAAAAAACACTTAAAACTTTACAATATAGTTACATTTAAAAATATCTAGCTTTCCATATAATAACAATTCTTGGTGGATTTCATTTATAGGCAATGCAATCCAAACGAGTCTGAATCGATGCGGTGCTCATTACTACGGCGATTCAATTTCAACGGATAACCTTATAGTTTACCTTAATGCTGATCACCGACGTTTAGTATCGGCAATTATAGTCGATTTAACTCAGTTAGTGCTGGTTTTAATGCTATATATTATTTTTAATTTGGTTTTTTTTTTCTTTATTTACATTTTTTTTTTGCCAAAATAACATATTTGTAGAGGCCTATCGTGGTACAGGAGTACAAAACGTTGAGCTATAAATATGTCAGGCTTTGAGTTCGGATTCCAACGGAAAGCCAAGTGCAGCGTTGAGATTTGCCACTCAAAAATCTTACTATTTTCTATTTTATACAGCTAATTTTAAAATATTTAAAATGGCGTATTTAAAATAGTATCAATAGTATCACCCAAAAACGTGTCCTATGCTTTCTAACGGCAGTCGAAATTGTATCCATTATATTGACACTAAAACCTTGTACTACTATAGACTTAAAACTTAATAGAAATTGTATCTTTTTTTTTAAGCTTAATGGTACATCGCACATCCTAGGTTCGCCAGAGGAAGCTTAAATTCTGAAGACATTACATATTTAGTGGTTCATCGCCGTATCTTACCAGCAAAGCATATGAGCGAGCAAAGTAATATTTTATTACCTCGAGCAGGGTTCGAACCTACAATTTCGAAACGTGTTTCTTATAAATATAATTAATAATATATTATATAAATCTTTAAATTGTATATAAAATATATTACCATATTACACTCTATATTCAGTAGAGCCGAGAACACAGCTGAACGTATCTTTCAGTAAAAAAAATTGGTATTAAGCTAAGAAATCAAAGACTTCAAATCTATATAACATATTTTTTTATAATACTCGTATATATATGTAATTTCGCTCTGTACCTCACATAAAGCTGGTACAGATATGGTGCAACAAATATGTTGTTAAAGCAATCAGTTTTTCTCGCAATGTTCAGGTTTTGGAACATTGTGTGTTGGGTGGCGGTTCTGATATCTGTTTAGTTTTCAGATAAAGAATATAAAAAAAAGCTCAGCTGAACTGTATATTAAATCTTTGCGGCAGCTTCATTTCAATATTATTTCATTTGAACTTTAGAAAAAATATTCCTTATTCATTATTTGAGGCCTGTCGTGGCGCAGCGGCACCTTCGGCGGAAAGTGGGGAACGGAAGTGGAACGGAGTGTCTTAACACTAGGTTCCCGGGTTCCCTCTGCCTACCCTGCTTCGTACAGGATACAGCGTGAATCTAAAAAAAAAAGAAAAAAGAATAAGAAGAAAAATAATAATAATAATAATAATCATTCATTAACATATTTTGAATTATTATATTTTATTATTTTCAAACATAGGATGTGTCATTTACATAAACACTAATAATAAATACCTTTATAACCAAAAAATCTTGACAAACAAAAAATATGCAAATGTATGTAAAAAATGTGAAATAATCTACACTTTATTGGTCTATAGCTATTTTCATATAATAAAACACGATAAATTTAATTCAAACATTACTAATATTGACACACTGAAGACGTTGATAAAACTTACATTCTTCAAAGTACACAATAACATTTCAAATGGCAAGAGGCACTGCAATCACACTGACTACGCGATTCCCATTTCCGCCGATAGATGGCATTGCATCGATGGTTCGTTACTGTGCTGTATTGCACACTCCTCTGTGCTAAAGCTCACCCTTCCGGTCTTCAATTCGTATCGAAATCGCTTTGTATTGTCCCGATTTCGCAAATTTCTTTGGGCAACGATGTAGAAAGTAATAACGGTGGTTTGTGGTTTGACCTGGTTGGCCTGGTTTGGGAATACTATTGTAGTAGAGTGGTAATGGCATAATTCATTTTCAAGTGAAGAAGCTTTTAAGAAAATGATGTAAAACGACTTTTATGGTTTTTATTTTTTATGTGTATTTTGTGAATAAGCTAAACTTATAATAAATAAGATAAGCTACGAGATATGAAATGCATTTTCTGCTTTTCATCTATATATATATATATATATATATATATATATATATATATATATATATATATATATATATATATATATATATATATATATATAAATATATATATATATATATATATATATATATATATATATATATATATATATATATATATATTATATATATATATATATATATATATATATATATATATATATATATATATATATATATATATATATATATATATATATATATATATATATATATATATATATATATATATATATATATATATATATATATATATAGATTTTTATTTACCTCTTGAATTTGTATAAGTCATAATAATGTATATAAATAACGATTCCAAAGAAAGACATACGTCACGATGCATATGGCTCAGTATCCATATGGTAAATTTTTAAAACGTTAAATAAATTTCAGCACATAAAACAATAAATATAACTATGATAATGTATATGGGTAAAATTTGTTATATAATATAATAAAAGTACAGAAAATTTTCATTTAAGAAAATCTAAAAGCAAATACAAATTTACCAATTATAATTTACTTAATATACAAAAATAAAAGAATTTCAACAAAACGGTCTTACCTTTATACTCATCTAATTTAGATAATTTCAAAAGAAAAATCTATGCTACGAACCTTTACATCGTTACCGTTAAAAATAAGACGCGAGAACTTTGGAATGGCTACGCTTCGTAGAGCCTCTACGGTGTAGCTTGTAGCATTCAGCTTGATGCAGCTCTACTAAAAGATAGAGAATTTTCATCATACATTCAGTATTTTTGAAATAGTTATTACGAATACAGCCTTTGAATGAGTAAATATAGCTTACCTATTTCTAAAGTTTCTTTATTATTTAGAAAAATATTATACAAGTAATTTCCATGTAAAAATATATACTATGTATATTTATGTAGGAATTTATAATTTTTATTTTTTTATTAGTTTTAGGCTGCATCTTCACATGACAAAATAGACAGCGGGAACTTGTGAACCTAGTGTTAAGATACTCGGTTCTGTTTTCCACTTTCCGCCGAAGTTGTGGTAGATTGCTAGAGTGAGGATCAAATCTATAACCTGTCAAGTTTAAAGTCATACGCTTACGCCATAGGCTATGGTCTTGGCATACCACTTTCGCACCCGCCATCAACCTTTTCATATATGCTCTCCAAAAGGTCCTCACGCTTTTTACGTGACCCTCCTCCAGTATCGTATATAGTATGTTTTCGAAGGTCAACCGAGGTCTCCCCCTCCTTCTCTCATCACTCACTTGTGAGTGGGTAATATTTAACTTAAATAGAAACACCTTTAATTTATAAAATTACAAATTCTATAATATAAGAAATATGGTGTTACTTACCTATGGTGTAGATATTGTAGTTTCCTGGTCTGTAAATATCTCTGTCTTTTCAATGATTGTTTTTTTATTATTATTATTTTAAATACATATACATTTTTTGTTAATAATTTAATATTTAACGCTTAATATTTTTAATATAAACTAACCTAAATGTAAAAATGTACATTTAAATTGTTAATTAAAAAACACCAAAGCTTAACCCTTTACAAATGCCATACAATATCAAATTCATAAATTTCTTTTGTCTTTTATGGACTTTAAAGCTCAAAAATGTACTTTAAACATAATGGTAATATAACTGTGCAATACAAACAACCTTTTAAAAGCACACATGCCTACTTACAGCCATTCTAGACTTACAGTATCAGTGGTCTGATAGCCGCCGCCTCAGTGCTTCACCGTCGCCGATACTAGATGCACGCGTACAAAATTTTCTACAAAAATATCGTAAAAAGTTTTCAAATTTACCCATAGTATATAAATTTTCGAATAATTTTCACGCGCGGTTCATCGCGCTTTTCTATACATTATATCACTTAGTCTTAGTATTAGAGCGCTAACTCAGTTGGTTGTGAAAAAATTGTAGATGCATAGATCAGTGTTAGATTAGCTTAGGTTTTGTATACGAACTATATATGTCTTAGGTATTAATGGACTATAGATAGAAGTTTTCGTCACGCCGCTCTCATACGGTAAGTTTAATATTTAAAAGTTCGACCGCATTGGTTTTACTTGGAACAATTTAATATGTACTCGCACTTAAGTTATTAAGGAACATATTGATAAGCCAAAAATGTATATATATGTATATAAGATTTCTTTACAATTCTTGTTTCATGAAAATCTTAAAATAAAAAAGATAATTAAATAAATGTAATTTAAATACAATGCTTAATAACAAAAACATAATAAAAATACAGAAAATATAATTTGAAAATTAAATAAATGATTTTTTAATCGATCTATCGCCACGTGGTTTCCTCGTGGCTTCAATTCAGTGTACAAACACATCTTACTTTAAAATTAAAAAAAGCACAAGATTATAAATAGTAGCTTTTGTTCGTATTTATTAACTTTCACTATCATTCGTCGATATTTTATTTGAATAAATATTGTATATTTATTCTGAATTCTTATATTAAAATATATACTTCTCAGAAAAACAAGGACCTTATTATGTTATAATCTTCCGAGAAGCGAAATAATAAAGCTCTCGGGTAAGACAGAAAAAGCTCCACGAAATATTATGTACGAAAGTTTTTAAAGAATATATTGTTTAAATTTTCATAAATTACCACGTTTTCCCTTATATTATGAGCAGCGTCTTTGAATCTTTAGCCAGTTAACTTATTACACGTGCTCAAGTAGTTGAACTACTAAAGTTAAAATTATTACGTTGAATTTTAATAATAACTAGAGTTTACTTTACTGCCAATCGTGGTACAGTGGCGTAAACTTACGGCTGTATACGTTGCCACAGGTTATGTGTTTGTTTCCCAGTCTGAAATAAAATATAATCAGCTTCACGCTGTATCCCGAACATGAGGGCACTTAGGAACCTAGTGTTTAGACACTCCGTTCCACTTTCTTTCCTCACTTTCCACTTACTTAGAGGCATTGCGTGTTGAATGACGGACTTAACGCTGCGTTTTGTCTAGAAAATATTAAATATTTCGTTTCCTAGAGTGGGGACCGAACCCACAACCTGTCGGTTACAGTCACACGCTTATGACACTGAACCACGACACGCCCCAAATAAAATATATAATATTTTAAATTCCTAACTAAAGACAAAGCGCGGTGTTGAGTTCCAACACTCAATATAAAGTGCCTAGAGAGTTCCAGGCCTTGGGAATTCCGTGGAAAATGGGGTACGGATTGGCTATAATGAGTTCGGCCTACCTTAGCACAAAGTTCCCAAGTTCGATCTGCCTGCTTTTTTATGTGCAAAATATAACGTAAACTTACTTTGCTCGAGTAAAAGTGTTAATTGTAAATATATAAAAATCTCAACAGAAGCCTAAAAGTTTTCCGTTTTTGGTACATTGTTACTACAGTGTTATAGATCATGGTCATGTTATATTGGTAAATGCCTCTTGCAATAAATGAATTAACAAAAAAAAGATTTCTGTTTCTCAAACCCGTAGTTACTGAGATTAGCGCGTGCAATCAAACTTTTTCAGCTTCACCTTGTGTCCAGCTCATGGCGGGTTTGACAGAGGGTTGTTGGGAACCTAATGTTAGACACTCTATTCCCATTAAGACACTTCAGTTTCCCACTTTCCGAATTTGAATGTTGAGAGGCTGAACTCAACAATGCACTATACATCGTCACCAGAGTGAGTAAGCAAGTATATTAAATATTTCATTCCCTTGAGTGTCCCAAATTCATAGTCTGTCGCGATTACAGTCAGTACTTTCTTAATACATTTTAATTTAAATATAAAAATAAATTGAAATTGAATCCATAACCACTGTAAGTCTAAAAATATTTTTTACACAAAAGCATTAATTTCTCTAAAAATATCTTGATACATGAACTTCGCACGCGTGCACTATAATACCTCTAAGGTTGCTGAAACGAGACAGGTCACCTTAACAGTAAACGTCTGGGAACAAATTATATTAAGAAAATATATTTATATCATTTTTTCAAAATATAAACTATACTCCACACTTAGAAAAGAATAGAGTACTATCTTTATCGAAAACGTACAAAAAAATCATCAAAATGGGATTCGAACCCGCGTTTTCAGTTCAAGTTCTTCGTTCTCTTTCGTTCTTAAACATTGTCGTCATCGTTTAAGAACGTATGGTTTAATTAGTGGTTAATTTCCACGAGGCACAAGTTCGAATCCCACTGCGTGTATATTTTTTACAGATTTTTTAATAATAATATTTATTTATTTTTATTAAAACAAAAACGCGAATCAATCCTCTTACCGCAAACCAAATTATCCAAATTTTACTTTGAACGTGTCGTGGCGATCTGAACTCAACTAAAATAAGTTATTTCGCTCAAACTAGAATTCTAAAGAAATATACAAAAAGGAGAAAGGAAGTCACCTTAAATCTATATATATATACTTTCCCCTGAATACATTTTAACTATATATTTTTTTCTTTTATAATTATCTAAAGCATAAATGTAATTACTTTAATGAATATCGAAATGATTGCAATGTATGGAGCCAGCGATGCATATTTTGCTTCAGACGTGTTTTTAATCGCTAAATGGATTCTGTGATTTTTGTATGTCCATACATACTCATATGTATCTCTTTCTTTTATACTCTTATGGTGTGGACTATGTAATATATTTTTGGTAACTATTTCGGTTTCAAAAAATCATTAAATTTACAGTATTATCACTCACTCAGCTTCAGGCGGTATCCTGCACATGGCGGGGTAGGCAGAGGGAATTCGGGAACCTAGTGCTAAAACACTCCGTTTTACTTCCGTTTCCAAATACGGCATTTCATGTTGAATGGCAGGACACAACGCCGCGCTTTGCCTCGGTATCAGAGTGCGTAAATTTAAATATTAAACATTTCATTTCCTCATGAAGAAATCGACACCAAAACCTATGATATTTTCAGTCGCTTGGACCCATACGCAATGATTTACCTCGATTACATTCATATAGTAAAAAAGCTTTAAAGGTAAAAAAAATGAGTTTCTGAACAAGTTCAAGTACAATACCTTAACGAACTGTTTCTGGTTTACATACATAGATACATACGAGTATATACACTTGTATATAAAAAAAATGTGTCCCAACGAGTGGCACTTCCGTAACGGCGCACTGTTGACGTAATTAGGACGTTTAAAGCCAGTTTGAGTCTGTCACGTTTTTTTGAGAGGAAAATGTATGATTTTTTGTTAAAAATATGCTTTTTATGTAATATTTAGTTAATACATAGTAAAAATGTTCGATGAATTTTATTGTATTTCTATTGCTCGTACTGTATTACGCTTGTAGTGGGGAAGGTGACGGGAACCTGAGAAGCTAGTGCTAAGACATTTCGTTCCCATAAGAACACTACCCATTCCATCTTTTGTCAATATCTTGAGACATGGCGTATTAGATATTTTATATCGGGGCAGGTACTTAAAAGATGTATATTTGAATAGTAAATTCCTTTCCATTTCCCACTTCCTGCCAAATTTGAAGCATTGCGTGTTGAGTGGTGGAACTCAACGCCGCGCATTGCCTTGTTTTCTAAGCGAAAAAATGAATATATAAAAATATTTAATTTGAAAATATGAAATAAATAATTTCCTCAACTGGGGATCGAATTCACAACTTGTCACTTTTACATTCACACGCTTGTGCCCCTACGCCACGACAGACCCCTATTGATAATTATTAGTTATTCACGCTTGACCAGACGGGCGAGGCCGTGTGTAAAAGGTAATTCCAAATTTGTTAATTTAGGGTACACAAAATGAAATTGAACACACTGCCTCCTAAAAAGCCTTCACAGAGGCAACCGCAGACAAAACTTTGTATAACGTCTAATTTAATTAAAGCCCAACTCAACTACCATAATTGATGATGGAAATAATTCTATGCTATACAGTTATTTTTTACCGTTCTTTAGGAGGCTTGTCTACGCTGTTTTGTAGATTAAAATAAATAAATAAATATACTAAATAATGTGGCCTGTCGTGGCGCAGCGGCGCAAGCGTGTGAATGTAACCGACAGGTTCTGGGTTCGATCCCCGGTCGAGGAAATGAAATATTTAATATTTTCAATTTAAAATATTTAATGTTTCATTTCTTTGCTCTGATAATAAGGCAAAGCGCGGCGTTGAGTTCCACCATTCAACACGCAATGTCTCAAATTCGGCGGAAAGTGGGGAACCGAAGTGGAACGGAGTGTCTTAACAATAGGTTCCCGGGTTCCCTCTGGCTACCCTGCCTCGTGCGGGATACAGCGTGAAGCTAAGTAAGTAAGTAAGTAAATAATGTGACGATTACGCAGTGTTAAGACATTCTGCGTCTCAAACACCTTAATTTTTGAGACACCGGCAGTTGAGTGGCGGTTCTCAACGCCGCACTTTGTCTTTCTATAAAAGCTATTGAAAATAAAAAAAAATATTATCTTCGTAACTACTCATACGCGTAAAAACGTAGTCTCTATACAGTGTAACGCTAGAAAAAAAAATACTCTAATGATATTTGAACCCATAACCACGACGATTTAAGTTAAATATTTCCACTGTACCCTAGTGGTCTTAAATAGTTTTACAATGCTTAATAGCGGGACCTGTACTCCACCTACATGTGACATATTCATAGCAGTCACTAGTTAAAATTTATTGTTTTAATTAAAATTCACATTGCAAGATAGTTTTGGTTTAGCAATTAAACACGTAATAGCCTTCTGTGACAGTGGTTAGCTGACTTTATTTTATTTATTTATGTATCTGTGGTAAACTTTTTTTTTATTAACGGTGAATATTTTTATTATATTTTATTATCGTTTTCTTTTATTATATGTGAAGTTATTCAATGTTGTGGTCTGTCGTAGTAAAGAAATACCAATGGTAAACTAAATTAAACGACACATATTTCACATTTATTTATAATAAATCTATTTATAATAAAAAAAAAGGTCTATCGTGGTGCAGCAGCACAAACGTGTGATTGTAAACGACAGGTTGTGGGTTCGGTCCCTACTCGAGGAATTGAAAAATTTATTACTTTCAAATTAATTATTTAATGATTTCATTTCTTTTCTCTCTGGTAACGAGGCAAAGCGCGGCGTTGAGTGCCGCCACTCAACACGCAATGCCTCAAATTCGGCGGAAAGAGGGGAACAGAAGTGAAATTGAGTGTCTTAATTTTAAATGAAACACTTTTAAACGGATTAATCGCGTATATTGAATGGTAAACATTTTTGGGAAACCCGACGTTTCGAACACTTTACAGTAGTCCGTGGTCACGGGTAGACTGTCTACCCGTGACCACGGACTACTGTAAAGTGTTCGAAACGTCGGGTTTCCCAAAAATGTTTACCATTCAATATACGCGATTAATCCGTTTAAAAGTGTTTCATTTAAAATGTATAACAATCGCGAAAATCAAAGACATTATTGAGTGTCTTAATATTAGGTTCCCAAGTTCCCTCTGCCTACCCTGTCGTGTGCGGGACACAGCGTGAAGCTGAATAATTAATTTGTTACCCATCAATGTCTGTTGGATTATCATGGAAGATGTATTAAAAAAATCTTATATGGGACGTTTATAATGTTATAGGGCCCAATATAGAAATTTTTAAAAAAAACTCTGTTTGTCTGTGCGTTTGTACCCGCTAATCTCAGAAACAGCTTGTTAGATTTAAATGCAGTTTTCACTATATGATTAAGGCAACTTCCACTTAACATGTTGTGTTTTATTTAAATCAGTTAAGAAATAAAAAATAGGCAAATTAAAGTAGATAAAATGAATAATTTTTTTTATTTATTTGTCTGAAATTTTAGTTTATATTGAATAGATATTGTCTTAAAAGTGATAATGTCATTGGAAAAAGAAAGTCGTTGAAATTAGTAAATGAAATTCCCTAATTTCATTAAAAAATAGACAAATTTAACACTTATGAGTAAATACACTGTGTATTGAAATAGCTAGTAAAATCAGTCAAGCGCGTGTCGACCAACCAATAGTTTATTTTTTAATATAGTATTCACTATATGTCAAATATCATAACTATAGATTTTGCGTTGACATATAAGCGTGATATTGATGTACTGCAAGGGACCAATATTAGATATTAATTTAAGCTTCCAAACTCTACGAGGTCTCGAGGCAAATAATCTTGACAGACACATAGATGGACAACAAAATGGCCCTAAAAAGGTTCCGACTTTTCCCTAAAGGTACAGAACTCTAAAATATTATATTAAAAATAACTAGAATATTCAACTAAATTAAACTACTAATTTGCGGTGGCCATAACTTAGCAAGTGTTCATTGAAAGCGATGCGCCGTACAAAAACTAATGCGACCCAAAGCTGTAAATTACATCTGAAGGGTTTGCACTTGTGACACTGTTAAGTACAGGTTGGTATTCCACTACTAGGGGCTGTAAAGTTTATTATTCAGACAGTTAAATTGTTGGGAAACTAAATGACTACTGTGTGTTTTGAGTACGAAGATTGCGAATTCGATTATTTTTGGAGGGGAACCTTCAATTGTAATACTCAGCTTCACGCTGTATCATGCACATAGCAGGGTAGGCAGAGGGACCTTAGGAACCTAGTGTTGAGACACTCCGTTCCACTTCCGTTTCCCATTTCCCGCTGAATTTCTCCGCGTTTTGCTTCGTGTGTTTGCGCGTTTCGCTCCGCGTTTGGGAAGAAATGAAAATATGTTTAAATTGAAAGTATTAATTATTTAATTTCCTCGAGTTACAGTCACACGCTTGTGCCGCTGCGCCACGACAGTCCTCAAAAATTAATTATATCAATATCACTAATATAATAAAATATATAACTTTTATAGATTTAAACTTTATCCCTAGAATGAAAATGCTACCTCCCGGCATACCTCGTTCCACTGCCATCAATCTCTTCATACGAATATATGCCAGGGGGTCCTCGAGCTTTCTACTCGACATTTTTTTCAATATTATCAGCACTTTAATATCGAAGGTTAAGCCAAGATCTCTCTCTCTCTCTATCTTTCTTACCACTCACTTTTTATTTATCATTCATTCTCTTTGCCATTCTTTCATCACACACTCGCTGGTGTTACACTGGGGTTGTGGGCGACGGTGATCACTCACCATCAGGCGACCCGTACGCTCGTTTACCTTGTCTTTTCCTTAAAAAAAAAACAAATAAAAATAAATGGCTAACCAAAGAAATTCCAATAGAAAAACTAAAGAATTAAATTGTAACTCACACCTGCCCATATTTCGGTTGAACCTCTATAAATTCCCGTAGTACGAAAACAGTTCGATTGGCCCATCCAGAAGATATATGCTGAAGAAAAAAATACACACAGCCGATCTTAGAACTCGTTATGGGTATTAGAATTTATGTTTAACTAGGTTTTGCTTCCAGTTTCGTCTACTTTAAGATGCGCATAAACAAACACAATCTAAACTGTTCTCAAAAGCTTGTTGAGACGATTGATGAATTGGATTTTTTCCACTTTTACGCAATAAATACTGAACAATTTTAGATGAAACTTTACACTTATAAAGCTGAGTTACATGAAAAGAACATAGGTAATAGTTTATGTAAAGATTTAACAATTTTTTTTTTCTTTCGGAAACACAAGTTCCTGAGATTAGCAAGTTTTGTTGCAACGCACGATTGACGACAAGGAAGGCTAAATTATTTAAAACTCTATCTCTCTCAGCTTCACGCTGTATCCCACACGAGCCAGGGAGAACCCGGAAACCTAGTGTTAAGACACTCCGTTCCACACCCGTTCCCCACTTTTCGCCGAATTTGAGGCATTGCGTGTTGGGTGGCGGGACTCAACGCCGCGCTTTGCCATATTACCAGAGCGAAGAAATGAAACATTAAATATTTGAATTGAAAATATGAAATACATTTCCTCGACCGGGGATCGAACCCAGAACCTGTCGGTTACAGTCACACGCTTGTGCCACTGCGCCAAGACAGGCCTTATTTAAAACTTTAATTATTTTAATATTTCATTAGGAATAAATCGACCACGTTGGATTCCGTTCACGTTTTTGCTTACAATATATAGCTACTTGTTGACTCGCAACTTTGCGATAGGCCTTTTAATGAAGTCACATTATCATTTAGAGGCCTGTCGTGTTCCAGGGGCTCAAGCGTGCGATTGTAAAAGTCATAAATTCAAGTAGCACAAGAGTGAAGATCGATCCACTTGAGAAAATGATATATTTGATACTTTCGTTTTAAGCTAACACCGCAAAGCGCGGCGTTGAGTCCAGCCAAACGTCAACATATTTCTCGAGTGAGGATCGAGATCACAATCTATCGCGTTAATAATCACACGCTTGTACGTAAAAATAAATAATAATACCAACTCCATAATAATCATCCAAAGAAATCCAAAAACCTTTTTAATTTAACCTTTTGAATTGTAATTTTCGTTTCATTAAATTGTAAAGGCAAAGCTGCCGTTTAACGCTAGTTGGGTATAAACGTTAAATCGATGCGTTCCTGATTTCGCAGAGCCATCAGTCTGCTGTTGCTCGGATACTCTGATTAATTACATACACATACATTACTTTATACTGCTCTATTTGTAACGGCTGGTATTTGTTACTACGTACATATGTATGTATGTATATAATTATAATATAGTTTTTTCTATAAAATATTCAAGCTATTTGTCTCTTATAGGCAAAAAAAGGGTCAAAGAAAGAGAGAGAGAGAGAGAGAGAGAGAAAGAGAGGCATTAACAACTGAGCGATAAGACACACTAGTAACGACATTTCAGTTCTCCTCTTCTATACTGAATTCTTGAAGAAGATATTACTTTCTCAATGAAATACCTCCGTACTTCACTTTCTTCACATAATTCTTATGAGATTGTATGTTGAGCGGCGGAACTCAACGCCGCGCTTTGCCTTATTACTAAAGAAATAAAAGTATATTAATGAAATATAAATATATTAAATATTTTATTTCTTGGAGTGGGGATCAAATTCACAATCTATAGATTTAAGTAGCGTTCTGCACCACGACCGGCCCCAAAAATAATCATTCCTGTACTTAATACAATATTAACGTCTATATCGTACTAACATACGAGTATATAATTATTACAGAACATCAGACCAGCGCTGACGTATGCAAAACGCGCTATCGCATGAAATTAATCACGTATGTCACTTTGCCGCTGAAGTAAAGAGATTTTGTACCTACGATATATTATTCGAGGCCTGCCGTGACACGGACACTAGCGTGTGACTGTAAATGGGACAGGTTGCAGGTTTAATTCCTACTTGAGGTAATAAAATATTTAACATTTTTATATCCTCGAGATATCTTTTCTAACAAGGCAAAACGCGGCGTTGTGCACCGCTGCTGTACACTCAATGCTTTAAAAAATCGTTTCTTAATAGAAATGGAATGTTTTCTTACTAGGTTCACTCTGTCTACCCTGCTATGTGCAAATTAAAAAAGAAATAAAAAATACTTGACAAGACATCCTTAAATGTGAACTAAGCAGCACTAAGGTCCGCGCTTCTTGCACGTTAGAATTTATATGTTAAATTGTCAAAAAGAATATAATTAACAGCACAGTGTGTGACTATGATCGCGTTAGCCTGATTAGAGCTATTTATAATTACTATTTTTTTTTCCTCTGGTAATAAAGTAAATAGCGGCGTTAAGCTACGTAACAAGTAAAGAATTATAGATTAATGGGAAATTAGGAATAAACTGCCCTCTACCATCTCTGCTGCTACGAGATGCAGCATGAAATTATAAAACGAAAGAAAAATAATTTAAAAAAACGGTCAAGGTTTAGTCAAATTCTTCCATCGAAGGTTCCGTAGCAATATCGTGCTTGTAAGTCAACGGAAAGTATAACTTATAAAAGTTAACAAACTTAACTTTGCAAGTGTATGCAATCAATTTGTATGAAAGTACTCTACAAATACAAGCCTCTAATGTTCTTTTTTCTCTCTCTAATGGTTTTTATTCTATGAAATACCAAAAAAAAATATTTGCGATGTTTACTTAATTTATGTTATGTATAAGTTCTAACTTTAAGCCAAATTTTGTAACCGTATGTCCACAGAAACTGACCAATAGGTTTTGAGTAGATACACGATAATTATTATTACGATAATTATTATCATTCGCCTACGACTCCGTTTAGAACCAGAGGAACTACAGGAGCGTTGCCGGTCTATAAGGTGGATGGACACCGGGCCGGCATTACCCAATGCGAAACGCAGTGGCCAAAGCTACCACTTAACCCCAGTTTTAAATGCCGGGGGTGGTAATAATCCGGTCGAGCCTGCCCATTCGTGTTCTAGTTGCTGACAAAAACACGATAACTAATCATACAAAACACAGCAAAAAAATATTAATGATTGTATCTCCTGATTATGTTGATTTAGAAGCCTAATTTTTTTCTGTACTATAGATCTGAATATAGATCTGAATATTTAATATTAATTTGAGTTTGATACCTTTATGCAACATAATGATCCTATAATATTTTGTTTTTCCTTTGGAGTTACGGAACCCTAAAATGCGGCTTATTGACAGATACTATCAAAGCATTTGACACATGAAAAAGTTATAAAACTGAACGTGTTAGAACTTCGACAATACTAGCTGTATGAGGTAATAACGGCAAAGCTATAAATCTACGCCTACAGCTCGCTAGGTGAATAAATAACAGAATAATTACTGTTTCACGCTGAAATATTTTATTGATATTTCCAATCATATTTAACTCAATATAAGTTTATTGTTGTAGCAAAAATATTTTTTATAACAATAAAATCGTGTTGAGGTCTGTTAGGCGTATATATACAATAGCGTGCGACTGTAAATTCATGTCTTCGCTCTGATAACAAGGCTAAGCGCGGCGTTGATTTCCGCCACAAGAACGAAACGGATTATCGTTTCATTAGGGTTCACAAGTTGCATCTGGATAACCTGACATGTGCGGGATATGGCGTAAAGCCTAAAAATTTTTTTTTTCAATATCATCGCCTTGTCTCATCAAACGGTTTCGCTCGAAATTTATAAATAATTACTTTAATTTTACTCATTCTGATAAGAAAACTATAAAATTCAAATAAAAATTCTGACTATTCTTTTATATACCTGCATTTTAGATTCTTTCATCATCACTAAAATTATGTCTCTTTAATTTAATGAGAAGCTACTTAATTTGGAAAATAAAATCTTAACTTCTTTGATACCATATAGTTTTCGTAATAACCTTGGACGTCTAGAAATTGCATGTACAGATACCGAACTAGAATTAATTGATTTATTACAGCCAAAAGCATCAAAAGACTGAAAGCGATCTGGAATACATGCCAGTGAGTTGTAAAACAAGCTTCGGATCTGATCGTTGTCGATGTAGAACGGTTTGGCAAAGTGAATAAATGCGCTATATTTTATATGTTTGTTTGTCTCATTGATGAAAACCTCAAAACAAGACAATTATATGTTAAGAATTTGTGTGTGTTCTTATACTAGTAATCGTATATTATATAGCTAGAGCATGTTTTAAATTGAACTAGCTAATTTGAGGAGTTATTGTTTTTTAGCTTCACGCTGTATCCTGTACATAACAGTTTAGGCGGAAGTATCATGGTAACCTAATGTTAAGATATTCTATTTCCGTTAAAATACTTTCACTTCCGCTGTATTTGAGTAGTGGCTGAATTTAACACCGCGCTTTGCGTTGTCCCCAGAGCAAAGGGATGAAAATATTGAATTTTTCCTCGTATTGAGAATATAACCTATAACGTATCGCGTTTACAGTCGTATACTCGTGCCCCCGCGCCGTGACGTGCCCCAACATAAATCAAAATTTACAGAATATATAAAAAAAATCATACGAACTTCTATACTTCAACATTGTAGGTGCAAAGATCCTAACAAACGTTAATAATGTGCACACTAAACGATAAATCTCATTCTATCGTAGGACCAATGCATAAATAACAGTATAATTGCTATTTTCGCTATGTTACGTGATATATAGACTAGATTTTACTGAATTTTACGCCGCGACCGTCATCAATAAGTTAGAAATTGAAGGTGCGTATTTTGGAACAATTATTAGTTATAATTTTGGGTGTTTTATGTATACTGCCTTAAATTTTGGATGAAAAATCTAAGGAGAAATAAGAAAATTGATTTGCAATGCACTTTATATTTGATAATATTGGAAAAAATACAGTCAAGTGCGAGTCGGTCTTGCCAACCGAGGCTCAACTTAACTTATAAAAGCTAAATAAAGAAAATAAATTATTACAAATATCAGTTTGTAATTATTTTTTTCTATAAAATAGTTATACGTGTTTACTTTGTCTGTACAACAAGTTTTCATTTCTTGCCAAACTTTACACTTTAAATTTGAAGCTTTTACAAGCTAAGAAACTTTCAATTACGAATCCAGTACATTCATTTCAGACACGAACATACAGAAAAACACACAACGTGATACTATAAGCCTTGCAGCTTCAGCTTCACACTATTTCCCACATATGCCTGGGTAGGTAGAGGGAACTTTTTTTTTTTTATGAAAAAAACGGCAAACGAGCGTACGGGTCACCCGTTGGTAGTGATAACCGTCGCCCAAGGCCCCGTGTAACTCAAGAGGAGCTACAGGAGCGTTGCCGTCCTTTAAGGTGGAAGGACGCCAGGGCCCGGCATTACCTAATGCCAAACGCAGTAGCCGACGCCACTACTTAACGCCAGTCTTAAATGCCGGGGGTGGTAATAATCCGGTCGAGTCTGTCCATGCGTGTTGCCATTACTGGCAACGTGACTCTACCACACGCACTTTAGTCGCCTCTTACGACACCATCAGTACCAGGGTGATCCTATTCTAAGCCGGAATCACACGGCAAAAACTAACTAAACTTGGGAACTTAGTGTTAAGACACTCTGTTCCCCACTTTCCATCAAATTCGAGATATTGAATGTTGAGTGACTTAACTCAACGCCTCGATTTGTAACTAATCTCTCAACTACATTATTAGTGTTAATTAGTTATTCAAAATTAACCATACATAAAAGCCTTCTTTACTTATTTTATTTTATTATTACAAGAATTGTAGTAGAAAGCGGAGAAGATATTTGGACACAAGGATCATTTTGACTTTACTATTTGGAGAGACAGTATGGAGAGGCAGTATATGGACCATCAATTCAATATTTCTTTTCTATTTTAATACTGTACCCCGCACATAGCATAATGGGTAGAAGAAAGCTGGGAAATCAGCTTGTAGTTGTTCTGTTGACATTTAAACATTTCTGTAGTCCACTTTCACTGGATTAAAGCGTTGCGTGTGTAGTGGCGGAACTCAACGCCGCGCTTTGCTTTATTCCCAAAGCAACAATTTTGTTCAACTTTGAGCTGATCATCGTATATGGTAGGGTAAGCAGACGGAACTTGAGAACTAAGTCATAAGACACTCCATTCCAAATAAGATATTTCCGTTCCACAAGAAATGATAATTTTAAATACTAAATTTCATCAAGTAGAAATCGAATCCACAACCTGTCGTGCTTATAGTCACATGCCTGTGCTTCTGCACCTCACAAGCGTTAAAAAATACATTACATTATTGTTTTTCATTATGATTACTATGATTACGAATAAAGCTTATTCCAATATGTACAAATGAATTAATTGCCTGAAGGCATGTTGTGGCTCAGTGGCACGGAAAATTCGGGAATGAAAATTCTTTAATCCGAACGGAGTATATTAACACTAGGTTCACAAGTTCCTTGTATCTACCCTGCCATATGCAGGATACAGGGGAAATTAAGAAGAAGACTAATGTAGATTTAAATTGGTATTCCATAGGAAGAAAAAATCTTTTTATCAAACACATTATAACATTTAAAGAGTAAAATCACAGATTAGTACGAGTATGTTACATTGTTTTAGATGCAATATACACATTATTTGTATCAAGCATATAATTATTTGTAACAAGTTTTTCGACATAGCTAGATGCGAACGTATGGCTTAGTTGGTCAATTCAATCCTGGACGATTTCAAAGAGGCACGGGTTTAAATCCCGCTACGCTCAAATTATTATATGTTTTCTACAAGGTATCATACTAATTCGATGTGTTTAATTCTTTATCAAAGTACATATGAATACAAATAAATACCTTAGTAGTAAATGAACAGGTGGCACCGCATTAATTGCTTATGTATAAATGTTAATCGGCCTAAGGGATCGCGTTGAGTGGTGTGAAATTAAAATTCATTTGCATATTTATATGTGTATCGTATATTTTGTTCTGAAATATATATATAAGTGTGTCTTCCATATAAACTATAGTCTATATAGAAGATACATGATATTGAGGTCGAGGTTAAGAATTTGATTTCCGCTAAGAACAACTGCTCTTAGCCATTTCGATGTTTGTTCTGGGTAAAATAAACAATTAACTTTGTTTACAGATCAGAAGTGCAGGATATTAGATATTTTTGGTTTAGTTTGACATTTATAATGTATTTTTACTATGTTTTAAAGTGTTATTCCACACTTAGGACAGAAAATACTAAATTTAAATTATAAAAAGCGTATAAAAATTTTGAACGAAGAGGATTTAAACCCGCGCCTGTGGAAAACCGTTCCAGCGCTCTGACCTACTAAGCCATTCGTTCGTTGGAACGGTTTTTCAGAGGCGCGGGTTCAAATCCTGCTTCGTTCAAAATTTTTATACTCTTTTTATAATTTAAATTTAGTATTTATAATGTAATTGTCATATAAATTTTGTCGAGATTAGTCGCGGCTCGAAGATACAAGCGTGCTGCTTGACGGTTTTAGGTTCGTTCCCCACTTGAAGAAATGCTTAATTTTATATTTAATGTTTCAATTTCTTCTTTTTGGTAACAAGGCATAGCGCGTGTTGAATTCCACCACTCTTCACTTAATTACTCAAACTTGGCGGAAAGTGGGTAACGAAAGTATTTTAAATAGAACGGAGTGAACACGCTGAACACTAGGCCTCGCGGTATGTGGCATAAAATATTATTATTTATTGTATTTAAACTCTAAATAAAATATTAATAAGTATTTTCATTTCATCGCTCTTGTAAGAAGTTCGGCATTGAGTTCAGATGTTTAATTTGCAATATCTCAAATTCGGCGGAAAGTTGAAACGGAAGTGTCTTAATGGGAACAAAATATCTTAACACTAGGTTCCCAAGTTCCCCAAGACTACGACTTTGAGTTAGATACAGGATGGCGCTGAAAAAGATAACTTTTTATAAATTCAATATTATTAGATATCCGGAACTATATTACTAGGGCTCAATGTTTACTTTTTTTGTACAAACATTTTACGAGTAGATGAGCGTAGAATAGGATGGCGTTGCGCAAATTTCCAATACCCATATGCCTTTGAATGTATCGAAAAAAATATATCAATGTCAAATTCAATATGTTGGCCCGCCATATTGTCTCGCTAGTGGAGCATAAACTTTCTTTATGCATATAGTATTATATCAATACTATATTGTGCTCGGGCGTTACTTTGTTATTTTTATGATTTAAAAAAATGTATTTAAAGACCGTTAACGCTGTGGGTCGTTTGACTTTAAGCGTAACGTAGTCGTGGGTACGATTCTCAACCGGAAGAATGATTATTCCATGTAACATTAGGTTCCATGTAACATTATGGGAACCTATTGTAAGATAATTGATCTTACAATAGGTTCCCATTACCTTCCCTGCTATGCGGAAAAATGTAACGTTGCTTTATAATTTTAATTTTTTTAAGTTGTGGCGCTGTGAACCAATACACTCATACAGTAGTTCTGGGATTAAATTTTACACGGACGAATGAACATTTATATGATGTTATTTTCTCCACCTCTGATAAGACAATTCGTAGTGTTAAGTTCTAATGTATCAATGTCTCTTTTAAATATGTAAAACGACGTTACGTGTCGAATCGCAAAGCTCAATGCCGCGCTTTATATTGTTATAACTGTCACTATAACAATATAACTACACATGGTAGGGTAAGCAGAGGGAACATGGGAACCTAATGTTAAGACACTCCATTCCGTTCCCCACTTTCCGCCGAATTGCACTATCCGAGGCATTGCGTGTTGAGTGGCGGAACACGACGCTTTGCTTTGTTACCAGAGCGAAGAAATGAAATATTAAATATTAAATATTAAGTATTTCATTTCCTCGAGTGGGTATCGAACCCACTATCTGTCGTTTATAGTCACCCGCTCATGCCGCTACGCTACTACAGGCCTCATATTGCTTGCTCTAAGCAAGGAAACGCAAAAAGTTGGCTATCATGTTTTCATTCGAAGCTATCCCGCATCGTCACACCAGCCTCAATATCTTTAGTAATGTTTATTTATCTAAGCGGCCGTGATTTATATTTTTGTTTGCGCTAGATTTGGTAAGAACTATATTTTTCTAACTTTTATTATTAAGAGCTAAGACTTTGGTAGAGACAGTCAATCTTGGGATTACTGCTGGTCTTTATGCATTAGCTTTTTTCTTGTATATTTTATTCGTATGTTGTGTACTATTTGTATATTTGAGGTCTATCATGGCACAAGGGCTTAAGTATTTACATAAAATAGAACAGCGTTTAAAATATTTTTTGAGTGTCTAATTATTATTTTTAAAATATTTTTAGATCATTTTTAAATAAACTTTATTATCAGAAATCATCAAAAAAAGTCCACCACCAGAAAACCATTTAAATTAACTATATGTCGATGCTATCGGTACAAGATGTTTTTTTTTGCCGACAGTCAAACGCACACTAATGCAAAGCTCAGCATAGAACTCACGGAATGATATACAAAACATAACAAATAAAATATACAATATTTTACTAGAAATACTGAAAAAGTAATCTTTGGATAGATTATAAAAAAAATAATCAATAGTCCATACTAAAACTAGTCTTCAACTTCCATACAAATCATTTCACAAGAAACCAGCCTCTTTCAATAGATTACCTACGCAGTGCTAAACGGGATACAGCGCTAAATTATATATATATATATATATATATATATATATATATATATATATATATATATATATATATATATATATATATATATATATATATATATATATATATATATATAGTGTATATATATATATATATATATATATATATATATATATATATATATATATATATATATATATATATATATATATATATATATATATATATATATATATATATATATATATATATATATATATATATATATATATATATATATATATATATATATATATATATATATATATATATATATATATATATATATATATATATATATATATATATATATATATATATATATATATATATATATATATATATATATATATATATATATATATATATATATATATATATATATATATATATATAAGAAATGAATCTGTCCAAAATAATAAGAGCGTTTAATTTTTTCCAGATTGCGATGCACATCGAGACCCAGGTAATATTCATTTGGAACTTTTTCCAACTTTAAAATTGCTGTGGCGTCGGCGCATTAAATTGCCCCACCCCGGCTTCCCGTTAACTTTGCTTTGTGCAGCCCCCGTGGTCGTAGCGAACTTTGCATTTCATTGTAAAAGCCTCGTTTCACGAAAGAAATAAACCTAACTAGTGAAATTCAACTTATCTAGCATTACTTCCCAGGCGGTTACGTTTTTGTCTTTTTGTAATGAGATGCACATATGTAGGTACATACAAACATACATTCTTGGCTTAAATATTATTTTAGTTGAGGCCTGTCGTGGCTCAGCGGCACAAGAGTGTGACTGTAACCGACAGGTTCTGGGTTCGATCCCCAGTCGAGGAAATGAAATATTTCATATTTTCAATTTAAATATTTAATGTTTCATTTCTTCGCTCTGGTAATAAGGCAAAGCGCGGCGTTGAGTTCCGCCACTCAACACGCAATGCCTCAAATTCGGCGGAAAGTGAGGAACGGAAGTGGAACAGAGTGTCATAACACTAGGTTTCACTTCCGTTCCTTTTGCTTACCCTGCCTAGTGCGGGATGCAGCGTGAAGCTGGAAAAAAAATATTATTTTCATATAAGTTTTACGGGTTTTTTTGACATTTGGTATAAGGTAGACGGAGGGAACCCAATGTTAAGACACTCCGCTTGTCCAATTATCGAGATTTTGCGTGTCTAGTGGTGTAACTCAACGCCGCGCTTAGGTTTATGAACCAGAGCGAGTAAACTATAATAATATTAGGAATCTTTGTTCCATTCTTTTTGTTTATTTTATATATTAATCGATATGTAGCTTCATTTAATGTTTATTTCGACATGCATAAAAAATGAGTCCTGTAGTGGCACAAACGTGCAAGTGTAAGCACGACGAGGTTGTGGGTGCAAACTCTTCTCGAGGAAAATAAATATATTTTTTAATGCCTCACTCTAGTAAGGAGGTGAAGGGCTGCATTGAGTTTTCTTTCCCGACACGTAATGTTTCATTCAGTGGTAAGCAGGGAACAGAAGAACAGTTAACACTAGGCTTCCAAGTTCCTTTTGCCTACCATGGCGGGTGCGGGAACTGCGTGAAGCTGAAGAAAAAAATTATCCGGCTATAAACTAAATTGATCAATTAATTGAAAATAATTGATCAATTAATTGAAATTAAATATAATGTCTTATTCTCCTATAAACAAGAGTACTACAGATTTGCTGACTAGCTGATGCCTGTCGTGGCGCAGCGGCACAAATGTGTGTCTTTAACCGATGGGTTGTGGGTTCGATCCCCACTCGAGGAAATTAAATATTTAATATTTTCAATTTAAATATATTTCATCTTTTCATTTCTTCGCTCTGGTACAAGGCAAAATGCGGCCTTGAGTTCCGCCACTCAACACGCTATTTCTCAAAATTCGGCGGTAAGTAGGGAACTGAAGTGGAACGAAGTGTCTTAACACTAGGTTCCCAAATTCCCTCTGCCTTCCCTGCCATATGCGGGATACAGCGTGAAGCTGAGTACTACAGATTTACATTAATTAACCCATTGTGATAATCTTATTTGAAAATTTATTTTAAAAATACCAACGTACTGCCAAAATTCATAAATAACCTCAAGCAGTTACATTGGAGCGTTGAATAATATCTGGAGTAAGTGAGGTAGAATTGCGTGCATAATAAATAGGTACGCCATTTTTCGTTGACAGTGTAAATGCGAAGTCTAAAACTCTGGTAGCTATCTCTCCACTCTCACTCGAGTTTAAAGCGTCTACTGGATATAAATTATATAAAACCTACATATTTTGAAAAGAATTTACTTTAATTTTTAATATATATTCAACTCTATGGTTATTTTTTAAGGTGTACATTGCAATGTCGGGACACGGTACAGCTCTCAGTGGAACAACACAAAGTGCATGCATTTTATAGTTTAGTAGAAATGAAATGAATCAAGATGGCTGAAAATATGACAAATCTTGGTTTTTATATCTTTCGGCGACGCAGCAGTATATTGTTGCAACGATTTTTAAAATTATAGTTAACTTAAGTATTTTGATTGTGTTCAAGGATGCAATCATTCTTGCTGCTCGTTACACTGTTTTTTATGGTACAGTTTTTTTTATTATCATTCTATGTCGTGTCGCCCTAGTAACAAGTAAGCTCGGTGTTGAACTCCGCCTATTTTCACGCAATGCTTCAAATTTAGCGGAAAGTGGGTAAAAGAACGTACTCCGTTCCGTCCGTCTTTACAATAGGTTCCCAAGTTACTTCTGCCTAGCCAGGCATGTGTGGGATACAACGTAAAGCTGACAGGAAATTCTTTATCCATACAGAGTAGGCAGTGGAAATTCATAACTCATAAAGACACTTCGTTCCCCACAAACCGCTCCAATTTTAAAATCAAGACATTGTGTGTTGAGCAGAGAAAACCCAACGCCGCGTGTTGTCATAGTGTGGTGGGAAAGTGTAAATAACTTATTCGTCGAATGGAATTCGAACTTAACACCTTTTCGCTTCCAGTATGTTACATATTATTTATATGTGCTAATAAATAACTTTTTAACACTTGTAAAAGTGACGCTCAAGGTGTTAATAATCATTTTACGAGGCAGTAAAATTTTTACGACAACAGTTTGCACGTTTTGTGTTTAGTTGAGATCACTTCCGTTTCCTGTTAACAACATATGTATATATAATAAGACTTTAGACATTTTACATGTTTTTTTTATCGGTTAAGTCGCGTAGTCGCCACATCTACGACCATGGACTATTGCAAAATATATATGCAATTTTCCGGCTAAAGAATAACTTTAACAATGTAATTTCTATTTAATTTTGTCATCATTTCTTTTCTAATAAAAAGGTAATCAACAAAGTAGGAACCGGAAGTGACCGGGAAAGAGAATGGAGCGTTCCAACACTTGTCGCCGCCGAATTTAAGATACTATTGCCTTTTTAGCAGAGCGAAGAAATGAAAACATTAAATATTTCAATTAAAAATATTAAATATTTAATTTCCTCGAGTGGAGATTGAACCCACAACCTGTCGTTTACAGCCACACGCCTCACAACTCGAAAACAATTCTTACCTCGAAATCAGAATTGAACCTACCTTTCATATTTACAGTTACACTCTTTACCACTGCGCCATGACGTTCTCTACGTACGTTACATATTACATATATTAGTAAACTTGGAAACCTAGTGTTAAGCCACTCATTTCTTATTAAGACTTCCTTTCGTTCTTAGGTCAAATTCTCAAAATATTACGTATTTAGAGACGAAACTCAACGCCGTAATCTCGTCAACAGAGCAACGAAATAAAATAATTCTTTGAGTCGGAATCGAACCTACAATGGTCTCGTTTACATTCACAATCTTGTGTCTCGGGCCACGATGGCCTCAATTAATTATATATAATACAATTTTTTAATTAATCTCACCAATTATAAAGATGAAGACGGTAATAACTGAACAGAAAACAGAAAATTTGTAAAACATCTCCAAAGCCTCCTTCACGAGTTGATGACAAAGTAGAGAAGATAGATGGCATAATGACGCTAGCGACAGTATAATTTGACTGGATTGTAATTGCGTATTTTGTACGGTTTGAGACGAGGTGGTTAGTACTACGGTTTTGTCATTTAACGGTTTACTATAGGTACTATCGTTTTAAATCTGTTACTGTAGAATTTTATAAATCTTCTGTCTCCTGTATTCCACATAGAGCACGGTAGGCAGAGGGAACCTGGGAACCTAGTGTTAATAGTTTACTTGCACGTTACCGTGTTAAACTTTTAAAGAAATTATAATTACTATTTAAGTAATTAAATACATATATGTTTACTTTGAAGCTTAATATGACATTTAAATATTTATAAAAAGTAAACATAATAAAATAGTCGACGTGTCAAAGTGGCACAGCATTTGACTGTAAACTTTGGCTATGGGTTTGATTCTCAGTCAAGGGAATAGTGTAAGGTAATAATCGTAATGCCTACCTCTAAAAATAAGACTAAAAGTGAAGATTTTACCAAATATCTAAAACAATAGATTTATCTGGCTGGCACCAGACCACCAGTCTCAGTTTATATTAATTATCAATTTATACTGCCTTGAATATCTGTACAAGTCGCTGGTTTGATCTCCACTCGAGGAAAAATAATTTAACATTTCCTTTTTCTCTCAGATTATAATAATAAATAATATCGCAATATCTCCAGAATTTGACAAAAATTGGGGATTTTTATCGAACTCTGGAGTAACTATCCTCTTGCCCACCGTATTCGTTATGAGATAAACAATAAAGCTGAAAACAAACTATCAGTAATAAAATAAACAAATTATAATAGACACACTCGAAAGTAAATCATAGTATGAACAAAGGCCTAAGGTGTAGAATTAACGAGTGCCATTACAAATTGGTCGGATTACCCTATATCGCTGTGCTTGCTAACGCTAATAAATATCGCTTAACTGTGCCTGGTATTATGCCTTGGGCTTGGCAACGCTGGCTCTACACACTGCATATGACTCTTAGTTTATTAAGAGATTATTGCAAGGATATAAAGGATATTATGAAATCAAATAGCTATGCCGTCATGGAGCAGTTTGTAAACGACGACGGTTGTAGCTTCGTTTTCCAGTTGAAGAAGTTATTTACTTTATTTCTTCTTTCACGTTTTGGGAATATGACAGAGAACGGTATTGAGTGACACTAATCAATATATAATGACTCTTAAAATTAAGTGAAAAGCGGGAAAAGAAGGTTCCCAAGTTTCCTCTACATATACTGCTATGTATAGGACACAGTGTGAAGTCAAAAAAAAAAACTAAGTAATACATAATCATAATTTTTTAGTATTTTTACAGAAAATATATATTATTATACTTAATTAATTTTTCCGCAGGGTTCACAATCGCTATAAAGACGTGTACGCAGAGCAATCAGCTTCTTAGAACGTTTATTAAAGCGAGCAATAAAATAAAACTTGAGACGAATCTTCACGAATTTGCATTTTATCAGCCGAAGAATACAACTTTCTTGGTGGATGGTTTTATTCTGGAAGGAAGCAATGTTTAATATTTTTAAATCTTGTTAGCTTTATCTTGTCGCGGCGTTGAGTCCCGCAATTCAACATGAAATGTCCTAAATTCGGTTGAAAGTAGGGAACGGAAGTAGAACGGAACGACTTAACACTGGGTTCCCAAGGTATTTCTGCCTACCCTGCCTCGTGCGGTATACAACGTGAAACTGAGTATGAGCTTTATCCTGTGCTTAACAAAATAAGCATAGGAAAATTAAAAACTTAGTGTTGAAATGCTTCCGCTCTCCACGTCTCGTCAAATTCTCTAGTCAGATTGAGTATTTAATGTCAAAATTCAATACCGCGCTTTAGCCTCGTACGTAGAGCAAGAGAAAAAGAATATAAAATATATTATTTTCTTGAGTGAGGCTTGAACCCACAATTGTACATTCGTACGTATCGTAATTTTTACGCCTCCGCCTCTGCACTGAGTTTGGCCTCGAAAAATAATATTAAAATGTTAGCTAGTTAGAACTCTTTATCGTTTAGACAGAGAGAACGATGCAGCCTGCGTGCCTTTTTGGCTTAATCCACTCAACACTTAGACTAATTTCAACTATATTCAACTTTGTATGTTTTTTATTTGGATAAAAAAAAAAAATTTTTTTTTTTCTGAATTCTAAAGCAATAGAAGAACAGTAGCGCTGACTGTAAGCACGATGGTTTCGGGCATATTTTCACGCCAGTTAATCAATTTTCATTACTTTGCTTTGGTGAGAAACCAAAGTGAGCTGTTGAATTCCACCAAAGAACAATTAACATCTTAAAAATTCACCAATAAGTGAGAAATGGAAACCTTAATACTTTGTTAAAAATCAGGAGCCCTCAACTTACCATTACTTGGCCTACCTGAGGCTATATTTTCAGGTCGAGACGACATGGGTACCTTCAAAAAGCGCGTCTATCTCCACCTAAAAGACCAGCAATGTACCTGTAGCTCCCATTGTGCTACACGGGGCCGTGGGCGACGGTGATCACTCACCAGGTGACCCGTACGTTTGTTTGCCTTGTCTTTTCCATAAAAACACCCCTTCTAAGTATAATGTACAGATATTCACTCTGTATTTTATATTTAAAGTTAATAAAAAAACCTTTTACTTGGGCCAGTCGTAACGCACAATCAGCACAGTAAGCGCGACTGGTTGTGATATAGATCCCCACTCGATGAAACGAAATTTGTAATATATTCAATTCTTCGTCTTTTGTAACGAAGCAAAGTACATCGTTTTTCGATTCGATTTCCATCACTCAACACTTCATGCCTCTAAATCGATAGAAAGTGTAGAACGGAATTGTTTTAATAAAAATAGAGTAAGCAATAGGTTCCCAAGTTCCCTCTGCCTCCCTGCTGTGTTCGAGATACGTGAAGCTGAAAAAAAAAAAGAAAAATCTTTTAAACATTCTACATAACGCTGTCCCCTCACCTACACCTTCTATGATAACAATTTTCTCTTCGTTTTTATCCCCTTTTTATTACAGAAACGACAAGTCCTCGATTGTTGCGGGACTACACTGCGAATTATTTTATATTTTTCCATTACCAAGAAAATGAACGTACGCGAATATTATTTTTATCGATTTTTTCGTTAAATTATAAGAAATATTGCTTTTTTTTGGAAATTGTGTGCAGGAGCACAAGCGTGACAGGTTGGGGGTTCGATTCCCGAAGAAAATGGAATATTTAATATTTTCATTTCCTCGTTCTGGTAACGAGCCAAAAGCGCGGCGTTGATTTTCGTTACTTAACACGCAATGCCTTAAATTGGGCGGAATGTGGGAACGTCAGTGTCTAAATGAGAACAGTACTATTAACACTTGGTTAATAACCCTTGCCTTTCCTGCTATGTGCGGTATAAGTATGAAGATAAAAAAGGCTGATTGTTTTCAGCACTCATCAGGTTGTAAATAGATATTTTTTTATTGCAATACAGTTGCAAAGGAGCATATCAAATTGCTTTATATAATATACTTTTTTGAGAAACATATAAGGACTGTTGTGGCGTAGCGGCACAAGAGTGTGACTGTAACCAACAGATTCTGGGTTCGATCCCCAGTCGAGGAAATGAAATATTTAATATTTTCAATTGAAATATTTAATGTTTCATTTGTTCGCTCTGGTAATAAGGCGGCGTTGAGTTCCGCCACTCAACACGCAATGCCTCAAATTCGGCGGAAAGTGGGGAACGGAAGTGGAACGGAGTGTTATTACACTAGGTTTCACTTCCGTTCCCTCTGCCTACCCTGCCTAGTGCGGGATACAGCGTGAAGCTGGAAAAAAAAAAAAAAACATATATAAATGTATGTATGTATATGTAAATCAATATATTTGTAAATTAATACTTATGTATTTATATTTATATTTATGTATATATACAATATAACATATTTTTTTACGTATTTCTTTTTCATTTGTTTTTTTTCTAAATTGTTTTAGTCTTTTCCGCTACTTTGCATATAGCCACTTCCACGTGTTGACTGGAAGAGATCTCTTTTAGAGATAAATCCACCATTTGTAAACATTTTTTCATACTGCATTTTTAATTTTTGTTTATATTAAAGAATATATATAAATTTTTCAATAGAAATTGAGGACCAAAAGCATGTTAATGGAAAGGTAGTATCGTAAACTAAAGTTAGTCACGATCTTACTATACTTACAAGTACATATATACTAGGGAGAGTTTCAAATCTGATTCCTTACCACCGATAATGGTCTGTACTGCATATAAGGTTTCCGGACCCTTGATCTTACATTATTCAGAAATTCCAATTTTCTCATATTACGTAGACCAACGCAAATTAATACTAGAACCATAATGAGTGCGATAAAGCAATCTAACCATTAGGACGTACGCCTTCCCACTGTAAAATGTTGCAAGGCCTTTTAAATATATAGTTTGGTGGAGGCAAATGTGTTCATTATCTTATAATTTAGGCGTGTAGGCATTAATTTAGTTAGTGTTTAATAAATAACTTGGCTTGTTTGAGGGCTTAGGATTTGATTTTTTTTGTTTTAGTTTTGCTCTAAATTCGGCAATATGGCAGGGAAGGCAGATCCGTTATGTACCCCACTTTCTGCCTAATTTGAGATACAACGTTTTGAGTTTTCGTGAGAGAATTCAATGTCGCTCAGTAATATTTTAAACTATCTCTTGGTGACTCAGTCTATATTTGTCCGTATAATGTATGTCGTTAGACGTGTCGCGGGGGTACGAGCGTGCAACTGTAAACGCTAAAGGTTGTGGGCTTGATCCATTCGAGGAGACGCATCATTTAATATTCTCATATGCTCGCAATTCTTTAAGAACTTAGCGAAAAGTGAACAACGCAGTGTTTCAATATTAGGTTCCCAAGTTCCCCCGGCTTACTCTGCTATGTGCGGAATACAGCGTGAAGCTAAAAAAAATGAAATCAACATAAAACCACCATATTTTATATGATATTAATACACAACGCATCGGTCATATCTACAAAGCGTAAGTATATAATAAATCGTCTGCCAAAACCGTTTCAAGGCTCGTCCAAATCACAATTGTCTGAAGAAATAGTAAAGAACGATAAATTTGATAAAGAAGCAATATGGCGTACTCGAACGCTGGTAATAGGCAATTTTCGACATCCAATCCCCGCACAATGGCAGAAGATTTAAATATTTCAAACGGCCTTTTGGTTTTCACTGAGAAGTGCTCTCATTGCGATGCTTTGACGTTTCATTCAATACGTTCAATGTTGGATAGATTGTTAAATATCTTGATATCGATTCGGAAAATAAGTTGGTTTTGTTAAGAGTTACTTCCGTAGATTAATCTTTTGAAATAAATTTTATTCTGTGAATTATAAAAAAAAATAATTCATAAAAAAATTGATTGATTGAAATTGAACTATTTTTTACTTTGCTAAGAAGATTTCTTTTTTGAATATTTAAAGACACTTAAAGAATGTGAATAATTCATTAAATTTTACTAGAAAATAAAAAAATATCGACAGTATTAGGTATTTCCATTCTCTCTATTCTCTCGTCTTCTTATTAAAATTAGGCATGTCATGGTGCTTGTAAGCGTGTCAGGTCACGAATTCGATACCCGATTTTCATTTCCTTGTTTTGATAACTCGGCCAAGCGGGGCATTCAATTCCACCATTTAATTCGCAAAACCTCCAGAATTCAAAAATAAGTTGGGCACAACGGAGTGCTTTAACACTCCTTAAGTTAGGTTCCCAGGTTCCCTCTGCCTATCCTGCTACGGAGCACAGTGTACAATTGAAAATTAAAATCGTGTATAAAAATCACATTCAGCTAAAATCTGTAAATAGATATCTTCCACTACTGTAAATAGGTTAAAAACGTCCCTGTTTCGCGTTGCATTGTCTGAAATTAATTTTCCTTTTCCGCTCGATGCATCTTTTATGAGATAGTGGAACAAAAGTGAGGAAAAAAATAAAAATAAGTACTTTAATAAGGACGTGGATTTTGTCGAACTATTTTGTGTAATTGGGATCTTTATTTCTTTATTTCTTTTTTTTTGTGTTGGTCGTTTTTTGTTGTAACGTTTTCGTTATAGGGCTTGTTGTTTAATTTGTTTTGTAAATGTTGGTTTTTATTAGGGAGGTACTTAATTTTTGTGTGTCATAACTAAATGTATTTAAAATATTATGTTTTTAGATAATATATAGTTAATATTTTTAGAAAATGTTTGTCGAAAACTGTTAGTTATTTTTTTTATGTTTTCTCTAGCACTAATGAATGCTAGAAATGTTATGTAAAATCTTATTTGAATGAAGTAACTAATAATTAAATAAATGTTGAAAAATAATATATATTGCAAGAGGGGTAATGATACAGATATACACAAAAAATATATTTTGTGTTATTTGTATTCTAGTTACTAGAGTTAAATAATTAAATAAACTGTAACCGTTACATATACAATCAGACGTTGTACTATTCTCAAGGCTTTTATCTATGGAAAAGACGGCAAACGAGCGTACGGGTCTCCTGGTGGTAAGTGATCACCGTCGCCCACGGCCCCGAGTAACTCCAGAGGAGCTACAGAAGCGTTGCCGTCCTTTAAGGTGGAAGGGCACCGGGGCCCGGCATTACCTAATGTGAAACGCAGTGGCCAAAGCCACTACTTAACGCCGGTCTTTAATGCCGGGGGTGGTAATAATCCGGTCGAGTCTACCCAGAAAAGAGCTTTTATCTATATTTATAATAAATCTTTAACTGATCACTGTCGGTGTGCGCATGGAAGATATATTAAAGAAAATCGTATAGGGGACGTTTATTATTGCAATAGGGCCCAAAAAAGTATATTTTTTTATTTTTTTCTGTTCGTAGATTTAAAAACAATTTTCATTTTGTTAAACTTTCATCAACACATAATGTTTGCTTTATTTAAATCGGTTAATAAATAAAAAAGTTAGACCGATTTAAAATATTTTCTTCGACACAATTGCTATTCATCGAGCGGAAAATTTAATTTTCCTAATTGAGATTACTAAATATAATACTATAATTCAGCGGGCGAAGTCTCAGGCGGGTCGCTAGTTAACAACAAAAACTGACCCGGTCAACAATATTTCCTATTTCATACAACGTTCACTTTATCTCCACTGATAGCTCTGTACGATATCATTTTCAAAAACCAATTACATTTAGAACTCAAACCGCCCGAGGCTACGTCCAATCAGAAATTAAAACGTTTTCAATATAACTAATGGACTTTTAAGATTTTACAAGTATTCTTATTCCTATAAAGATACGCGAATTGTCTTAAATTGGCAAAGTTCTTCCGTTGTTTTTTCGTTACTGGCTCTTGCAAAGTTAAAAGACAATGGGGTTTGGCTGAAAACAATCATTTTCTTTGTCTTTTCAGTACTAGATTAAAAAGTAAGTCTGAGTTAGGGAACACATCTGGGATAAGCTCACGGCATACGGCGTTGTGTTCCACCACTGAAATCCTGATATGTCTTAACGTTAATAAAGTAACATAAGGTTCCCAGGTTCCCTCTCATTGCCCTGTTTTGTGTGGGATACAGTGTAAAGCTTAAAAATAATATAATCTGGGATTTTAATTAGACGTAAACGGGCACATAAACGATGGCCAATTTGTACTTTTACAATGGTATTATAAATCTAAAGAGTTTTGTTGGTAATCGTCCATTTTATAAAATTTAAACACGTTTTAAATATTTTTGTTTTATTATGTAATCTAAGTATCGTAGAAAACCATAGGACATATTACAAGCACTTTTATATTGGTATTTATGAAGTTTTATAACAAAGTCAGATATTTTCTTTATAAATATATTAAATTTGTAACTAATCGTTTTCTACGCGAAATATATATGAGAAAATAATATTGTTGGGGACATTCATAAAAGTAATAAAACCCAAAATATTTTTTAATTTTGCCTACAAGTTTGTATACGATAATTTAACGGCTGAATTGATTTAAAGACAGTTCTCTTTATTGTATTTCGAAAACTTTTCCACAAGCTTTATTTCAATCGGTTGATCATTGAAAAAGTTGTATGAATTGTGTACAACTATGCATGCAACATGGGAACAGTGTGTTAATGGGAACCGAGTGTCTTAACTGTTACGTTCCCAATTCCCCTATGCCAAAAGCGGGACACTACGTGAAACTAAAATAAAACAAAAACAGCTCAAACCAAGAATATATATTTTTCCTCCAGAAAGTAGCTCAGATTTTAATCGCTCTGGTAATAACAGTGGAGCTACATGATAAAACACTTAAGTCTAAGAGATGGGGCCACCAAGACTGAGGTTAGGCGTAGAATTTAATTGTATTCCAGCTATAGTTCTAAACTGCTGTAAACGATGTTTTATTCATAGTAACTAACATCTCTACGGGTTTTCATACTAAATGAATAATGTATGGATTTTGAGACAGCAACGCTGTTTGTCATTGTTTTTAGTGATAGTAATGTTGGGTCTTTGTATGAATGTATTTAAATGTATGTAAAATTTTGGAGATAAGTACAAGGTTATGTTTAAAATTTTGGTTTATGACAAAATTTATGTTATAATGTTATATATTTTATAGTTATCATTCAAAGACAGAAGACATGAAGTCTTCTTATTTAGAAATATTTACACAGGGGTATGGTACTAAGACTAAATAAGACAGATGTGGGTTCGATCCCCTCTCGAAGAAATGAATTTGATATTTTCATTTCTTCCTTTTGGTATAATTGCAAATATATAAAAATTGCATATATATATTTTTTTTTAACTTCACACTGTACTCCGCATATAGTTGAGTATACACAGAAACTAATAAGGATGATTTGGTTCCCCATTTTGCGCTGAAATCTGGAGGTATTGCTTGTAAAGTCCATCAAGTTATTTATTACTTGACTTAACTTGACGGTTATGAATCGACCAAAATCAAAACATGGCGTTGAATTCTGTTACTTAACACGCAATACCTCCAGATTTCAGCGCAAAATGGGAAACCAAATTATCCTTATAAGTTTCTGTGTATATTCAACTATATGCGAAGTACAGTGTGAAGTTAAAAAAAATATATGCAATTTTCATATACTTGCAATTTACAATTTTTACTTACGACTACCTTACCTTCACCTACGATTTTATATAGAAAAAATAGCATGATGCCTGATGCGTCGCAAAGGCACAAGACAGATTGTGGACTCGATGCCCACTTCGGGTAATGTAATATTTAATATTTTAATTTCTTCGGATTGGTAGGAAGTCACAGCGTGGTGTTGAGTTCCGCCACTCAACACAAAATGCCAAAATTTGGCAGAAAGTGGTGAACGAAAATGTTTTAATGGAAACAAAATGTCTTAATACTGGACTCCCAAGTTTGCTCCGCCTATAGGTCAGATCAGATATTATATAAAAAAGAAATAAACATTAACGTAATCTAATGTCTCCATGAATGGACCAACGAACACAAAATTATTAATAGTTAAATTCAATAGTTTACTGTAGGTTTAAAATATTCGTAAAGATAAGTGTATTGCACCAAGCAATTATAAGAAACCTGTCGTTAGTACAAAATTACATAGTATAAAAATGTCGATTTGCATAAAACGTTAAGAGCGCGGTATCTATCGAATAGCGTTCGAATTAACATTCTTTTGGAAATAAATTAGAACAGAGCGTTAAACTGAAATGGACGGATTGGTGTGACCATGTTGTAACCCGAAGAATATATATATTTTTTAAGTTTAATGCTGTATATTTATATTTAATATATTTAATTTTGTATTTAATATTTTAATTTTGTATTTAATATATTAATATATTTATATTAAATATATTTAACTTGGTACCTGCCGCTGAATTTTCTAACCGCACAGTAAATCACAAACTAAAGTACCATCAAAAAAACACTGTATTCAGCT
This sequence comes from Eueides isabella, assembly GCA_019049475.1. Taxonomy (NCBI): domain Eukaryota; kingdom Metazoa; phylum Arthropoda; class Insecta; order Lepidoptera; family Nymphalidae; genus Eueides; species Eueides isabella. The sequence goes on from CM032397.1 coordinate 959,454, forward strand.
GGAGAAGAAACCTATTCTTATGATACTCCGTTCTCTAATTTCTGCCAAATTTTAAGACATAGTGTATTGAGTTGCGGAACTAAACGCTGGCCTTGTCTTTCTACCAGACGAGTGAGCATACTCGTGTTAAGTCATTGGTAGAAAAATATAAATAAAATTAATTTAAAAAAATATTATTTGAAAATAGGCGTTTGGCGTTCCGTTCTCTCTGCCTATCCAGGGATGTAGTTTTAAACTAACTAAGTGTTAATTTAAAAAAAAACTAAGACATATCATGCCTCTGGAACATGATCTTGCGACTATAAATGCCACAGGTTGTGATTTTCCCCCATTCGAAGAAATAATTAATATTTATAAGAAATTATAAATATAAATTTATATAAAATTAATATATTTAATTGATATTTTCATTCGCGTTAGTTACTAGGAAAAGCGCAGCGTTGAGGTAGACCTCAACATATTACTTGCCACGCAACGCCTCAACAATAATACGGAAAGAGGGGAACGAGCACAAGTGTCTAAATGGGAACTGAGTGACTTAACGTTGTCTATTCTGCTAGTTGCAGGATACAGCGTGAAACTAAAAAAAAATCAATAATATAAAAAAACCTATCTTATAATGTAGAAAAAATATATATTATGTTATTATAATCACGATTTTATGGTCACCGCTATCAAAGTTATGTGTAAGAATAAGGTAGGTAGGGGGGCGGTATAAAAAATAGCTTTTTTAAATAGGTTCTGTGGGGACGAGGTGATTTAATGATTTTTTTATCGTAATTCTCATGCAATACACGAGGTGACGAGCGATTTTTTATTTGTAATTGATAAGGTGTAAATTCCTGAGGGGGTGTGCCAGCTTTTATTGCTATTGTGATTTAAATTATGCGTCGAATCATTCTGTGATGGTATTTTTATGTGGAAATTGAGTTTATAGTTGTGTAGATATTACGATTTATAGTAGAAAGGTAGTGGGTTCGATTGTTATTGAGGTAATTATTTGTAGTTCATTAAATTAAAACTAAATTTACTCTACGCCGCGATTTGCCTGTTACTTGTAACTAGAGCAAAAAAATAGAAAAATTAAAAAAATATCTGTCGCGTTTACGCTCACACGTCTCATATTAGTAGTTAAGATATTTTTTGTCAACTACTTTCAATTTTATTAGTGTAGGTAGCGTATTAATTTATTATTTTATTAGCGTATTATTTTATTATATTTTGTATACCTACACTATACGCCTACATATATGTAGGTTTAAATCATCTCCTACGAATTTAGAATGAATTAATTAGAAATCTTAGGATCTTTTGGAAATATTTTATTCGGAGTTATATTGAACAGCCCTAGCAGGGAAAGTAAAGAAAAGCATCGTTTACATGTTAATGTAATAATATATGTACCTAGGCGAAGAAATGAAAACATTAAAGTCGAATTGGAAACAAACCCATAATCTCACGTTTACAGCCGCATCTTTAAGCTCATGCACCACGAAAAGCTTCAAAAAAACACTTATGAAGGTCTGTATCTTAACTAACAATGCCACTATGCTACTTGCAATCGATAATTCAAAAACAAAATCCAATATCCGATCTTACCCATCATCTTGACAATAAGTTCACATAATCCAGGATTTATTTCTTTCGCTCCAGTGGCAGGGGCGGTTGTGTGTCTTTTTGTGTTTTTTATTATTTCAGATTTCCGCTTTGAATCTACTGCGTGACGTATTGGAACTGTAAGGTGACTTATGACTTTATTTTGTTATATATGAATATATGGATGGAAGCATTAGGATATCGTTAACTCCTGAGTTTATACTTCACTTGCTATGTTAGGTGTTGAAAGCTTTAATATTACCGAAGGAACTGTAATTTAACATATTTAAATAAATAAGTTTATTTAATATGCGAATGAAATAAATTTAAATAAACTTTTCAATATTAATAAATTTATTTAATAAATAAATATATAGATAATATTTAGTCAAGTTATCAAAAGATGTATGAAGAAAGATTACTTAATATAAAACTATACTGTTTTTGAAATGTTAGTGTGTGGACTAATTTAAAAAAAAATATTTTCTTAGGAAAGAAAATAATTTAAAATTAGTATTTTAAAAAGGTATTCCATATATGTATTCATTCTAACTACTTATAAATATTTAACAACTTCCAATTTATAGAAGACTTTTTCACCTTCACGCCTTGTCCCACACATGGCACGGAAGTCAGAAAAAACTTGGCAATATTTAGTATTAAGACAATTTCGTGCTCAACTTTCTGCCGACTTTGTGGAATCGCGTATTTACGAGTTGTTGGTCTTAACGCCTTTTTACATGTGATTTTTTTATCAGTGCGAAAAAATAATTATTTAATGTCTAAGTATAGTGTCGAGAATAATGAAGGTAGATCACGTTGAAAACATGAGGATCTCTCGGGATCTGTCGGAGTTGTTAACAACAGTGGATAAGACGATAACAGTATACTGAGCCCGTAGCGTTTTGCATTCCGCCGTCTCTGGTAATTCTGGGGCGTAAAGCGTGATTCTGAAAAATGAGGAAAAACTATATTTTTTTTCAGGCAGGGTTGACAAAGGGAACTTGGGTACCTAGTGTTAATACACTCGATTTCTGTCGCATTTATTGACACATGCCTATGCTTCTGAAAAGCCACCACCTTACTAATATATGAATATTATTCATAGAAAGCATTCAATAAAATAAGAAAGATATATCAAATATATTTCCTATTGAATAAATTTGTACAGGAGGGTTGGACAATCTGATGTTGAATCAATCGAGGCTTTACCGTAAGACTGTTAAATGAAGTAGAAAATTAGGGGGTTTAAGGCATTGACCGGTCAATGCGATGGAATCCCTGTATAAATAAAATGAAAATATGAGCTGAAAAGTGAATTTATATGTCGATTCGATGCGCAAAATCCTTTAAAATATTGATAGTAAGAATCATCGAGGGTTGTTTCTTTTTGGGGTATTTTAATGGCTTTACATAAAGATGTTTTGTGTGGTATGGTGAAAAATTTATTTTAGTATGTTTTTATACTTTGTAGATTTCATACGTCAGAAGGCCAGAACCCTTATACAATAACTTTATTGCTCGTCCGTCAGTTAAATAAGGCCATTACAGTACAGTTAAAAAGCTTAATTTTTTACAGTTCTGTAGAATTGCGTAAAAAAAATATAATAGTGAAAGCTTAAAAATATAGAAGCTTTAAAAAATATATATTTTTAGCGTAATTAAAATATATGAACATAATTGCATCGTTTTTCTGCATTTTGTATGACATTCGACGCGTAATTAAATATATGATACTTTTCAAATCACTTATAACCCAAGCCTCATTTCAACATTGCACGTTGAGTCACAGAGCTCAACATCGCGCTTTGCCTTGTTATTAGGGCGAGGAAATGGAAATGTTACTTTGCCCCGAGTAGGAATCGAACCACCTCTGGCGGTTTTTTTTGTATACATTTGCTAGTTGGTTGTAGAAAGTTCAATACAAATAAATGGACTCCATATAGGATTGAACGCACTACCTCTAGCATCATCGATTATTCAAAAGTCTAGTCACAAACAATAAATTTTCATAATACCACAAGCTTTTTCACTTTCATCCTAATAATACTCAAACAGGAAGTAGCCGTTATTAAAAATTATATGTGACGATTTACTCATTTTATCGTTACTCCGACACTATCACCAAAACGCTATACATTGCTGACTTATTTACTAATATTTACATAGATCGCTTAAGAAAATACGCAATGTATATAACAAAACAGGTAACGTTATTAATTCTTAGTAGTGCTTGGAAGTTATTAGTGCAGGTTAGCTCTTCAAGATTCACTAGACTATAATAATTACCGCTCGATGATCGCTTTCGCGCGAAATTCGCCATAATACCAAACTGAAGTATGAATATCATGAGCTATTACTTTTTTGATAACTACGAGTATGTTGTAAATTTAGTTTGAAATATCTACGAGATATTGAGTTGTTGTTGCTCAGGGGTACAAGCGTGTGACTGTAAACAGATTGTAGGTTCTATTCCCGCTTGAAAAAGTGATATATTTAATATTTTTAAATAAAACAAATTAAAATTTTAATTTCTTCGCTTTGGTAACAAGGCAACGTAACACAAAGCACGTTTGGTAACGTCGTTGAATTCCGCTACATAACTCGCAATGCTTCAATTTCGGCGGTAAGTGGGGAACGGAAGTGGAACACAGTGTCTTAACACTAGGTTCTTAGGTTCCCTCTTGCTTGTAAGGGAGACAGCGTAAAGGAAAAAAATATTATACTTATATTCAGTCGTTATATAATTTTGCTACGTTCGTCTTTAAAATAAAAATAAAAATATTTTATTGATACCAAAAAATAATATTTCAAAATTGGTCAAAATATCTTTTGCATATGTGAAAATGGAGTAATATAAAATATACAAAATAGTGGAAAAAGCAGTAAGCCAAAATAGATGAAAAATAAACTAGTATACTTTGATCTACATATTGACTTCAGGACCCGCGCGGCTTCGTACGATTGAATTGTACAAAATAACAAAATAACCGAAACTATAGCAAAAAATAAACTTTTTAACGTTTTGAAAATATTCTTTTGTTAAGAAAAAATAAGTTATAGCTTCTTTCTAATACGACTTAAATCATAAAGAGTTATTCTCGAACAACAAAGCCACAACGTTAAAATATAAGTATTAAATGAGAGGCTTGTCATGGTATAGATTTGATTGTGTGTAATATAAATTAATAAAATAAAGAAAATATTCTATCTCAATTGAAGATACTAAAAATTTTATTTCTTTGAGTGGGGATTCCACCCATATTCTGTCGTCTTTACAATCAAACGCTTGTACACCACGTGAGGCCTCATACACTATGATTAATTCAAATAAAAAAATATACATATATTTCACCTTTCTTAGTTCATTTTTCACATGTCTGCTTATAACGTAAATACTTAAAAATACGACTTAAATTCCCCTTGCAACGTTGAATTCCGTCACTCAACACGCAATTAAGGCATTGCGTGTTAAGACGAAAAGGGAAATAATTAGACGAAAAAAATTAGACGAAAAAATTTAACAAAAATTAAATACAAAACGGCAAGTTAACTATAAGGTTCTCAAATTCCCTCTACATACTCTAACTAAATCTTAACTTGAAGCAATAACAGAAAAGCTGACACAAAACATAAACACCTAGTAATTAACCATTAACCCGATAAATTTTTCATTAATTACGTCCTTAGTGAAACAATAAAGTAACGAGAGCACCGTTTTCTGCATTGAACCCTTGACGGCGTCGAGAGCAAAATTAATATTGATGCTCCGCTTAGAACATCTAAGTCTTGGGCTTTTAATAATAAAGGGTAGCTTCGAACAAGCTTTGGTTTTGATGTCACAAATATATTTTATAAATTAATGGTTTAAAATAATTATCGATAAACTTTTAGATAAAAGAGTACGCTTTGACTTATAGTTATTTCGTATAGATTTTTTGTAGCTTCACAGTAGAAGTGTACGCATGGACTGAATAATTAAATATTAAGATACTCAGTAGTAACCCATTAACATCTGTTCTCAACTTCCTGCCAAATTATGGAGGCATTGCATGTTAAGTGGTGGAACTCAACGCCGCGCTTTTTCTCTGTACCAAAGTGAGAAAATAACATTATTATTTTTTTTATTTCCTCGAGTGGAAATCGATCCCGCATCGACATTGCGTTTAGACATTTGTGCCCGTTCGCCAAGGCATGGTATAAGTTTTGAAGAAATGTCTGAAATAACTATTAATATATTATAAGGCGCATATTAAATGTGCCAAGATGATACAAAAAAAAATAAAAAAGTAAATATTAGTACATACTTGACTAAAAAATCCATGAACAGCTTTTTAAATCTATCCAATTGGACTAACGATTAACATAGGTCAAAAATATACACTTATATATTATTCATATTATCTATTTTTAATGTAGAATAGAACACATATTAAAAACATCCCAATATCTATTAGTAGGCAGTACAAATTGCCATTAGCCAATAACCACTGCAATCCTCAGTCCAGCTTGATAGTACCTAAACAAAATATTGTCACCCAATTTACTAATATTTACAAAATTTCATGACAATTCAACAATTTAAAGTACGTTCAGTTCAGATTACTAAGTTTTTTTTATATATGGAAAAGGTGGTGGTAAGTGATCACCGTCTCCCACGGCCCCGAGTAACTCCAGAGGAGCTACAGGAGCGTTGCCGTCCTTTAAGGTGGAAGGGCACCAGGGTCCGGCATTACCTAATGCGAAACGTTATTAACGCCATTACTTAACGCCGGTCTTAAATGCCGGGGGTGGTAATAATCCGGTCGAGTCTGTCCATGCGTGTTGCCATTACTGGCAACGTGACTCTACCACACGCACTTTAGTCGCCTCTTACGACACCATCAGTACCAGGGTGATCCTATTCTAAGCCGGAATCACACGGCTAATAAAAGTTTTATTACAAGTTATTTAATATTTAATGACTCGATCTAACAATTGTTTTTACTAAAGTATGGTAAAAAAAAACTTTACAACGCAAGCGAAAAGTAAAATCAGCTATTTTATTTAAGCTTTAGAATACCCAAAACGCTCAATTTGACGCTTCACTTAGAAAATGTATCACCGAAAACCCGATAAAAACAAGATTTACAGTAAATAGAAGACACTTTTAAAAGAATTCCGTCTCCAAAATATTTGGACAGAATCAATATACGCATCAAAGAGCACGAAGCGAAAGAAAAACGAAGAAAAAAAGTAGAAATAATAATTTTACAAATGAATACACTCGAACGTACAAAAGTGGAGGAAACGCGAAAGTGGAAAAGTTTGAACAATTCGGAACATTGCAGGGCCTAAGGTAACCCCCTGTGAAACTACTTTTGATTCCGCCACGCTTTTGTCTAAGTTAGTATTTTAGTTTGATCGCGGATATCGTTCTCGTAAAAGGTGAAGATACAACTATGGATAACTTTCCGGGCCGTCTATTGAATGCTTTTTCCAAATTAAACTTTTATGTATCGTAATACTGTGAATGTTACTCGTCTAGACTTTTGTTAAGCACTGTTTGTGGTGCAGACGTTGTGCTTAGCAAATATTAGTTTTTTTTTATTAAATAGATACGCCATTGTGGCTCTGATTATGCCGAATATATTGGCAGTGGAGTTGAATACCTAATTAACATGAATACGTTTGTATATAGTTAAGAAACTTAATAAAGAAGTGTATAATTTTCTTAGACTAGTCTATCAAAATAAAGGGAATTGAATTTTAAAACCTAGAAAATGAAGAATTAATGTACTTATTGGTAAATTTAATAAATGTACGATAAAAATATATATAAACCTCTCATTTAGTTAATGTATTGCACAGTTTTTATTAATATTATTTTTTTAATCTTGATAAAAAGAATATATATAACAATAATGCATGTCGTGGCGCATGGACACAAGCATGTGACAGTACACGTGACGGGTTGTGGGTTCGATCCACACACGAGAAAATGTATTTTTTTATATTTAAAATTTAAATGTTTATTTTCATTTCTTCGCTCTGGTAACAAGGCAAAGTGCCTCAAATTCAGCCGAAAATGGAAAACGAAAGTGAGTGTCTTAACACCAGGTTTCCAAGTTCCCTTCTGGCTACCCTGTCATGTGCAGGATACAACGTGCTGAACAACGAGCTGAACAGAATTGAGTATGGTTGAGTGCATAACGATGTCTCAGCGATTGCCAAGAAGCACGATGGTTATAGGTTCAATTTCCACTTCTGGTAATTTGCTACCTTCATTTACACTCTCAACACGCTCCTCGCACACGCGTCCTCGAAAAATCTATGCGTTTTGCTGTCATATATAGATACTAAGTTAAGCTATTATATAATGCAAAATGCAAAAATAGAAGCCAAATGTCAAAAAATTAGGTACCCAGGTTCCATCTACGAACCCTACTATGTATAAGACACAGCGTGAACCCAAAAAAAACGAAACACAAAATAACTCTATGACACACAAACTCAGTTGCATTTCCATCGATATACGGACATAGAAGCTACTTTCTTAAATCCCTATTTTGTTTGGAAGTAAGTGAGACTTGAAACAAATGTCGATACTATACAGTATACAGTATGCAGTATGCACTATGCAGGTATGCAACAAAGCTTTGACAATACTAGCTAGAGAGAGGAAGTCGTCCATTCGAACTTTAATTCGTCTATCGTAAACTAACTGAACTGTAATGTATGGATTCTTGTAAGTGCATTTTGTATTTGGTATTTCTATACATGTAATATATTCTATGTACGTATGTAGAGGCCCGTCGTGGCGTAGAGGCGGAAGCCGTTCGACAGTAAACGCTGCAAATTGTGGGTTCAATATCTACTTGAAACAAATATTTCTTTTATTTAATTGCTATGGTAACGAGAGCGAGGAATTTAAAGTATATTTTTTAAAATATATTCTCGAGAATTTAATGATAAAATAAGATGATATGGGAACGATATTGAAGCCTGGTGCAGGCCAGGTGCAAGGGCACAAGCGTTGGACTTGCGTGCGTGTGATTCAATATTTACATATTCATGTCTTCATTTCTTCACTCTGTTAAAAAGGCAAAGCGCTGCGTTAAGTTTTGCCACTCAACACCCAATGTCTCAAATTTGGTAAGTGGGGAACGGGACTGAGTGTCTTATACAAGGTTCCCAAAAAAATTTTATAAATATAAAGTAATTATTGTGTGTAAAATAATCTTATTTGCTTGTTTCAGATGCGTAGACAGTATTGTAGCTGCATTTAACAAGGTATGTCACAGATTCATAATTAATGTAGAAATAAATAAATGTAAAATATAATAAAAAAACATACTATAGTATGAACACTTTGAAAAAATATAACTAATGTCGGAATAAATTTTGAGCATAACCGAAAATACGAAGTTTACAGTGGTGAAATTTTACATGTACGTAAGGCTTTCTATGAGAAAAATTAAAAAGTTTCATATTAGAATTGCGAGTTAGGTGTTACAGCAATATTTTTATGTGTTAACTACTACTCAACTCTAGTCAGCTTCACGCTGTATCCCGCACATGGCAGGGTAGGCAGAGGTAACTTGGGAACCTAGTGTTAAGACACTCCGTTCCATTACCGTTCCCCACTTTCCACCGAATTAGAGGCATGCGTGTTGAGTGGCGGAACTCAACGTCGCGTTTTTGCCTTGTACCAGAGCGAAGAAATGAAATATTAAATATTTAAATTTGAAAATATTAAATATTTCATTTTCTCGAGTGGGGATCGAACCCACAACCTATCGGTTACAGTTACACGCTTGTGCCACTGTGCCACGACAGGCCTCATGTGTTTACCTCTCAACTATTACCATTAAAGAACAACAATAATATTAATATATTTATAATTTAATTCACGAACAAAATCGTGTAGTATGGATAATAAATAATTAAAATAAAATTTTGAATTAAAAAAAAATATGATCTAAAAGTCTGTACTTTATTTTGATAAAGTGCTTATAGCTCTTCTTCTAAACTGCTTATCAGATTTTCATAAAACCACTAAGTAAACACCGTCCCTCAATGGAGTCGTTAATTCAGGTGATACGGCGCCACTGACAGACACACAGACCGACAAGTTAAACATATAACACCTCTTTTTGCAAAGGAGTTTAAAAATATTAAAAAAAACAGATTCTATATTAAATATCGTTAATAATAAAATTCAATTGTGGATTTAGCAGAAAGTATATAAAATGGGCCAATATTAACGTAGCTCTTACAGTGGCTAATAAATGTTAATTCTATAGCCGGTTATCTCTGGCCACCGTTACACCGTTCACGATATATATATATTTTAAATTTTTACATATGTTATACATTATATCTAAATATATACATATTTTGAGGCCTATTAGGTTATGAGTTCGATTCCAACTTGAGGAAATAAATTAATTTTCATCACAAGATTTTATTTAATTTATTTAGTGCCTTCATTCAACACGCAATGCCTCCATAATTCGGTGGAAAATGGGGAAGGGAAGTATTCTAGTGACAACAGGGTCTCTGAACACTCAGTTTCTAAGTTCCCTTAAGCTAATTTGCTGCGTACAGGACACAACGTGAACAAAAAAATATGTATTTTTGAGACGCGTTTCAGAACTTTCATCACATCGTGTCAACAAAATGATAATGAGTAGGATTCCAATACATTGCAAGAAAAAGAAGCAGATTCACGTTTTTTGCAGTATAGTAACGAACAGTGTAACATACTTTTTGACAGATATTTGAGGAATTGTAGTTGAGTAATGTGAGTACTCTGCACGCTTTGTACAAAAGAATTATACATATTTTTTTTAGCTTTAACAACAGAGCCGGCACAGGAAACTTGGGAACTTAGTGTTGAAACACTCCGTTCTTATTAAGTCACCCCCGGTCCCCACATTCTTAACCTCAAATTAATATTTAAAAATATCAATTCCCCCAATCATTATTCACTGTACACATTCAAATTGTACCACAAAAGCAAATTATTAAAAAAATATTTAGAAAATTTAAATAAAAGTAATAAAATAACTTTAATAACGGTGTAAGAATATTTCAAGCGGCACCCTCGGATCGAGATCAGATAAATATTTACGTAGCGCGGGCGGCGATCTGCCACACTCGAGTTTAAAATTCTAATTTCATTGAAATCCCGACTAATGACGCTCAGAGCTCTTATTACCTACCTTTTATTTAAAAAATGTAGAATATTCTTGTTGAATAAAATATTGAGGTTGTTTATAAATATTTCGCGCTGTATCCCGTACAGGGGACGGTAAGCAGAGGGAACCTAATATTAGGACACTCTGTTCCCGTTAAGACACTTCCATTCTCCATTTTCCGTCGAATTGGAGGCATTGCGTATTGTCTTATCACTAGAGCGAAGTAATGAAAATATTTAATTTCCTTGAGTTGCGATCAAACCCGCAACCTATCTTTTCTACAGTTTAACACTTATGCACTATGAAAGGTATAAATTGCTTACTATATTAACTTTTTTGTTTTGGTAACAAGACCAATTGTGGTGTTAAGTTTCACCACTCAACACAAAATGTGTTGGAATTTAGACTAAACTCTTATTTTTCTGTGTCAATATCTCTATATCTAAAGTTTGGTAGACCAACACCTCCAAATGAGGTACAGGTGAGATACAGTGTAAAGTTAAAAAAAAATCAGGCAAACACAAATCAGTTTTACCCAACAAGGATTCAGTATCAATTTATGATCAGAAGTAAGGAGTATTGAAAATGCAACTTTTTGTATGAAACATTTTGTATGAAACATTATTGTTTGGTTAATATCGCTTCATTTTGTTTTTTTATAAAATACCTACTTTGCAATTTTTTCAGTGACACTTTGCTTTTATAAGTGTTGGTCCACGGGAAGTCTTCTATAAATGTTGTGTTTGCTCTTGGGTTTGTGTTTTATGACATCAAAATATCCAATATAATGTTTAAAGCTCGTATCTTTACATCTGAATAATCAAAATTTTAAATGCTTTTTCCTTTTAAAGCAAGAAACTCTAATATAAATTTTAAAATAAGCAGCGTTTTATAAATGAGACGTTTTATTTTGCGCTCCTAAACAAGCTAGCGGGAGCTTTTGATAATCTAGTTAAAGCTTAATGCGGATTGGTGGGATAATTATTTGACCAAATTGGAAACAGATTTGATTCTATGGAACATATGATAATGAGGCGGTATTTAGATTTACATTTATTTTGTATGCTACTATTTTTGTTGTTTTTTAATAGCTTCACGCTGAACGCTGAACAAATTTATTATAAAAAATAAAATAATTATTAAAAATTTAATAAGTATAATTTAATATTTTTATATAGAATTTATAAACTATTTTTTTTCTAAATGTCACCACATTTGAATGACTTTACTCAACGCCATGCTTTGATATGTTACCATAGCAAAGAAATGAAAATATTTAAATTGCTCGAATGGGCATCGAACCCACATCCTGTCGCGTTTGAAACTGCTTGTGCTAGAGCAGGTCTTAAAATCCGTTAACAAAACATAGTAATCACATTGTAACTCCCTAACAAGATAAAAAGACAAAAAAAAACGCTGATCTCCAATAATCTACTGATTGATAGAAGCAAAATACGAAATAAAAACACAAATTCGCTAAATACATACCAAAAGACAAATAAAAACGCCCGCATGGGAAGCGGCAAACAAAAGAAATTGTCAACAACGTCAATTTTACCCCCACACGAGGTGAATGAAAAGCTAAAATACCGATGATAATGATGTATTGGATTTGTCTGTACGTGCGGTTATATCAAATTAGGGGGCTGTGTCTTGGTTTGACGTTTCGCTGTACGATTTAGGATTTTTTTATGTTACCCTGTAGATTTTTTTTTTTTGGGAATTTTGTCTTTTAAAGAAAATCAAATATTTTTACTAAGGTCACGGTGTATATCACTCATAGCAGGGAAGAGGTTAGATTAATTTAATATATTTCCTATGTACAGTTCAATTTTCGTGATAATGTGTTTGGTGGTGGAATTCTACGTCGCGTTTTATGTTCCGAAAAGGATGACGAGTCTATCGTATAATGAAACTCAGCAATGTGATTCTTACTGGAGGTATTTATTTTTCCCCTAAATGGGAATCAATCGCATAACCTTCCTGTTTATCAAACGCTGAAGGAGGAATTAGTGTTTTTATAATTTTGTTCTCTACGTCTTTTGAATAGAAAGCTACATATGCTACATAAGCTTAGAAATATAAAGCTACAAGGAAATAGAAAGCTACAAGCTATTTATATAATTCTCTTCCTCGTACGTTTGTTCTACTTTCACGCAAAAACTACTAAATGGATTTGGATGACACTTTACAGTACTGTTTATTTTTATGCTTTTTATGTAATCGTTTTTCATAATATTGAAATAAATTTTAACCCCGTCTTGGTAACATTTATTTCATTTTATGACAGATTTACGCTACATTCATATGGCGAGGGAGGCAGAGGGAACTTGGGAACCTAGTGTTACGACACTCCGATCCATTCCTCACTTTTCACTGAATTTAAGGCATAGTGAGTAGAGTGGCGGAATACAACGCCGGGCTTTGCCTTGTTATCAGAGTGAAGAAATGAAAACATTAAATTATATGATTAAATTTGGAAATATTAAAGATGATGATAATGAATATAATATTTCGTTTCCTCCAGTGGGAATCGAACCCACAACCTGTCGGTTACAGTTACACGCTTGTGTCGCTATATATACATAGAATTAGTATATTTTAGAAAAAAAAATGATTTTTTTTATTATAAAGTATACATTTTTTTATATTAAAACATAAACTAATCTATATTTATACGAAATATAGTTTCAAATCAAAGTAAAAAAATATGTCAAAAATTTATTTGTACTGCCAAATGACGATTGATCTGTGTAGTGTTTATTTGTTCGGTAAAACGGATTTAGGCAATTCCAGTAGATCAAGCTGGCTTACGAGCTTTGTGGCTACTGTTTTGACTTCATATATTATCTACTTTACTAGATTTTTATTTATTTTATTGTTTTTTTTTTTCTTTTTTTTTTCTTTTTTTTTTTTTTTTTTTTTTTCAGCTTCACGCTGTATCCCGCACTAGGCAGGGTAGGCAGAGGGAACGGAAGTGAAACCTAGTGTTATGATACTCCGTTTCACTTCCGTTCCCCACTTTCCGCCGAATTTGAGGCATTGCGTGTTGAGGGGCGGAACTCAACGCCGCGCTTTGCCTTATTACCAGAGCGAAGAAATGAAACATTAAATATTTTAAATTGAAAATATTAAATATTTCATTTCCTCGACTGGGGATCGAACCCAGAACCTGTCGGTTACAGTCACACTCTTGTGCCGCTGCGCCACGACAGGCCAAATTGTTACTTTGTAAAATATATTTTAATAATAAATAAAAAATAATAATAAAAAAAAAACAAACGTAACGAGACAAAGCGCGGCGTTGAGTTTGGTCAAGCAGAAACTTACGTTTCTTATTTAACTCTAACTAGGTTCCCAGGTTCCCTTTGCCTTCCCTGCAAAATGTATAATTATTATTAAAAATATTATATTTATTTACTATATAATATTGAGGCCTGTCGTGGCGCAGCGGCAGAAGCGTGTCAATGTAACCGATAAGTTGTGGGTTCGATTCCCATTCGAAGAAGTAAAATATTTAATATTTTCAATTCTTGGCTCTGGTAAAAAGCAAAACGCGGCATTGAGTTCTGCCATTTAACACGCAATGCCTCGCCAAAATCGGCGGAAAATAAGAACGGAAGTGGAACGGAGTGTCTTAACACTAGGTTCCCAAGTTCCCTTTGCCTACCCTGCCTCGTGCGGGATACTCAGTGCTTGAAGCTGAGTACTATATAATATAACATTTCTTCACGTCAGTGGGTGGTATTGACATGTTTAAAGCCTAGGTGGCCTATTTGCGGTCTAGATATATGGTCTGTCCTGTCCTACCATTATACCGATTGTAATGCATTGTATTGTGAATTATGAGCTATTTAAATCTTCTAAATGGTAAAGAGATATCGTCGGGTCAAATTTTACAATTTATTATGTAATCATAGCGTTATTACGTTTTAGATTTATTTGTCAATAATTTCCTAGCTGTTTCGACTTGCTGATATTAATCTATTATGAATGATGGAATGATTTGAATGTGGCTCAATTCTTAGGAGAAAAAGAATAAAATGTTCCACGTAGTTTACTAGAAAGAGACAAAGAAGATAATTTATTTCTCCGAGTATCAACATCAAAATATTCTTTATTCAAATAGGAAGAGTGGCGGAACTTAACACCGCTTTGTCATCTTACCAGAGAAAAAATGAAAATAATACATATTTCATATCCCCAAATGGAAATAGAACCCACGCCCCTACACGATGAAAGGCCTTAAAATATCTAATTTATACATTATAAGTCTAACTAAGCGTGTCAGTTCAACGTACAGGCCAAAACCAACAGCTGTCTTTCTCATGTACGTAGGTACCATGAAAAGGGGGCACCAATTGATAATGTCAACAGCTTTAATTGTAACGCTGTTTGTATGACAACAAAAACGTGAGGCAATCAGTGAATGAAATAAATTAAGTTGATTCCGATATCCGTACGAGTATGGATAAAAATCACAATGTTTGGTACAAAAAATATTTTGAGATCTATCGTGGCTCAGGGGTACAAGCGTAAAATTTAAAGGCGATAGGTTGTAGGTTCCATTCCCGCTTGAGGAAATTATATATTTAATATTTACCCGACTGTAATGAGCAAAAGAGCGAAGTTAAATTCTATGAGCATGCAACGCATTAAGTATGCGGCGGAAAGTGGGGCACGGAAGTGTTATAATGAGCATGCAATCTGAATTTTAGGTTCCCGAGTTCCCTCCGTCTAACCTGATATAAGCGAATCACAAATAATATATTATTTAACAAATAAATGGAATAGTCAACTATAATTATTTAGCTTCACACTGTACCTTGCACATGGCAGGGTAGGCAGAGGGAACTTGGGAACCTAGTGTTAAGACACTCCGTTCCACTTTCGTTTTCTACTTTCTGCCGTATTTGCATTGCGTGGCGAAACTTAACGCCGTGTTTTTCCTTGTACCGGAGCGAAAAATTAAAACATTAAATATTTAGTTTGAAAACTTTATTTCCTTGAGTGGGCATCGAACCCACAGCCTGTCCTGTCCTTGTCAGCCTTGTGCCGCTGCGCCACGACAGGCCCCGACTATATTTTAAATTAATAATTACACTTAAAGTTATTTTTTCTTTAACAAATCAAAAAGGCTCATTACAAATATAAGGCTGTATTTGCGCAGTGGTAAAGCTGGTTGTAAGCGCGAGTTATCGATTCCTCCACAAGGAATCATGAATAAAATTTACTTCCTCGTTCCGTTATTAAAACATATATTATGTCTTTAATTTAGGCTGTAAGTGGAGAATTGACGGTTTTTATTACCCTTCTACCTTAAGTGTTCTAAAAAATTAAATTAAATTACCTTTATCAGATGCAAGCGTGTACCTGCAGCTTCCCTTATTTGGTGTTTCAAATAATACTATGATACTATCTGAGTACCCAAGGTAACTAAAGCTTAGGTACATTAGTTGACATCGAACCAATTAACATAATATACTTTCTGAGATTAGCGTGATCAACCAAACAAATTCAACATTTGTATAATATTAAGTATAAAGTATATATTCATAGCGTATACTAACTTAAAATTTTAAATAAACTTCCTTTTTTATACAAGTCGGTTAACAAAAAGCTTTTATATTTAAAAGCATAAGAAGTCATCAAACATTACTATGAACTATTCCATGAATAATTGAATCCGACGGGCGTGCCGAACGAATCCTGAACAAATAACATTTGCGGGCTATTGTTAATACTTAAGTGTTGTGAAGTATCGATATTTTTAGTTTTAGTTTGGAGGATGAAAAATATGTAAAACTGTTTGTTTCAATGTTTTTTTTTTTCTATTTTGCGTTTTTTTTTTATATCTGTTCCTTAAAAAAAAAATTACTTCGCTCTCTCATATTTTGTACCTTTTTTAGGCGTATAACGTTGATAAAATCTATCTTTTGAAAACGGCAGTGTATTATGTAAAAACAATCTTTGATATAAAGTTGATAAAACGTATATAATTTATTATTATTTATAAGTTTAATCCTTTAAAGCCAGTATTGAAACTATTTTTTTAGTTGTTTTATTACAAAAACAACTTTCTGTTCCTTTTCACGAAACCATTCCTGTAAATTTGCCTTAATAATGTAAAATATGATCTAATATAATAATTACTTTTGTCTATGTTACTAAAATAAAAATATTATATAATATATTTATCTACGAGTACATGGTGTGAAACACGTTAACCAATGCAATAAAAAAATTAAAATCATTTAAAATTTTATCCTGCATGGCCGAGGTGGGTGTTAAAAGTTGAGATATTTTATTTTCTGCGTTGCTGGTTTCTTTAAGGTGGATTGGCACTGGGACCCGGTATTAGCCAACGCGAAGTAACGAGTAGCTAAAGCTACTACTTAACGCCGGTTTTAAGTACCAGAGGTGGTAATAATCCGCTCGAGTCTGCCCATACGTGGTGTCATTGCTGTCAACGTAACTCTCCTACACATATGTTAGTTCATCATTTTCTAAGAAATTAAACTAAATTAAACTCACGAAGATATTGAAAAACATTAAAATAGAATACATTACATTATTATCGATATATTCAACTCACCTCCCTAGCCAACTGGGGCTCAGAAGATTTTCTCTACTTAGTTTCTTCACTGATGGTGTTTCTTTGTAATCTACACTAGGAGTATTTAGTCCCCGCCTCAAGACATTTCATATCGGATTTAAATAAACTGTTGTGAATAAGCAATAAGAATTTTTATTCCATTATATTCTGGTTCTGGGACTTATTTAAAATGTTTTCTTGATATATTTTTATATTAAAATTGAGAAAAATATTTAACATTTAAAAGATTTATATTATTTATGAGGCCAGTATTGTTGGGTTACGGTTTCGATTCTAACTCCTACAAATAGAACTGGATTTATTTTGAGCTTCACTCTGCATCCGGGAAATAGTAAAATAGGCGGAAGGAAGAAGGAGATCACTTCCGTTGCCGACATTTCGCCGAATATGAGGTGTTAGGAGGAACTCTACTTCTCTTTGCCTCGTTATGGAAATGAAAATATTTAATAGTTATTTCCTTAATTGAGAATTGAACCCCTGTACCACGACAGTCCTTACGCACATGAACTTTATATAGCTACATAATATAATACACATGTATGTATTACAATTAACTAACATTGTAATGATATGCCAAGGAGTATGTAAGCCCGTGAACACGACCCGATTTGAATAAGCTCCTAACAGCTACCTCCAGTGCCGATTACTGAATTATATTAACTATCACTGTTAATGATATTTGATATATGTACGAGTATATGCATTATTTGGGAATATATTGGTTGGTATCAGTAAATACTCTTATCATAAATGTTTTTTACGTAAGTATTTCGAAGTACGAAATAGGAGGTTAATAGTTTAATATATACATATGTACTCGTTTGTGATGATGTAAACATGCACAAAACGATCTTTATTAAACAGATTTAACTGGATTAATTGCGTACATTGAATTTTATACATTTTTTAGGAAATCCGACGTTTCACACTTACGATGTTCACAGACTCTACTCGTGATTACGGACTGCTAAGTGCTTAAAGGGTGCTTAAAAATGTATTTTTCTCAAAAATATGCTATTAATCCTGTTAAATTTGTTTCCTTTAAAATTGCGTAAGTTTAATTAGGAAACGAAAATAATTCTTTTATGCAAGTAGAAATGGAACGTACTTCTATTTCGTTTATACTCAGATCAGCCCTCCCGCATCGACACGACGGCCTTTCTTTGTACCACATTTATTTTCTTTTCATCATTCAGCAGAGTACACAGAGAAAAACTACGAACCTAGTGTTAAGATACTCCGCTCTCTTTTAGACTTAGACTCCGTTTCCCACTTTCCGCTGAATTTCGAAGGCATTGCGTGTTGAGTGGCAGGAATCAACGCCGCGCATTGCTTCCTTACTACAGTATACATAAATACATAGTTAAATTAAGATATTTATTGGTCACACCCAAACATTAACGTTCACGCATTGCAGTGACACGTTAGAAAAATGACGTGTCACATCGAAGATAAATCTTAGGTCATAGTTAGATGCACTCTGAAATTGTTGCAATTTATCAACCCTTGCCGGTGGAGCGTGACGCCTAATACTACTGAGTACTCAAGTGTTATTTATATGATTTAGATATTGTTATAGATTATATTCTAATTCCTAACTATGTTGATTGTGAAAGTGATTATTGTGGTTTCAATTGATACTCGGGAAAATTAATTATTTCCATTGTAAAATGGTACAAATTTAACCGGATTAATCGCGTATATTGATATTTATCTATATTAAATATCTTATAGGACTTTCTTTTGCTTTCTTTAGCATATTTAGTTTTTAATACTGTCTAACTGCTTATATCCGTCATTAATCCGGTTTAATTTATTTAATTTAATGTGCGTAAAAATCGCGCATATCAAAGATTTTATCTACAGATTTTACATATTATTATCTTCTTATGTGAACCACTACGGACTGTAAAATGCAAACAAAACACGTCGATTAGAGTATCTAAAAACTAAACGTGCTAAAGAAAGCTAATTTAACTGAATTAATCACGTATATATTATTAATATATTTTACTTCCTTGATAACAAGATAAAATACAGCGTTCAATTTCACTCATTTACACGCAATCTAAAGAACTGAAATAACATAAATCCCCTTCATATAGTTAGATAATTTCACTTTACTTTTTATATAAAAAATATATATTTCAAACACTTCTATGCCCACCGGTACATATAACCATGGACAATGGCGGGTGACAAAAAATATTATAAACGATATCTGAACTGAAAATAGCGATCACATTATCTATATACATACCTACATACATACTTATAACTGGCGTTGCCGATATTTTATAAGGGGAGAACTTTTCTTTTTACACGTGAGTTAAATCGAAGTGCTTGCGTCATTTATCTTGTACATTTAGATTGACACCGATGAAACGTGTTAGGAACGTTTCTTTGTTTATGGGTTCAAATTTGATTTTGAGCAATTATTATTTATTGCATGGGACAGTCCTTTAATTTTTACATATAGGTTGAGAGCCCTGTCATGGTACAGCGGCACAAGCGTGTGACTGTAAACGATAGGTTGCGAGTTCGATTTCCACTCGAGGAAATGAAATACTTACTATTATCAAATTAAATATTTAATGTTTTCCTTTCTTGCTCTGGCAACAAGGCAAAGCGCGATGTTGAGTTCAGCCGCTTAACACGCAATGCCTCAATTTCGGCGGAAAGTTTGGAACGGAAGTGGAACGGAGTGTCTTAGCACTAGGTTCCCAAGCTCCTTCTGCCTAGGCAGGGTAATGAGCGGGATACAGCGTGAAACTGGGTAGAGTAGGGTACATATGTATAGGTAACGAGGCAAAGTGCGCCGTTCATATCTGCCAATCAAAATGTCTCAATAATTTGGCTGAAAGTGAGTAGTGGAAATCTTATGGGTACAGCACTCCGTTAGACTTAAGGGAACCTATTTTTAAAAAAAAAACTCCTTAATACTACGTGCCCAGGTTTCTTAAGCGTTATCTTTCCTGCTATGTGCGAGATATAATGCGGAGCTAAAAAAAGTAATTTGATTAGGTACGGCGTTGAGTCGCAATCAACACGTTGCGATAGCACGCAATATTAAATTGTCTCTGTCTCCTTGCTTGCATCTCTATTGCGGGTGCGGTAGCAAAGACTAAGACTTTAACTCCTACGCAGAAAAATAGATAGATAGATAGATAGATAAAACTCTTTATTGCATACAAAAAATAATAATCATAATAATAATACAGCCGTTACATGACAAGAAAGAAATAATAAAAAACAATAACATATAAAAACGATACATTAACATTTTACACATAGAGATAGTATGCAAAAATATGTAATTTTATTTACACACTCTGGTAACAAAACAAAAATGAGCTTTAAGTCTCACCACCCAACAGGCAATGACTTATGAATTCTGTGATACGTGGGAAACGATACGTCTGCACTTACAGGGCACTTATGGGTCCGATCCTGATGCGAAATATTTAATATTTTCAAATTAAATATTTAACATGGAATATTTAATATTTTTAAATTAAAAAAAATCATTTTTTCCAATGAAATATTTAATATTTTAAAATGATATTTTATTTTATTTTTAATTTAATTTCTTTGGTATCAAGGCAAAGCGTAGCGTTGAGTTCTTCTACTCAACACGCAATACGTCAAATTCTTAAAACATCAGTCTTAATACTAGTTAGTATAGTTTCCTTTACTAATCCTGCTATGCAAAATTCAGCGTCAAGCTAAAAATGTTCATATTATAATATAATTTGAACATATTTTTATATTATTACAACAACATTATTTAGGCATACAATGTATGTTCCAAAGCAGTATATTTCGGAGTTAATGTATGCGAGAGCATAATCTACTACAGTAATGTATTTAATGGGCAAGAATGCATCACGTAAACCATTGCTATTGATTTAGTTATAAAATAAATATATGCGTTTTACGAAATGATAGATAGTATTATTTATTCCATTGTTATACATTCTGGGCTGACGTGGCACAGAGGCGTTCGTCTGTAACTGTGGTTATGGGTTCGATACCCACTTTAGGAAATAATGAATAACTTAAAGTTCTGCCCTGGTAACGAGGCAAAGCGCGACGTTAAGTTACGCCAATTAATACACAATGCTTTAAATGGGAATGAGGAGGATTACCAAGTTTCTTTTTAATTAAATATTTTGATTAAAGTGATTGAATTCCTATAAAATTCGCGGAGTTGTGCACTGTGATACAATCAATATATTAAATTTAAGCAGATTCTAAAACTAGTATAGCCAATAGTAATATTGTTAACAAACAATAGTAATATTGTTAACTTTTTGTTAATATTCTTCTTAACACAGGATATATAATTGAATGGATAAAGTGAGAAAAGTATTAAGATATCCCGTTTCCGTTCACAATTTCCACCTAATTTTTGAACTCTTACCGGAGATGTGAAATTAAATTTAATCTTCATCTTCGTCATCATCGAACGACATCCACAACCTTCGCCTTTGCAGTTAATCCATGCTGCTGCACCACGATGGCCTAAAAATTACTTTTTTTTTTTGGTAACCTAAAATAAAAAGCGTAAAAACGCTCCGTTTTCATTAAGGCACTTCCGTTTCTTACATTTCGACGAATTTCGAGTGGTAAAACTAAATAGTGCACTTACCCTAGTTACTACTTACTTACTTAGCTTCACGCTATATCCCTAGCGGGGTAGGCAGAGAGAACGGAGCGCCAAACGCAACGGTGTCGGCATATCTCTTTCCCCTTGTCCTAGTCCTAGGGCCTCAAATTCGGCGGAAAGTGGGGAACGGAATTGGAACGGAGTGTCTTAACACTAGGTTCCCGGGTTCCCTCTGCCTACCCTGCCTACTGTGCGGGATACAGCGTGAAGCTAAAAAAAGAAACAATCATATCAAATCATCGAGTGGTGATCATACTCACAATCTGTCACGTCTACCCTGCACGCTTATACCTTGAACCACAACAGGTCTCAACATTTGATATGTCTACAATAAATTAAAAATATCAACCCTCCCGTTATATTTGTGCACTGAATACAGAAATATGTTCACGCCTTATCCCAAAAGATTTATGATGGAAATCCAATCTTACTTATCTGCGATACAATCAACTATTGTTACGATATAAGTGTCTTGGACTTGCATTGGGGAGCAACCGTGCGTCGCGAATCATTCAATGACTGCTGGGTGTGTGATAAAGATTTATGAATAGCTAGCCACCACTGATGGCTTCGCCCGCTAATATTTATTGTAATATTATCATAGAAAAAAAAATAAGTCTTTACGTAAATTATAGCCTTAGTGTTGTTCTGATATCTTTAGCTATTGTAATGTAGATTTTTATCAAAATCCGTTCAGGAGATTTTTTGTGAAAGTAGAAATATTCTGACAAAGTTTGACATTTATAATATTAGTAAGTTTATCTGTAAAACATAATATTGTCTCTCCGCTTGTTCCATTATACGGCCAAAGTGTTTGTTTGCTTAAAAGCACCAACCCAAGAACTGCGGGTTGAAATAAAAACAATCTTTTTGGATCTATCTTTTTATTATTTGCCAGTAGTAATTTTAAAATTTATAGGTTATCATTATAATCACTTCAATGTGACTAAAGTATACGGAACGTACTTAGAATCAGATTATACTGGGTTACGATTGTAAATCTCTCTCTCTCAGCTTCATGCTGTATCCCGCACGAGGCATGGTAGGCAGAGGGAACCCGGAAACCTAGTGTTAAGATACTTTGTTCCACTTTTCGTTCCTCACTTTCCGCCGAATTTGAGGCATTGCGTGTTGAGTGGCGGAACTCAACGCCGCACTTTGCCTTATTACCAGAGCGAAGAAAATGAAATATTAAATAATAATGTCTTTGATTTTCGCGACTGATATACATTTAAAATGAAACACTTTTAACCGGTTTAATAAACATGTTTTTTGGAAACCCGACGTTTCGAACACTTTACAGTAGTCAATCTACCCGTGACCACGGTATACTACTGTTGTCTCGTTACCGCCAAATTTGAGGCATTGCGTGTTGAGTGGCGGAACTCAACGCCGCACTTTGCCTTATTACCAGAGCGAAGAAAATGAAATATTAAATAATAATGTCTTTGATTTTCGCGACTGTTATACATTTTAAATGAAACACTTTTAACCGGATTAATAAACATGTTTTTGGAAACCCGACGTTTTGAACACTTTACAGTAGTATACCCGTGGTCACGGGTAGACTGACTACTGTAAAGTGTTCGAACCGTCGGGTTTCCAAAAAACATGTTTAAAAATACTATAGTTAATATACGCGATTAATCCGGTTAAAAGTGTTTCATTTAAAATGAAACATTAAATATTTAAAATGAAAATATTAAATAATTCATTTCCTCTACTTGGGATCGAATTCAGAACCGGTCGGTTACAGTCACATTCTTGTGGCGCTGCGCCACGACAGGATTGTAAATAATAATGTAAAAGTAAAGTGACTGTAAATATTAATGTAAAAATAAAGTGTGACTACTTTATATATAACATACAAATTGCTGTATGCCTTCTAATTACAAGCGTGTGACTGGTTGCAGGTTCAATCCCACTCATAGGAATAAAATTTTAAATTAAATATTTATTTAATATCGTTATTTGTGCTCGAACTCGGAACAAAGCATCGTTACCAGAGTGATTCTCGTCTTTGCGTTTCCAATGTTTATCGGTCATAGGAATGGATTCTCATAACAAGAAAATCCAAATTTTTCTTTATGCATTAAAGCTTTATGCAGGTTACAGCTTAAAGCTAAGCACACAAAATCAACCCAAAACCGGAAGTTAAATAATCAATTGCTTCATCCATAAATACGGTGACAATTAATCAACTAATGTTTCAAATCACATGTAGAAGATAACAAAAGCATTCATTAGGTATCGAGAGGTAGTTAAATAGAGGGTCTGAGTAGTGGTCACCAAACATTAATTAACAGATTAATTGTATAAGTTAATGGCATACTTTAGTTCAATTGCTGACTAAACAGAACGGGATTAGTGGATAGCCAAATATGTTGAGGTTGATTGTGTTAGGTTGTAGAGGTATATGTGTTAATACATAAATAATATTATAACGAAAATCTAATTTTGTTGAATCTGTGGCGAAACTCAACGCCGAGCTTATCATCGTCCCCAGAACGTGGAAATGATAATATGGATAAAATTAATTAAATATATTACCAAGCTCTAAGACGACATCGATTATTATAGAAAATTATTAGGGGTCGTTCATTATATATATTCTTTATTGCATAAATTACTACATTATAGAAAAATGCACGAAAAATTTATTAAGTCTTAATAACTACTTTAGCCTTATTTTCGGTGAATGCATAAGATTAGACATGGACGTGATCGATCACACAATTTTTGTATCCTGAATATGACAAGGCAAAGCGCGGCGTTGAGTTCCGTCACTCAACGCGCAATGCCTCAAATTCGGCGGAAAGTGGGGTACGGAAGTGGAACGGAGTGTCTTTACACTAGGTTCCCGGGTTCCCTCTGCCTACCCTGCCTCGTGCGGAATACAGCGTGAAGCTAAGGGAGAGAATATGACAAGTCAGGCAGAAGGAATTTTGAAAACATTATGCCAAGACACTTTGTTACTCCATTGCATGTTGAGTAGCTAAAAATATATATAAAAAAAAATTAATCGAGTGGAGATTGAATCCACAAAGTATCGCACGTTTACGCCCCTTCACTACGATAACAAACTCTCTAACAAACTTTGTATAATTATTATAATTCAGTATCACCACTATCAGCGACTGGCATTATATCACAGTACCTGTCATATATAGATGATGGAGCTCGAACTGCAATCACTCAACTATCGGCAGCTGTCAGGTCAGTGGTTGTTTGCACTGCTCTTATCACCGCGCTGACCAAACACGCGCGGATGAACGGATGTTGGTAATAATGGAGGCGGATTTTTGTATTAGATTAGTTTTGTTTTTCTGTTAGTGTAATCGTAATGGTTATATATTTGGAGATATGAAATGTGTGAAATGATGTGATTAAATTATTTTCGTCTGCTCTGATATTATTAAATGTGGCAATTAGTTTTGAAACTCATCATGCAATTTACAGACAAAGTAATAAATTTTGTAGGTAAGTGTGTATGAAGTATCTCTTTACTAATATATTTTTTTTAGTTTCACATATAGGAGAGTAGGTAAGCTGTTGAGTGGTGGAATTCTACACCACGCTCCACTTTACTAAAACGAGAAAAGGAGTATATCAAGTATCAATGAAAATATTACGTATGATACCATAACTCTAAGGAAAAATAACTGTTATTTAGTAATTTTTATGAGAAAAATAAAAAGATTATCCAGTAATTTTTATTTTTACGGGAAGAAATCCTAAAAAAAAAACAAAAATCTAAAGACATAAGACATTATCATTTTAGGGCGCATTTTAATATAACAGAGTGAAACAAAATATATTTTGTTGAATACACATCTATTTATGTTCTTGGCAAATTATAAATATTCATATCATAGAAATGAACTATACTAGAAAAGACTATCTTAATACTAAAATTCCATGTTCCCGCTGCCTACCCTGCCATGTGCGAATATCATCGTGAAGCTGAAAAAAAAACCATCGAATTGAAGTAAGCAATAATAAAAACACAAGAACATTCATTCTTCTCTCAAGATCACTTAACCAATACATTAGTACTGTACAAACTTTGTACCAATATCTTTAGCGCAATAGCAATCTCATTTCATAGTGATTAATTATTTTGTTACCATCACGCGGCATCCCGCACATACATAGCAGGGTAGGCAGAAGGAACCTGGGAACCTAGTATTAATTAATTAATTCCGTTCCCCATATTCCGCTGAATTCTGGAGCGTTGTGTGTTCAGTGGTAAAACTCAACGCCTTCCTTCATCTCGTTTCCATGACAAGGAAAATATTAAATATAACATTTTCTCAAGTGAAAACCGAACCCACAACCTTTCATACGGCACTCTTGTACCTCTGCGCCTCGAATCGCCTCATTAAATCACCGCATCCACCATTTCGCATTTCCTTGCACTTTACACTGTAGGTGCAGTCAAACAAAACAGCCTGACTGGAACCTGATTAATAGCTGGTACGATCGAATGAATACAGTTTAGATCTCGATATTTAGTAAGCAGATGCGGACGGTGATAAACGATGCTTTGAGTCAAAGTAGTTTTATATTGCATTTGTCTTAATAGTGGATGGTTAGGAGTGATAATATTGGAATTTGCTTTCTATCTTTATATTTAAATATGTAAATATTATATTGGGTCCTGTCGTGGCGCATACAGGCAACTGTAAATGAGACAAGTTGTAACTTCGAACCTCTCGAGGAGTACCAAATATATAATAATTTAACTTCTTCTCTCTAGTAATGTGACAAAGTGCAGCGTCAAGTTAAAGTTCTGCTAGTCAAAATTCAATATGAGATATTGAATTTGAATGGAAAGAAATGAAATGGTTCCTTATTTTTTTTTGAGAGAGGAAGGAAACTTGGGAAATCAAAGTGAGATTATCACTACCACTAAAATATTACCTTCTCTACTTTCCGCTGAATTTGAGGCACTGAATGTTATTTAGCATGCTATGCCTCAAATTCGGCGTTCTAATAGAGTTAAGAAACGAAAATACAAAATATTTCAACTCCTCGAGTGGAGATGGACCCCCAACCTGTCCCGTGAAATTGTTTTTATTTCTTCCGTTGAGTTCCGCCACTCACCACCTCCAAATTTGGTGGAGAATGGGAAATCAAACGGCAAGTCTCAACACTAGGTTCCCAAGTTCCCTCTGCCTACCTTGCCATGAGAGAGATACAGCGTGAAGCTAAGAAAAAGTGTAAATTTATAATAAATATAAAGAATAATACAATATTTTCTAAGATACCAACATAATATAACAAAACAAGCACCTATCACAACAAAAATAACGGTTCTAGACCTCCAACGGAGTGAAGGGTCTTCCTTTGGGTCATTAGTGAGATCGCTCGCATTGTTCGGCGTGACCCCAACGCTCAGTGATTTGCATTGTATACACTGACTTATTGTCTAATGCTTTGGATGTGGGCATGAAATATATGTGGCAAATAAAAAACTTGGCGCTACAGCAGGTATGGCTTTAAGACACCGGTTGTGGATTCGTTCTCGCTGAGGAAAAAAATATTTTCTCATTATGGTAACAAAACAATGGGCGGCATCCAGTTCCGTCTGAAAACAAGGCAAACTTTTTCTTAAGGTTTTATTTATAAATTAAAGATTATGATCAGAAATGTACCATCGTCCTCTATATCCTCGTCCTTCTATTTTATCAAAGATATATTATGTTTTACTCTATTAAAATATTTTTAAGTGATATTTTAGTAATAATATCATGAGAAAGGTTTGCGGGAAGTTCCACAAAGTGCGGCGGTGAGCTCTGCCACTCTACATGCATATACAGCTACCTGCCATATACACGATATAAAGTGAAGCTTAGAAAACATAATAAGGTTTATATGGGAAGGTAGAGACAATTAATATCATTCCATTTCTAATTGTCACCAAACATTGCGTATAAAAGTTTTTTCAAGTGCATTTTTACGATACCAGAACACAAGAATTTTTTTTTTTATTTTTTTATAGCAGTCTCTAATTGTGCAGTATAATTTCCAGAACATAAACGTCTTTTTGAACTTTATCTACTAATGATAGCGGTAATAAATAAAAAAATGTGTTGTTTAAGAAGGTGAAGGTAAATAAATATAATTAAAAAAATAACATTTTATTTAAAGAGGTCTGACGTAGGTACAAGGATCAAGCCTTTAACATCCTCATTCGAGGAAATGAAATATTTCATTCATTTGTTCCCTCTAGTAACAAGGGAAAGCACAAAGTTAGCGAAAAATGAGTAAACGGAACTCTGTATATGTACACTAGGTTCCCAAGTTCTCCTTACCTAATCACATGCGGCATACAAAATGTAACATAAAAAAATATTTAAACCTTAAAAAAAATTACAACCATTGTGGATGCCTTCTTTTAACATTTCTACTGTTTTAAAGTTATCATTCACATTTAAAAAAGGAAACATGCTCATAGATATATAGAAAACCCTGTTAATTTGAAGCCGAAGCACTTGGTTCGTTCAGTTACGTATGACGAGATGCACATATCTCCCGATCACGCAAATGAAGACACAGAGCCTCGTGTAATGACTCTAGCGTAGGTGTTATTTCATATTAGACGTTATCCTGGACGAACATTATGTAGACAAACGGTTTTCATTACCAGCCTGACTGCCCTATTACGGCTACCGTTCAGATATATCGTTTTATTTGGTATTTAATAGTCTATAAGATTTGTTTCTTTATAATATTTTTGGTTTTAATTTTTAACATTGTGATTTTTTTTGATTTAGTATTAATTTGATAATATATAAAATACGTCTTAGCTGTGAAAAAAAAAACATTAATTTGCTTCAGAATCTAGTGTCTCACTGTAAAGACACTCTGTTTTGTTCCCACTTTCCGCCGAATTTGAGGCATCGCGTGTTGATTGGCGGAAATCAACGCCGCGCTTTATCTTGTTGCTACCAAAATCCTCGAAGTATCTATAAAAAAAACCTTCATTAACTAACTTATTGCAACTTGAACACCCATTTAACTCAATAACCGACCAAATGATACTAAAAAATCTTCAACAATATTCAATTATCACGAAATTCTTTCAGATCATTGAACCAGACAAGAATAGAAGCTAAACGTTTAGAAAGTTAACACAGAGTTGTCATTACAGGAGTTCTATAAAACTTCAACACATTGACCAACTGTCCCACTTCAACTGCCAATGTAGAATGGGACGGCAGATTCGTATACGTACTTATGTAGCTATATCTAGAAGTCTCTACATGCACTATGGCCCCTGCACTGCCCACAAATTGAGTTACAAAACGATTCTTTCCCGCCCAACAGAGCGCCTCTCAAACTTTCACAAAGGATTTTTGTTGTGACAAAATAATGGTTAGGACGGCAGTTTTATGAAATTTAACGTTTTATGTGCAGCAGCTAGTTATTTGATGGTGGCTCTCAGATGTTTATTAATGTTTATAAAATGTTTGTATGGGAAATTTATTTATTTTTATTTTGTGGCATTAATGTCTCGGTTTCTATCTTGCGCATCGACACAAGCATGTGACTGTTAACGTTGAAGGTTCGATCCCCACTAAAGGAAATGAATAATTTTATATTTTCAATTTAAGCATTAAATGTTTTCATTTCTTCACTCTGATCACAAGGCAAAACGCAGCGTTGTGTGCCGCCACTCAGCACGCAATGCTTCAAATTCGGCGGAAAGTGGGAAACGGCGTTTCTTTCCCAAGACACTACGTTCAGTGTCTTAACACTTGGTTATCTTTTTGTCTACTCAATCATGTGAACCTCAGAGACAATGTCTGGAAATTTTCAAGGCAGTCTTCCCCACCTCCACTATGAGAAATAAAGAGTAGAAGAGTTAATATTTGATTTGATGATTTAATACGTCATAAATCCCATTTTTTTACTTTTTCTATAGTCATAATGCTAAATACACTAAAAAATATATAAAATAATTTATGAATTAACAAACATATATGTATATTAAATATTAATTTGATGTATATCCAGTATAACCGAGAGCTATTACGGACATTTTGGTTACCCAATTATTTCTTTATTTTTCTTACTTTGACAAACGCAGAGCCGTCAGTGGCAGCAGGTGACGTCAGCTCATGTTCGTTATCCCGCTTCATTACGACGTCCTCAAGGGCGAGGGGCGATCCTTGTTACCTTTGTATTATTATATGTTTACAATATATTTTCTTTTTAATGTTTGTTTATACCCGTATATAATATATTGAAGAAATAATATTTGTTTTAGCTTAAATTTCTAAGAAAGAGGCTATCTATAATGGGTGTAACTTCCATGTCAGCATTTTTTTAAACCTGTGTGTAGATATTTCGTTCACGAAAGCACTTCCGTCCCCCACTCTCAGCATTATATGGGTTCGTTACTCACTGAAGTAAAAAGACATAAATATATTGAAATATATGAAAAATATTGATGCAGTATCTTTTTATATATATATATATATATATATATATATATATATATATATATATATATATATATATATATATATATATATATATATATATATATATATATATATATATATATATATATATATATCTTTTTATATATATATAGAAAAAAAATGATTTTTTTTCATAAATTTGTACTACAGTTTCACAAATGTAAAGCTACTTTTAGAAACTAGCGCTAAATGACCAGGAATAACTAATGAATTCCTGCTGTGTCATCATGAAATACCAATAATACCGTAATACTGTATCATCGAAATAATCTGATGATGGAGCCAAGACCTGAGTAATGAAACACTTTAGAGATCACTACAGAATCACTCAGATTAGCCTAAGCATTATAACTTAACGCAATGGTGCACTTTGATGTTTGAAAAAAAAAAAT
This sequence comes from Eueides isabella, assembly GCA_019049475.1. Lineage (NCBI taxonomy): Eukaryota > Metazoa > Arthropoda > Insecta > Lepidoptera > Nymphalidae > Eueides > Eueides isabella. Next base: position 990,401 of record CM032397.1, read on the forward strand.
ATATATATTTTCTTTTTTTTTGTGCCGGAAGTACTAGGACTCAAAGGCTAACTACTCAAAGACAACTTGAGAAAAAAATATATAGTATACATTATACTATATATTTTTTTCTCAAGTAGAGATCGAATTCACAACCTGTAAAGTTTACAGCCACACGCTTCTGCCCCTGCACTATAAGAGGCATCATTTATTTATAGAATATATAAAATTTATCAATCACTTTACCTTTTAATAAATACATAGCATAAGACAATATTTATTTACTTACATTTATTTCATACATTTTCAATAATACATACAAACCGTTTTAGAGCAAAAAAGCTCTATTCTAGTGACATCATGGAACAAACTCAATAGAGGCACATTTACATAGGCGTCGTAACGGACGGCAGTATACACAGTGTTTTATAGGTAAAAAGTTTTATACTTTCGTATACATTATAGTATATTGAAGTATGAACGGTGAAATATTCCAATTTTGTGCTAAAAAATAGATAAATCTTTACAATCACTTGTAATAAAAAATACCTTAGTAAAGCTGAATTTTCTACAAATATAAATACAGTACTTAAACTTCTATATTAACCAAAAACAGAAAACAAGACAAATCACGGCGTTAAGTAACGCTTTTCAACATAATGAAAAGGAAAAAAGGAGTAAAAAGGTAGAAAACGGAGCGTCTTCTTAATACCCCTGTGCCTACCCTACTATGCGGTATACAGTGTGAAGCTATAAAAAGATCTAAATTATTATGTTGCAAAATATATTTCGCTGTAGGCAAAGAATGGCCGGTACAAACTCAATTCTACCATTTACATAGGCAAAGGATGATGGACCGCGGTTCTAACGGAATTATTCAAAGTAGCCTGTAGTTTTACGGAAAGTGTAGCTCCAGTTAGTTTTTGTTGGGTCAATGATTTTTTTTCCTAGAGTTTAAAAAGATATATCATTCATTCTTTCATTCTTTCATGTTTCACTTCATTTTTTTTTCCAATTCACACGATATTTCTCAACGTTCTGCACATTTTTCGCGATATTTATGAGTGTCTACGTCTTCATACGAAGAAAGCAAAATTCGCTTAAGGAAATTAATTCTACGACGACGCATTTTCATACACGAGATCACACCAAAGGTCATCGTGGTGCAAAGATGTGACCTCCATTCTGTTTCTCACTTCTGTTTCCGCCGGAATAAAAATTTTAAATATTTCATTTGAAAGGCATAAATATTTTATTTGACAAAACTCAAGTGGAGATCGAACTCACAACTTAGGGTTTTCAGCCACACGCGCGTGTCCACACGCGTGTGTCCTTGCACTATGAGAGGCTTCATTTATTTATAGAATATATAAAATTTAAATTTTTGCGGCGTTAAGTTCCGACACTCAACACGCAATGCCTCAAATTCGGCGGAAAGTGGGGAACGGAAGTGGAACGGAGTGTTTTTACACTAGGTTCCCGGGTTCCCTCTGCCTAACCTGCATCGTGCGGGATACAGCGTGAAGCTAAAAAAAAGGTAAAGATTGGAAAAAGTAGCCTGTAAAACGATAGGTCGTGAGCTGGATCCCCACTCGAGGAAATTAAATATTTAATATTTTTAAATTGAATATTTATTGTTTTATTTATTCCTTCTGGAATCAATGCAAAGCGCGACGTTGAGTTCCAACGTGCAAACAGAGTATCTTAACACTAGGTTTCCAAGTTCTCTCTATCTACTCTGCCATATGTGAAATATGGCGTGAAGTTAAGAAAAATACCGAATTACCCAATTTAAGCTCTCTCCAAAGCGCATTCAAGTACTCTAATGAGACTTCGAGAAAACTGCGCGCCCCGTGGTGACCACACTGCGCCCTCCCGTTGCTTTACAGATTTATAACGTTTACCGAAAAATCTATTTTTCTATTCTGTTTTCACCTACTGGACACATAATGAGAACTTATTAGACGTATGTATACATATACAAAATAATATAAATGTGGTTATATTTTTAATTATAGTTAAATACCTTCTTCGTTTATTAATGTACATTTCTCAGTTTTATGTCGTATCACGTATACGACAGGATAGGCAGAAGAACTACCGAGTATTAAGACACTCTTACCGTTTCCCAGTTACTTTTGAAGGCCGCGTGAAGAGTAAACTCAACTCTGCTTTACCTTATTACCTGAGCGAAAATATCTTTGCTCATAATATTTTCATATGAAATGTTTGCTTTTTTCCATATGGATCAGTTTTTATTTAAAAATATTAAATATTTCACTTCTTTGAGTGGGTATCGAACCCACAACACATAGATTACAGTCACACAGACAGGCCTCAATGAATTAAACACGATAATGTTTCGTCAAATATGTGTCAAGCCACAGTCGATTTTTCAGTAACAACATAAAAACTGGTCAAGTGCGGGTCGAGCTAATAATGATGATTCCTTAATAATATTAATATTGTAGGTTGAAGGGAAAACAACTTTTAAAAGATGACTTTTAAAAGTGTGTGGTGAATGCGCGACGTTGAGTTCCGCCACTCAACACGCAATGCCTCAAATGCGGCGTTATTACAGGTAATTATTTTTTCCATGAAATATTTATTTACTTTTTACTTTTCCTGTTTCATTTATTTGTATTATAAGTTCTCACTTCGTAACCCACCATTTTATAACGTTGACTCAGGAGCTTGATTTTTAACGAACCCTAATGAGAAGTAGAGTGTTACTACTTAACACTTACCTAGTATTCCAGGTGGGCACCTCAAAGCAAGGATTCCAGATACTCTAAAAGGCAAACTTGCTGTATACATGAAGTTAAAACCATATTTCGCTTTTTCAATTCCAGTTTCCATTAATTTAGTATCCATTTTTTTTTATAAATCTTTGAGAGTAAATGATGAAGTACTTAAAACAAATTACATTCGCACTTGAAGTAAATCCACTCGAATTTAAAGGAAATAGAAGAGCCCTTGTCTTCCGATAAATCAGTACGACTCATCTCATTAGCGATAATTCATTCGAGGACACTCGATCTGGTGACCGAAATACATATAATTTGGTGGTTTATATAAAGATAGTATTCAGGTACTATTTGAAAAGTGAATGAATATATTTTATAGAAATTCTGTCTGGCTTATTATTAGCATGTGACTGTACACACAACGGGTTGTGGGTTCGATCCCCACTCGAGGAAATGAAATAATAATATTTTCAATTTGAATATTTCATTTTCATTGATAAAGAGGCCAAGGGCGGCGTTGAATTCCGCCACTCAACAATCAATGCCTCGAATTCGGTGGAAAGTGTGGAGCGGAACGGAGTGTTCTAGACACTAGGTTTCCAAAGTTCCCTTTGCCTACCCTGCTATGTGCAATTTATCATAGACTAGCGACTCACCGCGGCTTCGACCGCTTGAATTACACATTTTTTTTTGCTTATCTCTTTTATTTTCTTCTAATACCAATATCTCTTTTAAGACTTTATTTATATATTGACAATATAAAAACCAGGTTAGTTAATATCAAAATTGTAGTAATTTTATCGTACTTAGACGTTGAGTGTGCGTTTTCTATACTAAAAATTATAGGGAAAAATGCCATAATAAAATAGTTAAAACTGCATTTTAAACTGATTAGCAGTTTAAGATTTTTTTTATATATATCTTCCATTTATAGACTTTGATCGGTTCTGGATTTATTTTAAGTATATATAAAAATCATTACAACATGTATAAAATTGTAGTTCTTTTCATATAAATTAAGTAACGATAAGAGCAACATTAACTTTAAACAAAAAGTGATGTATTTTTTAATATTTTTATATCTTCGCTTTGGAGCGAAGTTGAGTTTTACCTCTCAACATGCCATGCCGTGACAATTTAACTCAAAGTTGAGTACGGAATTGCCGTATTGGGAACAGAGTGTCGTAACACTACGTTCCCGAGATCAGTTCCTTCAAACCACTAACACAAACTGAATCAACCTTTTAATCGATCAGCAAGTAAAACAGAAAGGGCTCTCCAGAACATGACATTAACACCCTAATAGCTTTTAGTTATAAATTCTTCATCAGAATATTAACGAAATGAACTTTTCACTTTAAACTTTTAACCAAATTTTGTTGCTCTAATGAGATTACTAATTATTATCGATCTCAAAGCGACCGCTTAAACATCGCTGTCAAGACGAGCTAAGTAATTAATTCCAATATTTTCTCCCTGCCCGTACTATTGGTTAAGGGAAAGGAAAGAATATCAAATATGTTTACTATTTCTGAAGTGTTAGCCCACACTTAGTAAAGACAAATACTTATTTTAAAAAATTTGACCCGTTTTCATTAAAAATTTTATCCGTTTACTAAATAAATATCAAACTGAGCTTCACGCTGTATCCCACAAAGAGGATAGACAGAGGGAACTTGGGAACCTAGTGGTAAGACACTTTAGTTATTGTTAAGTACTCAGTACTACATTAAGTAAAATGAGTTAAAATTTCATCAGTGGAATCAAACCCACAACCTGCAGAACTGCAATTATATTAGCACGCTTGAGCCAGTGCACCACAACTGGTCTTATTTCAATTGATTGAAGTTATTTTACTTAACTAAATATTACAATAACAGTTTTCACTGGGCATGACGACGGGCGCGACGATTTCTACTATGAAAAATGTTTTTGTTCAATTTTTTTTTTTTTCCTGAAAAAAATAATAATAACATATAATGGCGCGAAAGTTAAATGGAAAATAAAAAACTGAGTGTCGTAACACTAGATTCCTTCTATTATTCATATTATATACTGAAAAATACGTAAAAAAATACTTTAGCTAATTATTTTCGTTGACTCGTAGTAAGAGGTTACGATTTAAATTCGTTACCAATATAATCGATTCTCACAATAACAACATTTAATTAAAGGTAAAGGTTTAACTCTTTCATTAATGTCAATGAGAACATGTTGATTAATAGGTATTTAAATTACTATCAATTTTGTCTGTAGAAATTATCGTATTTATGATATAAAAGTTGGAAAAATTTAATCTGTCAGTCTACTTAGTTATTTATATTGTACATATGCTTTTAAAAATACTTAGCTTCACCGATTTTGATGGTACTCGCGCTGTTGACCAAGTTGGAATATATATATATATATATATATATATATATATATATATATATATATATATATATCTATATATATATATATATATATATATATATATATATATATATATATATATATATATATATATATATATATATATATATATAATATATATCTACATATATATATATATATATATATATATATATATATATATATATATATATATATATATATATATATATATATATATATATATATATATATATATATATATATATATATATAATATATATATATATATATATATATATATATATATATATATTACGAAGAATGCCAATTATATATACTGACACTACTGTGTAGGAGTGTTTGTGAGTGAATTTTATGTATTTACAAAATACATTCTGCGTTCTAATTGTTTTTTCTTATTTGCTAGTATTCTTTATACCAACCAAATGTTAAAATAAAACGCATCTATTTTTAGGGTTCCCTATCTCAAATGGAACCCTTATAGGATAACTTTGTAGTCTGTTTGAAAGTGTGACAAGACATTTATTTCGAGGTTCCCTCCAGGGAAACAAGCTAAAATATCAAATATTTAAGTCTAAAATTTATAGTTTCATGAAGCACAGTCCAAATCAAGCTTCTAAGTCAATACAGTAAAAAGTTTACGACATTTTTTAATCACTTTTGCACCATTTTGTATGTGAATCCAGATTCCAATGGATCTATAATTACGAAATTTGGAATAAAGTTATCACTTACAATAAAAAATAAAAGGGACAATCTGAAAAATGAAAATTTACAGATATTTCTTTAAATATATTCTTACAACCTTATATTTGACGTTTATTTCATACAAAATGATTGCATACAATCGCAAACTTAAATTGGTCAAATTTTATACGTTGTACTTCCCATTGGTAGTATGAATTTCAGGATTCTATTCTAAATTGGTACGGAACCCTCTGTTCGAAATCGCCCGACTCGCACGTCACTATATATTTCTATACCATTTATTACCAACTAAATAACTAAGTGCACTCCAAAAACAATATAAATAAAATGTCTATTTAAAACTTAATTTATAGCACAAATCCGATTTAGATGAAACTATTTTAAATGTTATAATAACATGATTTATCAATATTATTGTTTGGTCGACCAAGTGGTCCACCGCCTGCGCTGTTCGATACGTGGCTTACTTTGACAGGTGACAAATTTATTGCCCCTTCAAAATTCAACGTTTTAAGGTTTATTCGAGCTACGGTATGGCAGTTTTTTAGGATAGCTTTTATTTCATATTTGTTTTTGGTGTAGTACGCTCACGCTTCACGCTTTATCCCGCACGAGGCCGGGTAAGCGGAGGGAACCTTGGGAAATATAATAGTGTTAAGACACTCCGTTCCGTTTTCCACTTTCCGCCGAATGTGACTCATTAGGTTTAGAATGGTGGAACTCAACGCAGCGCTTTGCCTTGTTACCAAAGCGAAGAAATGAAAATAATAAATATTAGCAAATTTCAAATTAAATTTGTGTAGTTTATACTATTGAACAGTATTTTTTTGTGTATACATTTTATTTATTTTGAGTCGTATGTACGACAGTATGTAACTTCTACCCCCTATGGAGAAAAATTAATAATTAATATATTTATTATTTTTAAAATATTACCCGAAACTTTCAGTATAGAAATATACTTATTTTCTCATTTTCTAAATAAATATTTAATATTTAACTTTTATTCGCTTCGGTAACAAAGCAAAAAAGTGCCTTTAGTTTCGCTGCTTAACACGCAGTGCTTAGAATTCGAATGTCTTAAGGTTCCCAAGTTCCATTTATCTGTTCTGTCATGGATGGACTACACTGTGAAGCTATTTTAGTTACACTGAGGTGGACTTATTACAAATTATTTATAATGTTAGTATATAGAGAACTGAAAGACTATTTTTAATTACCTTACACACATACATTGTTAAAGATTTGTGGTTTATTTTCAACAAAACATGCAGTAACTCTGAGTCAGGATAAATGAAAAAAACTAAATTAGTTTATATTAAATATTTTATATATTGTAAGCTAGGAAAGTTTAAAGTTTTTAAAAACACCTCAGTTAAAAAAATACTACTTAAGCTTTTCAAAGTGCTTTAAGCTCTTAAGGTTTTAGTCAAATTTTCACAAAAGCTATTTAGGAACCACCAAAATCAATAAGGCTTTTGATTAAATAAAACATCATTTAATTCGTTCATTCATGCAGGAGATATGGTGCCATAGATTCAGACAGGTTAACTTATAAAATCAATCTTTTTATATTGGTATTAAAAAATGAAAAATGTCTGACAATAAATAAAAAAAACGTTACCATGTTAACTAGTTTTAAAATATTTAACGATTTTACTTACTTACTTACTTACTTACTTAGCTTCACGCTGTATCCCGCACGAGGCAGGGTAGGCAGAGGGAACCCGGGAACCTAGTGTTAAGACACTCCGTTCCACATCCGTTCCCCACTAACGTTTTTAATAACACATATAAAAGATAACTAATGTTGTTAACAATAAGATAACTAATAAATTAAAGATAACTAATGTTGTTAAGATAACAACGTCAGTCGTGGCGTAGGGTTAAACGTGACAGGTTGAGAGTTTAATTCGTACTTGAAGTAGTGAAATACTTCATATTTTCATTCACTTGCTATAGAAACAAGGCATAACACTGAGTTCCATCACTAAATATGCAATATTTTTAGAATTTGGTGAAAAGTTAAATTCAAATTCAAATATATTTATTCAAAATAAAAAGTTACAAGCTTCGTTTTTTGAACGTCAAACAATTTACCACCAGTTCACTAAAGTTACTGCCTCAGACCTGAGAAGAACCGGCGAAAGAAACTCAGCGGGACATGTCTTTTTTTTTTTAATCAAATTTTACATCATATAATTATGTGACAATGATACATTTGAAATAGCCTGGAGCGAGCATTTTATTCCCAACCTGTGTTATCGCAAATGTCATAAATGAGAACGGTGTGTTTTAGCACTAAGTGCCCAGGTTCCCTCTGCGTGCCGTGTTATTTGCGGGACATTTATTTTTCAAACCATGTTATTTTTAGTGAATAGCGTAATTATTAAAAATACTTTAATAAATTATTAATATAACAGCAATGTAGACATTGGGAGGTGAGACACTGTATTTTTCAATTTCTACCCAATTTTCGAGACATTGCACGAGAACTAAAAGTAAACGCCGGCTTTTACCTTGATACCAGAGCTGGAAAAAATATCCCAATAGAGACTCGAACCAACAAACGTTAATTAATTATAATAATTATTATAAAGTATTTAGTTTAATAACATTGCTATAGTACAAATATTTGTAGTTTAAGCAGGCAAAGCCGCCAGCCAGCCGCTAGTTAGAGACAAATAACGAGACGAGAACAAATAATAGAGTATTCGTAAAAATCTTCCAATATTATCTAAGGAATAGGTTTAATGTTTTATGAAGAATTGCCTTTCTAAGATAGAAAGAGGGACGTGAATGTGTGATTGCGTTTCCCCAGAGAGCCGGTCTATTCCGACTGCAGTTTAATTTTCTTATGGAATTTACATTTTTACTTGTATAAAAGAGTGCTTTATACGGTATTTTTACTTTCATGTTTGCATGTAATTTTACCATTATTTAATATTAATAATTTTAATTATATTGAAGAATAATATTTACTCACTCACTCACTCAGCTTCACGTTGTATCCCGGGACTTGGGAACCTAGTGTCAAGACACTCCGTTTCACTTCCCCACTTTCTGCCGAATTTGATGCACTGCGTGTTGAGTAGCGGAACTTAACACCGCGCTTTGCCTTGTGATCAGAGCGAAGAAATGAAAATATTAAATATTTTATTTCCTTGAGGGACCTCAAGGGATCCCACAATCTGTCGTTTAAAGTCACGAGTTTGTATTGCTGCGCCACGACAGGCCCCAATAATTATATTTATTCTATGATTAACATCTATAGAATAATAATATTTAATATATAATAATCATAAAGTTAAAAATATATTATATGTACTATTTTTCAAACTGTTTCTGCATATACAAGAGCAGGCAGAGGGAACACGGGAACCTAGTGATACGAAAGAAACACTTTCGTTCCCTAATATCCTTTGAATTCTGAAGGCATTATCTATATATACCAGTCAACATGCATTGCGTCAAATTCGGCGAAAAACTGGGAATGGAAGGGTGTGTCTTAACATTAGGTTTTCAAGTTCTTTCTGAACAATATAAAACATTTCCCCAAAGTGGTAATCGTAGTAATCAGACACTGTTAAAGCCCCATCATCTCAAAATCGATATTCCAAAATATACTGACAGACAGGTCAAGCCATCATTTTATCATTAAACGTTAAGCCAGGTACTCATATTAATTATACCAATAGGTACCTATAGGATACCTGCAGGTATTCAGGGGTAATTAACATATATATGGTTGATTGCTGTAGGACGTTAACATTACTGTTAATGATTATATCTTTGCATTATGCAAAGCCCGAAATTGTAATTAATTTATAATGATATATGTATGTCAGGATAATACAATTGTTTGTATAAATAGCCATTGCATTAAGTGTCTAATTGAAAAATTAATTCGGGTGTTGAAATTGTGTTTTTTTATAGGAAATTAGATTATTGGGTGTTTTTTTTTTATGTAAGTAGTGACTAGACACTCTGTTTTTCGTTTTAAAGGAGTGGGAACATTATTATCTACTTTATACTTTGGCAAACAAACAAAGAGCGGCGTTAAATTCCGCGGCCCAACGTGCAGGTGTGGCGCAGGAACATAAGCGTGCGACTGTACACATCAAAAGTTGTAGGTTAGATTTGAAGAAAATCAAATATTTAATATTTTCATTTCCGCTGAGAGGTATTTTGAGGTAAGTGGTGATAACCACTTACGATGAAAAACCTACAGAATTCAGATAAAAGTGGAAAAAGGAAGCGTCATCATGAGAAATTAGTATCATGAGAACGGAGTACCTTAACAGTTACCAAGTTTCCTCCAGTAAACTCTGCTCTGTACTGGATACAGCGTAAACCTGAAAAACGAAGTATATATAAGTAAGATATAGATTATATCATATTGATATACATGAAAACAAAGACAAAATTAAGTTAAGCGAAAGTAAATAAATTAATTAAATATTGCAATAATTCAAAATACCACATCGTATTAATCAAGCTCAAACGTCTGAAAGATCGTGTGTTCTCGTCCGTTGGTTGTAGGAAAGTTGTAATGGTGGCAGTGCTAGCGGATATACGTACAATATAAGAAGTACTACGAAAAAAAAGGCAAAAATCAACCACTTAGGACAAATCGCGGCGTTGAGTTCCACCACTCAACACGCTATGAAAAAAACTGGAGAATAGAATGTCGCACAAATTCCACACCATAAAAATGGCAGTAGTGTCTCAAGTTCAACGGAAAGTGGAAAACGGAACGGAGTGTTTTAACACTATGTTCCCAAATTTCCTCTACCTACCCCGCCGTGTGAAGCTGAGAAGCGGGATACAGCGTGAAGCTGAGAAAAAATCAATATAACTAAAATCGCTTACACTATAACCAAACAAGTCCCAACCGTAACGTCCCGACGCGTGTTAATCAGACAGATCACTGGTAATTGCCGACTGGAGTGTGAAATGCGGGCTTAGCGATGAAATTATCTGCAGTTTAGTGTTGAATTATGCTTGATTAGAGGATGTTTAATTCTTTACTTTTGTTTTATTTATTTTGTTACTTCTTATTTATATATATTTATATATATATATATATATATATATATATATATATATATATATATATATATATATATATATATATATATATATATATATATATATATATATATATATATATATATATATATATATATATATATATATATATATATATATATATATATATATATATATATATATATATATATATATATATATATATATATATATATATATATATATATATATATATATATATATATATATATATATATATATATATATATATATATATATATATATATATATATATATATATATATATATATATATATATATATATATATATATATATATATATATATATATATATATATATATATATATATATATATATATATATATATATCTATATATATATATATATATATATATATATATTAGGATGGTGTTATGTTTTTAGTAGTATTTGCTATTTAGCTTGGTTTTCAAGGTTAGATGGAAAGTTTTACGCAGTCTATAGATTTACATCCTATGGATAGATTCATACAGAGATAGATATGTAGAAACGATCTAATCTCAGGAATTACAAGCCCAAATTGGTAATCCTATTGCAATAGACCGTCTATTTATGCAGGAAAGCAAAATTGTTTTTTTTTTTTTTGTAGAAATAAAAATTGAATTGTTTTCACAAAAAAAACATTTTATTCATTGTATCGTTAATAGGAACAGAACTACACAGGGAAAAAAAATATATACATTTTTTCTATTTTATCAAAAATTTCAATATTAGGTAACTGAAAGTATGAGGCCTGTCGTGGCGCAGCGGCACAAAAGTGTGACTGTAACCGACAGGTTCTGGGTTCGATCCCCAGTCGAGGAAATGAAATATTTAATATTTTCAATTTAAAATATTTATTTTTTCATTTCTTCGCTCTGGTAATAAGGCAAAGCGCGGCGTAGAGTTCCGCCACTCAACACGCAATGCCTCAAATTCGGCGGAAAGTGGGAAACGGAAGTGGAACGGAGTGTCATAACACTAGGTTTCACTTTCGTTCCCTCTGCCTACCCTGCCTAGTGCGGGATACAGCGTGAAGCTGAGAAAAAAAAAATGAAAGTAACAGCAAATTACGCAGCGTCCACACGATACGATATGAAGTAAAATTAAGTGGAGATTTCTCGAACACCGGAAACGGAAAGAGACAGAATTTTACGGTTTATAGAAAAGTTACTCATTATTTGCTATAGAATTATATGGTAATTTCTCTTTTTCTATCAACTATTATTGCCTTTGCAATGAAAAAATCATTACTTTGACTATTATCACATTGACTTTTTAAAATCAACTGTACGTATAAAGAATAAGCTGTGATTAAATGATAAAGAAGTAATTTTGTATATACTTCTATAACTGATTCCATGTATGAGCAGTAAATAAGCTATTTAGAAGAAAGATTTAGTTTTTTTCTAAAATAATAATAAATATAACAATTTTTTTCTTATAAATCCTGTCACCAAAATATATCATCTGACAAGCAATCACTTGCAATTCCCAAACGAAATCCTCAATATCCAGAAAACAAAATATTTGCCAATTTAAATCGCTATAATGAGATTCGAACCCCAAACCATCAGTAACGAGGTATCGGTTGTAATAACGATTTGTAGCTATAATAGCGTCGCTCTGCGGGCGGTCTTACCGCGGCCTAATTGGCTACCCTGCTGTTAAGAAACCCCACTATTTACTTCTATATCTTGTAAATGTTCGCGAAAATACTAAATTCGTTTCATGGAAGTCTGTTTTGTATGAAAATATTCGGTTTTTTACTATAGGAGAGTCAAGAGATGGAACATAAGTGATATATGCATTTTGATATTTTTATTATATGACAAGTGGGGAAAATCATATATTAAATCAGGTTAAAATAACCAAAACAGAAAAAGAAATTGTTACCTTACTTTATTTAATATCGGAAATACTAATATATTTATATATATATATATATATATATATATATATATATATATATATATATATATATATATATATATATATATATATATATATATATATATATATATATATATATATATATATATATATATATATATATATATATATATATATATATATATATATATAAATTAAGTTACGGTATTTTCTTAGTGTTACATTTCACTCACTAGGGTGCCAGAAAACGGCGTTCTACACCACTCAGGTTAAAGACTATGCTTTGTCCATCTGGCATATACTTTATATACATTATTTTTGTTAGCTTTATGCTTAGAAGTTAGTGTTAAGATACTTCCTTTCCACTGAGATACTTCACTTGTTCTTGTTTACTTTCCTCGTTTCACGATGTTCTCAAGAAGTGATAGAACTGCACTTTGCCTAGATACCTTAGCAAAAAAATAAAAAAAAAAATCAAGTAATATTTAATGACAGCCTCATTTATATAAGCGAAAACTTTAATGTCAAAGTAGTACATTGAAATATCAAAACTATGCTGCACAAATATTTCACAATCTCTAGTTATTTGGTGTTTACTAATACATGTACTACCGTTTCGAATACAAAGCGGGGTACAATCTACGGCATCTCATATTGTTATAGCGCCACCTGCGGCTCATCGCTCCGGTACGGCGATGGCTGAGTATTCGCGAGTCTGTTCGCACTTTAGTAGCGATAGCAAGAAAATGTTTTTAGGTGAAACATTACTGGCTTTAATTTTAGATTAAGTGCATATATTTGTATCGTTTTTTAATACTTTGTTTCTACAATATTTTCAAATCGAAAATGTATCCCTCACAGAAAAGCAAAATAAATATGTATATAATTTAAACCTGACATTATATAATACGACACAACGTCATAGCGACGCATTATTTTATTTAGATTTAAATAAGTTTATTTATAATAGTTGTAAGTTGACAGAAGATACATTGTATCTACCTTTATATTTTAAAAAACAAATTGCTACTTTAGTAGCATATAATATACACAACCCCGTTGTACATGGTACAATGATAGAAATTAATTGTTTAAGTACAGCTACTACTGTAAAAACTAATGATGCAAGTTCCAGTTTAAACTAGATAATAAGACAACACCTAGGCCATTTAAGTTTAACATTGTACATCAGAATATACAAGGCCTAGGTGGCAAAGAACTGGAACTAGAATTATTTTTAAAAAAATATAATATACATATAATGTGCATAACTGAACACTGGATCTCGAAATGTAGCAACTTAGTAAATATTGAAAATTATAAATTGTCAAGTGCGTTCGTTAGAGAGAAGGCCATCCGCGGCGGATCGCTTATACTCGTGCGAAATGATATATGTTGTAAACCACGGCCAGATATAGTGGCTCTCTCCGACGAACGCACTATTGAATTGTCCTGCATCGAATTCAATAGATACATTATAGCATGCGTATATCGACCCCCATCAGCTAGTTTTGAGATATTTGAGGAGAAAATGGAGGAAGTCCTTAATAATTTGAGTTGTAAAAGTAAATCAATAATTGTATGCGGAGATTTTAATGTAGATATACTTCAAGCAACTACACAGAGTCTCCGTCTTCTTAATTTATTTAAATCTTATAATTTAACAAATATTTTCTCTGAACCAACTCGCATAACAAATATCTCAGCAACTTGCCTAGATAATGTTTTCTGTCACTGCGAGATTTTTGAAAAAAAAAATCATTAATAACCTAAGCTCAGATCATTGTGGTCAAAAATTTTCATTAACTGGTAAAGAATTAAATAAACGTAAGGCAATAACAATTAGACCGATCACTAATAATAAAATAAATCGTTATGCTTATAATGTTAACGAAAAAATCTCGAGTATAAATATGTCCGAAGTACAACCAAATATTTTGTATGGAAATGTTTTTAAATTGCTGTCAACTGAGTTTGACAATATTTTTGAAACGAAAAAGGTTTATATAAATTCAAATTTAAAATTCAGTAACTGGGCAACCGTTGGTATTTACCGAAGTAGGGACAAGATGTACGAATTGTATAATATGAGGCAATGGAATCACGATCCAGCGTTCCTGTCAAGGGTTAGAAATTTCTCAAAAATATTTAAACGTGTTTGTATCCAGGCCAAGTCTATATATAAGAGATAAAATTTTGAAATCCCATAACAAAATCAAAGCTACATGGGATGCTATTACGATTACAACTGGGAGATCTAGAGCTGTCAGTGAACCCATCAAGTTAAATATTAATAACGTCATATTAGAATCGGACTCGGAAGTGGCAACTGCTTTTGAGAAGTTTTTCTCAGAAGCACCAGTTAAAGTAACTTGTTCACTGCCATCATCTCCCTCTCACGCAGTATCTATATTAAAAAAACATGTAGTTAAATCAAAACAAAAATTTGTTTTTAAGCATGTATCACCAGATGAGATTGTTAAAGTATTCAAAAGTCTTAATTTAAAGAAAACTGGTGATTTATGGGATATGTCAGTAAAATTGCTTGGTACTATTATAAGTAGTATTGCTCCTTACCTCGCGTATGTTTTTAATAGATGTATAGAAACCGGTACTTTTCCAGATTTAATGAAATATAGTAAAATAGTACCGCTTTTCAAAAATGGAGATAGACTTGATCCTGGAAACTACAGACCAATATCGATTTTACCATCATTAAGCAAAATATTTGAAAAAATAATTTTTGACCAGATTTCACAATTTTTACATAGAAACAATTCTATACATAGTGAGCAATATGGTTTCACCAAAGGCAAGTCAACGACAGATGCGGGTGCTGCACTTCTCAAGCACATCTATGACGCATGGGAGAGATCGCAAAATGTAGTTGGAGTATTTTGCGATCTATCCAAAGCCTTTGATTGTGTAGACCATGAAACTTTGCTATTAAAACTTTCTCACTACGGCATACAGGACGCAGCTCTTGACCTTGTTGCCTCGTATTTAACTCAAAGAATCCAGAAGGTTAATATAAATAATGTAAAATCGTCTGGATCTCCTCTAAGAATGGGCGTTCCACAAGGTTCTATTCTCGGTCCCCTTTTATTTTTGTTATATATAAACGATTTACCATTTTATGCAAAGAATTTATGCGACATTGTACTATTCGCTGATGATACTTCTCTAATATTTAAGATTGACAGAAGTAAAGTTAACTTTGACGAAGTGAATATTGCTTTGTCGCATATTATTCACTGGTTTGACGTAAATAACCTTATGTTAAATGCAAAAAAAACTAAATGTGTACAATTTTCGTTACCTAACGTTAGAAAACAAAATTTTTATCTTACTATTAAAGGTGAACCTGTCGAGGTGACGGAATCAACGGTGTTTTTAGGTATAACTATAGATTCCAAGCTTCAGTGGAATTCCCATCTTGCAACACTCGCAGTTAAACTCAGCAAAGCCGCGTTCGCAGTTAAAAAAGTAAGGCAAATTACGGACATTAATACTGCCCGACTAGTTTATTTTAGTTATTTTCATAGTATTCTTTCTTATGGGATGCTACTATGGGGCAGCGCTGCCGATATTAATTCAATATTTATACTGCAAAAAAGAGCCGTAAGATCTATTTATAATCTTAAAGCTCGAGATTCTCTGCGAGATGTTTTTAAGGATACAGGTATTCTTACGGTTGCTTCTCAATATATTTTTTACAATATTTTGTTTGTCCGGCAACATATTCAGTGCTATAGCAAACACAGTGACAGACACACGATTGGGACGAGAAACAAGGACAAACTTGTGACGCCTAGTTATCGCCTCCAAAAAGTAAATAAGTCATTTATGGGTCTGAGTATACGTATCTACAATAGTATTCCGCAGTGTATTTTGAATTTGCCACTAGAGAAGTTTAAAGTAAATGTTAAAGTAATGTTAATTAAGAAAGCGTACTACACTGTCCAAGAATATTTGAATGATAAAAATATATTTAATTAAGGTCATTTGAATTTCATGCAGGATAATCACTATTGTATTAAACAATGAAATTGTGACTTTATTCGATATTGAAAAGAGCAACTGTTGAGTTTCTTGCCGGCTCTTCTCAGCAGAACTGCATTCCGAGCCGGTGGTAATTTTATGTTGTGACGATTCAAAAGTGCTTGCTAAAGCCTATTTGAATAAAGAATATTTTGAATTTGAATTTGAATTTGAATGATGCTGTAAGGATCACATCCCTACGTGTCTTAAAAGCCTCACTCTGTCTTCGTAAGATCTGTATCTTGCTGATTCCGCAAAAATATTTAACTTTAAGAAGTCATTGAGCTAAAGATTCTTAAAAATATTTCTAATATAAAATCTACTCTACTCAGCTTCACGCTGTATCCCGCACATGGCAGGGAGCCAAGGCAAACTTGGTTACCTAGTGTTAAGACACTCCGTTTTGTTTGATCCCATTTTTTGTTGAATTTGAGGAATTTTGTGTTGAGTGGTGGAACTCAACGCTATGCTTTGCCCGTTACCAGAGCTAATAAATAAAAATATTAAATATTTAAAATTAAAATATTAAATATTTCATTTCCTCGAGTGGGGATTGAACCCACAACCTGCCGTTTACAGTCACACATTTTTGCCCCTGCACGACAGGCCATCAAATACATTTATATTTTTAATTTATTAAAATTAAAAACCAATTAGTTTGTCCGCAAGAAACTTTTTGAGTGTATATCATAATTTAAGCTTTTACACCAGTAAATTATATGATTAAAGTCTTTATCGTTACTATTTATACCTAATGTAGAAATTGATGCTAACCTTCATTAAAGCCCGCCATGGCGTAGGATAAATAAGATAAGCATGCGATTACAAATGGAACAGGTTGTGGGTTCTATCTGATTCTGACATATATTACTCTCTTTCTGCTCTGGTAATAAAACAAAGCCCGGCGTTGAGCTCCGTCAATAAAATTAAAAAGCATTTAGTTGGTCCACAAAAAACGTTTTTTACTATATATCATAATTTAAGCTTTCACACCAGTAAATTATATGAGTAGTTTTGCCGTGTGATCCCGGCTTAGAATAGGATCACCCTGGTACTAATGGTGTCGTAAGAGGCGACTAAAGTACGTGTGGTAGAATCACGTTGCCAGCAATGGCAACACACATGGGCAGACTCGACCGGATTGTTACCACCCCCGGCATTTAAAACCGGCGTTAAGTAGTGGCTTCAGCCACTGTGTTTCGCATTGGGTAATGCCGGGCCCCGGTGCCCACCTTAAAGGACGGCAACGCTCCTGTTGCTCCTCTGGTGCTACACGGAGCCGTGGGCGACGGTGATCACTTACCATCAGGTGACCCGTACGCTCGTTTGCCTTCTCTTCCATAAAAAAAAAACCAGAACTAAATCTTGCAACTACTTACATGCTATCTGTACAACTAGCGTCGACTATTGTCTCACTCGACGAGTGCGCCTCTAATTGATTCCACCCGCTCCAACCGATCACCTGTCTGCATTATTTATCACTATGCTTACTGGATATATGAATATTTGATTAAAACAGCTTCACGCTTTATCCCGCAGATCAGGCAAAGGGAGTCTAGTCTTAAGACATTTTGACCTCCTGTTGCCACTCAATTTTTGAGACGTTGCATATTATGTGGCGCAACACAACGCCGTACATTGCCTTGTTACCTCTGTCTGTCTTCTTCTAGATTATAATTTTCTATTGTGGAAATCTAATTGTATATAAATAAAAGGTAGTATAAACATAAATCATTGCAATGAAATATAATTATTAATCATTCTAACTTTCACGCTATGTTTCCGCATGTGCGGGAGCGCATGGCGGGGAATGCAGAGGAAACTTGGGAATCTATTTTTGAGACACTTCATTCCGTTCCCCACTTTCCGCTGAATTTGAAGCATTGCGTGTTGAGTGGCGAAACTCAACGCCGCGCTCTACCTTGCTACGAGAGCGAATAAAGGAAGACATTAAATTAGTAATATAAAAATATTAAAGATTTAATTTCTTTGAATGAGGACCGAAACCATAACCTATTGTCTTTATAGTCACACTCTTGTGCCCCAGCGTCACGACAGGCTTCCAAAGTTAAAATATTATTAATAATGTTGAGATATTCCTGTCTCTTTCTCTTTTAATCTTTTATGTAGGCAAAGGAACCCTATACCTCTCAAGCATTTTATTCTCAGCTTTTAGTCTTTCCTATAGGCAGAATTAAACGGCGAGATTTGCAGTATGTTAGTGACAAATTAATTAATTATCAATTTCATAAGTAGCCCCTAGAATAATAAATAACATCCAATAGAAATACCATAAAGTACACATACAGATTTCAATTCTACATCAATATATAGAAAATAGGTACACAATATAAATAGATATTCATACTATCAATATAGTAGATTAAGTAAACTGAAGAAGACCGTGTCTAAGGCGTGCTCCCGTGCCGGCTTAGCGATTCCATCGTCAATTGCACCGGCGAGTATTCAAAGGATCTCACTATTCAGAGATCACGACCGGTGCCTACGTTGTGTGGTATAAGGTATGAGATGATATTTTTTTGCTTTCACTTTGAATCTGTATGATAGATAAATCATTAATCATTAGAAACTTATTTTAGTGCTATGATATTCTCTTATCATATTTTTATAGTCTTTTCCATTAAAAAAAAATTGACACCGTTCTCCAATTTCCGCTGACGTTGAAGTATCATTTGTTGAACGGCGCAACTTAACACCTGATTGCCAGAGAAGGGGAATTAATATGTCAAAGATTTCTTTTTCTCGAGTGGAAATTGAACACTAAAAAGCGTATAAAAATCCTGCTTCGTTCAAAATTTTTATACGCTTTTTAAAATTTTAAAATTTAAGTTTATTATTTTCTGTCCTAAGTGTGGAATAACACTTTAAAACATAGTAAAAATAATGAAAGTCCTGTAATTGTTCCACTGAGCCACAAGAGCCTTATTCTGTTATATTGAGTAACCTGAAAACAAAAAAAAATAATAATAAAAAAACTTCCTTGTTTTGCTACCAAGGCAAGCAAGTTGCAGGTGGTATAAAGTTAAAAAATGACATAAAAATACAACATCACGTCGTATTTTTACGTTTTTAAAAATCTACTCATATTATTTATTTATTTATTCAGCTTCACGCTGTATCCCGTACATGGCAGTGTAGGCAGAGGGAACTTCAGAACATAGAGTTCAGATATATGTATATGTTATCGATTTTCCATCATATTTGGGCCTTGCGTATTTAGTAGTAAAACTCTACATAGCGCCAATACCTGCTTACCAAAGCAAATAAATGAAAATATTTCATTTCATTTACAGTAACATTCTTGTGTTTCTGCGCTAAGGTAACAATATATCCACCTATGGTTTTTTTTAATTTACGTGAACGGTTATTTTATATTCATACACTATTTTAATATGAAATTATACGAAATTTAAATACTTCATCCTCCATTCTGATAGGTGTATCTTTTGACTAAACTAGTACAGTGAAAATTTGTGAAAAAATTACATTGCGTATTGAGCGTTCATGTTTTTAGCACTGTCGTGTGACTATGAACGCGACAGACTGTGGGTTCGATCCCCAATAGAAGAAATAAAATATTTTATATTTAAAAATCTAATATTCAACGTTTACATATCTTAGCTCTGGTAACAAGGCAAAGCGTGGCGTTTAACTCATTCAATAGGGAAGTGGGTAACGGTACGGAGAGTATTAGCACTAGGTACCCAACATCCCTTTATCGTTCCTGCCGTGAGCGTGATACAGTGTAAAGCTGAAATAAAAAAGTCCATTTTTCCTTGTACCATACATTAAACTCAGGCGGTGAATGTAAAAAAACCGTCTCCTAGAGGTAACAATGGTTAGGTGTTCGTGAGACTGTCGGGGAGCTTTAGAAGCTTTTCTTATTTAGCTTTCTTATACATTCTATTACATTAACATTTTGTATTGGTTTGATCTGGAATGATATGAATGGAACTGATATTGAAGTAATGTATTAAATTATCTTTGAAAAGTAAAATAGTCAGTCAAGAGTCTGACTTTGCGCACGAACAGTTCCGTGGCATTATTTATAAAAATGTGGCATTATTTATATAATCACATTTATTTTATGGACGAACTTATATTTATTTATTTATTCCTTAATTATAATAATGTTAATTCCTTTATTTCCTCGAGTGGAAATCGAACCAACAACCTCGTATACAGTTTGGTTGGAGGTTTTAACCTCCTGCGGCAAGACTGGCCTCAATAAAATTAAAAGAAGCAATTTCAAAAAACCTTGTCACCAACATTAATTAAGGCTCGACAATCACATCTCAATCAACCACTGTAAGCTCTATTCAATACAGGTTTTAATGAAAAATTCCAACACCACGTACTCTGTTAACGAAGTGCTTGCTGTATTCAAAGAAATGAAATGAAAGGTCATAATGAGCTCGCACTCTACGTCTCGGGACTCTTAGGAAATTCTTTTAAACGCCTAAGATCCTTATATCCTGTATGGCTTGGGCTGAGTTTTTAAAAATATTTTACGTTCACGTTATAAATCAGATTTTCTATGGTATTTAAGACAATAGAACTTTTTAGTTTTAATTTTCTGGACTTTGTGGGAAATGTTCAGGTTGAAGTGACGCAGCAATACAACAACTAACTGTAAACTCTAATTGTTAGTTTTATTCTCGCTCGATCTCAAAAATGAGTTGAAAAATCAAGACCCAAGTCTTTTCAAACTACAGATTACTCTTACATATAGTGAGAAAAATTGTGAAGCTTTCGCAATGCTTCTTCACAAAAGGTCTGTCGTGGCGTAGCGGCACAAGCGTGTGACTGTAACCGACAGGTTCTGGGTTCGATCCCCACTCGAGGAAATGAAATATTTAATATTTTCAATTTTAAATATTTAATATTTCATTTCTTCGCTCTGGTACAAGGCAAAACGCGGCGTTGAGTTCCGCCACTCAACACGCATGCGCATGCATTCGGCGGAAAGTGGGGAACGGAAGTGGAACGGAGTGTCTTAACACTAGGTTCTCAAGTTCCCTGTGCCTATCATGCCAGGTGCGGGACACAACGTGAAGCTGAGTACTTCACAAAAGATTAAATTACCGTTACCAGTAAGAAAAATAAATTGTTTTTCTCGAATTTACAACCATAGTTTACAGTCAGATACTGACTGCTATACGACGACAGCCTTGTTAATATATTTTCTATTGGTATTCATTATGAAATGATTTTGTTACAGATATCCTAGGATTCGTGATTTTAAAGGTAAGTGAATACCTATTATTATAATATTCACAAAGAATGTATAGTATTATTATAAAAAAAACTAATAGCAGTCTAATAGAAGTGAAAACGGAACTATTAAGTTGAGAGTAATTAAAACTATATGCAAAAATTATATGATTTTTTTTGTTTTATTTATTAGTTACATATGATGGGTTAAACAAATCATGAACAAAATATAAATACAAAATGGTTGAAAAAATAATTAATATACAATTATCTTAATTATACATAGTATTTATATTTACACGAATTTCAATGAATTCAAGTTTGAACATTATTTTCATTATTTACATGATTGTCGTGACTCACAAAATTATACTTATCCAAAAAACGTCCAACGCGCACATAATATAGTCAGAAATAGTCGATGTATTAGTGTGTACGTGTACACAGGCTACTGCGCGTGCGCTAGTCTGGGTCTCCATAGCGATAGATATACTATTATCATTAACATGTCGGTGACGCGTACCGAGGATTTTACCCTCTACCAAAACGCTCAACGCGCCTAAAGAAGTTTTCACTTCAAAAATTCTTCGAATGTGCCTTCTAAATATTCAATCCAAACCAGAATTGAATATGTATTTGAACAGGCAACATTTGTCACGTTTATCTTAACTGCGCCTCCACCGTACGAATGGCGCATAGATTGATATATACATACATTTTAATATTACAAGCTTTTATTTAATTTGCCATATTAGTGTGTGAGAAATCTTGCAAGCTCAATTAGACTGAGTTGTCGTTAATTTAAAATGGCCGCCACAACAAGATGGCGGATTAATCTAATTTGATAATTTCCTTTGTTTCTTTCTCATTTACAGTTTTGGAAACACGGCGTTAATGTTCGCACACAGAATATTCCATATTATTTTACATTTCCATTCTTTATTTAAAAAAATATACAAGCATTTTTATTTATTTTAAGACGCATAAATTATATTAATATAAAGATATTATACTAAAACAAGACATCCAAAGGAATTCGATGTTAATTGTATGCTTTAATTAAAAATTATTTGCCCTTTAAGTTGTTTATTCATACCCGGGCTGGGTAACGACGGTAATTTTGTATTAATTTGTGCTGCCTCCTTGATTAAAGCGCGATTACGCCTTGTAAGGCCTTCAGGAATATATTGTTGGTAATGATTTTATTAGGAAGTGTTTAGTTTGTTGAGAAAATTTTGGTTACTTTATTAGATTTTGTTATGTTATTGTTAATAATCTAATGTCATTTTATTCTCCATTTTTTTTTAACATTATATGAAGAACAGTGGAACTCAACGCCGCGGTTTGTATCCAAAATTTCTACGGAACATTGAACCATCAAGTGCTATGTTAATAATTGATGCGTTTGAATAGTTCAGTAAAATTTTAAAAAAAAATTAATTATTGTTTAATTTTACTCTGTACCTTACAAAATTAATGGGAAAAAAACTAACCATAACAATATATTCATCATTGAAATCAAATAAGTTTAGCCGAGAAACAAGAAACTCTTCAATACTAAAGCAAAATATTCTTAAATTACTATATTATGATAAATATAACCAATAATAATGATAATTGGGGACTGTCTGCGACTGTAAACACTACTGATCGTGGGTTCTATGCCTACTCGAGCTTTCTTATGTTGGTTGTGGTTTCTTATGGTGCTAGTTTAGAGTTTAGAGTTTAGTTTAGAGTTTAGAGTTACTCCACCTAGCCAAAACACAAATACGCAATACAACGTGAAGCTGAAAATAAATATCACTATTTTAAATGAAAAAGAAAGTTTTATAATTTACAAATTAAATTAAAAGCTCTTTCCCTTCCATATTAATGTTACTGTTCCGAACATATAACATAGAGAAGATGCTACCTTTGCCATTTTGAAATTTAATAAACGCTTAACACTTCAAAGCTCGCGTAAAGCAATTTGGTGTAGTCGAAAAACAGCGCGTTTTCGGCTAGGAACGTAATTGGTTTAGAGTACCGGGCCTTGGTAAAAGATTAATTAGTGCTGTAAACAGCGTAGGAAGCGCTTTTCAGCGCTTTTTTTAGTAGAACAGGATGCTGAAAAAGATGAGGTATGAGGGTAGTTTGCTCAAATTTTAGGCAATTTTTTTCTCTGTAAACGCTACCGCTGGTAATTTAATTATGGTTTTGAACTGTGATTAATTTTGTCTGTATTTTAAAATGTTAGTCGTATTTGTTCCTGTTAATCTTATTAAATAGATACATTTGATTGGTTACATTTGACACCCTTCTACATACATAAACATGTTCCTTTTGACACCCTTCTACATACATAAGCCAGCGTTAAGTCATATTTATACTATTATTTTAAATAGAAAAGATTCACACTGGTACAAGGCAAAATGCGGCGTTGAGTTCCGCCACTCAACAGTCGGGAATGGAAGTGGAACGGCGTGTCTTAACACTAAATTCTAAAGTTCCCTCTGCTTACCCTGCCATGTGCGGGATACAGCGTGAAGCTAAGTACTAGATGAATTTAAAAAAATACTCTACTATGAGAATCACTCAATAACTCTGATAAGCTTATCTCTTAAAAGCTATATTTAAAGAAAAAAATAGAGATCAGCGTTAAATCAGCATTAAAAAAAGTCCTTATATCGCGTACACTGTGAAAATTATTGCCAATAGAGCCAAGTGATGTAGTAAAAGTTTATAGAGGACATCAATATCTACAAAAAAGTCATACTGTAATGTGTATATATAAAAGCGAAAAGTCACTCACTTTCTCATTAATAAGTCTCTACATTTTTACAAGGACATTGCAATTTTGCATAAGGGTTGCTTTAAGAATAAGGACTCAATAAGACGGGATTTTGCGAAATTCAATCCTTAAGGGGTTGTTTTGAGGTTGATGTTTTGTATGCGCGGGGTACAAGGGTGTGACAGTAACCACGACGGGTTGTGGGTTCGATCCCCATATTTAATATTTTTAAAATAGATAATAATGCTTTTATTCTTCGCGCAAAGAAAATGTTATATCAAGATTTTTCGTTCAACAAAATTAATTATAAAAAACTGTTTTATAAAGTCAGCTGAGACTTTTAATATAGTAGAGATAATAAAATGGTAATGAATATGGTCAAATATATCGAGAATCGTCTAAAACCTCAATCACATCACGTGTATGCTTGACAATGTAAGGTTTACGTCCTTATTTTTGTTTTATGATTATAATTTTTCGATTTTAAAGAAAGACGTAACCCAAAAAATATATAAATCAATCGGGCGTCGGATGTTAAATATTGCACGCTTATAAATTACTATAGGAATCCTTTCAGTAGTTTATGAGTAAAAGTGGAAAAAACACACATGTTTATATCATACTCGTAAGTAGCATCATTACTCTTTACATTGACAGAAAAATATAACCAAAACCAACTTGCCAAAGCGCGTGCGGCGTTTAATTTCGCCACTCTACGCGCAATGCCTCGAATTCTACAAATGGGAAACGGAACGGAATGTCCTAACACTATGTTCTCAAATTTCCTGACTACTCTGCCATGTAGAGGATAGCAGCTATAAATGTATATGTAAATATATAACATATTAAAAATAAGAATATTTCATATGTAATATAATAATTAATTCATACAAATGCGTAACACACACGCCGTCACGTCGGGTCCTGTACATTGCACGTTTACAATTTACTATCGGTATACCCGGGGGTGAGAATTACATATTTTATTGTACGCCCCAATTTCATGACCCAATAATCGAAGCTGCTACTATATTTTGGACAGAATTGCTTGAGGTTAGAATGAAATAGCGATACTGGTATTATAAAGGTAAAGCTTTGTTTGTTTTGTGTAAATAAATGTGGAAATCTAAGAAATTTATGGTTCAAAATTTAAAAAAATACTTTTGTGTTGCGGCGTTGATTTCCGCCACTCAACACGCAATGCCTCAATTTCGCCAGAAAATCAGGAACGGAACTGAGTGTCTTTACAGGTAGGTTCCTAAGTTCCCTTTGCCTACTCTGCCATGTGCGGAGTACAGCTGAAGCTGAATAATGAGTACATTTGTATTAAAGATGCTTGAGTTCTGTCGTAATGCAAAACACAATGTGCTACTATTAACACGACTGGTTCTGGGTTCAATTACCACTTGGTATAAATTATTTTAAATTTAACGCTCTTATGTAAAGTTTTACAAAAAAAAATGTTAAGACTACGCCACGCAACATGCTAGATCTGTAAGACAGAGTATCTTATCACTTGTTGCCCGCTGCCTACCCAAACAAAATTTAATTGATACAAAATGAAACTAAAATATTTGGTCTGTCTTGCCACGTGCGGGATACAGTGTGAAAAAAAAATCCAATATCAACAAGTATTACTAACGAAGTATAAGAATACGCCTACAAATATAATGATTAAAGAAGGCTCTCGCCAAATAAGTTGCCTCGTCTCCGTCTACTTCATTGGTCCCCCTCAAAAGGCACAGCTGTTTAATTATATACTATAGACAATTTCGCTGCAAGTTGCTCAGTTTCGAGTGGGGTGTGGTTGGTTTTGTAGAGTGTTGAGTCCGAATATTTTTTTTGTTTCACGCTGTATTCCGTACTTAGAAGGATAGGCAGAGGGAACCCGTGAATATAACTTGAAGACACTTCCATTTTACAAATTCTACTGAATTTGCAGGCATTTGAGGCATTGCATTAGGATCTTGTGTAAATGTAAATCACTCACGGATTCAACCGCTTAAATAACAATATTTTATTTTATTTAACTTTATTTGCTGTTGTTTTCTGATAACATTACCGCTTTTAAAACCATATCTAAAAATTAAAAACTAAAATATCAGTAAAGTTGATACAAAATGTAGCCATTTTGCCGAACTAAATATTTAAAATCGAAATAGAACTAACAACAGATAAAACTAACAATAAAAGTTATAAGAAGGTTACCAAAATATAATAATAAAGTGTGTTTTCAAATCTAGTTAGCTGTTTCTGAGATTAGCGCGTACAATCACTACTAATCACTATTTTGGGCCACATTATATTAATAAGCGACCCCCATATATATTTTTAATTATATTACCCATGTACAGACAGTGATTGAATACTTAGAAAGAAATACTGAATTAAAAAAGAAAGAAAGTATCTATTTTTTTTTATTAAATAGCCGTCACTATAAATGCTTCTCTATCACACTAAATTGTAATCTTTTTCTACTTAACCCAAAAAAAAAAATCTAATAATAATACAAATAATTCTACAATCGCTACAACTGACGCCACAAGTCGTCTGTCGCATCGGTTGACCGCGGCCGCTATAAATTCCAACACAATATTTGGGTGTCACTCCTGTGCGGGGCCCATCGAAGTTTGAATATTGTGCCGCGTTTATGAAAATGAAAAGTTTATGACACCATCGTGGTATAGACGAAGTTCTCTATGTACTTGATAGTTTTTGTTCAATTTACATAATAATGGTATTTTTTTTATGGTAAATAGATTCGTTTTTTTTATATGGCAAGAGAAAGTAAAAATAACTAGCCCTCGTGGCATAGGGGCACAAGCGTGCGACAGTAAATGCGATAGGTAGAGGGTTTGATTCTTATGTGAGAAAATGAAATATTTCATAATTTAGTTTTTTTCACGCAATTCCTTAACTTCAGCGAAAAGTCGAAGTGAAATGAAGTGTTTTAATTTTAGGTTTCCAAATTCCTCCTGCCAACCCTGTAAAAATAATGAAAACCTCATGTAGAAAAAAATATTCATAATAATGTACTGCTTCTTCACACTTCTTAACTTACCTGTATTGTTTAGCGACGTTATATATTAGTTATAGAAGTCTAGCGTTAAACATTCCATTTTCGTAAAGACCCATGAGCGGTGACTGATGAGCGGCGCAACTTAACGCCGCACCTGACCTCGATCGTAAATAAAAATCAAAAATGTCTCATTAACGGATTATACACATTTATCGTTATCTAAAGCTTATAAATTATATTAAACACAAAACAACACGGTCATTGGATCCCAAGTATGAAATTAGAGGAGATATCTCGTTATAATTTATCATGAGGATGTCTCTGTAATTTTTTCCCAACATCGCGACCCTGTCCTCTAAATCACGACAAAGCGACAAGTATTATGAAATAACTTGAGATAGTAAAAAATATGGGGTAATGGATCGTTTTAATGGTTATCATGCTTTTTTTTATAGTTTATTCAGTAGTTTGATGAGAGAAAATCGGATAAATTTTATGAGACAACATAATCCATATTGTTTGCTTTTTTTACTGAAGTATCTCAAGGTAGCTTAAAATGCAAATACTGAAGGCTTTTTTAATTTTTTTAAAATATTATTAATAATTAATAATTTTAAAAGTATTATATTTTATACGTTATGCCCCCTGCCCTCCTTGATAAATATAATGTTAACCACAATTGTTGTTATTTCCAACTAATAACTTATGAGATTAATGTTTTTAGCCAAACTAATTTTAGCTGCACAATATTTATTGAAGTGAGTTCCGCTACTCAACTAAAAAATCACTAGAAGTTAGTGATTTTTTAGTTGAGTAGCGGAACTCAACGCCACGTTTTACCTGGTACCAGAGAGAAGAAATAATAAACATTTCATTTCCTCGAGTGGCGATCGAGCCCACAACCTGTCGGTAACAGTCATACGCTTATGCCACTGGGTCACTCCAGTGATTTCAGACGGCTTAATCCCAAGCAAAACTCGAACCAAATTAGATGTCTGAAGAAACACCATAAAATTATACTCAAAATCTTCCGCGTGCGTTACTTTTACGTTTACCGCTTTCGAAATAGAAATTGAACATTTAGCGGGAGTGTTATGACAGCTGTATTACGATCGTTACTGCTTTTTTACTAAGAATAAACGTGTATCGCCCGTTGCTCTTAATTTTATAGCTTAAATTCGACTTTATTTAAGAAACTTGTTGAAATTTTGGTCGGTTCTTTCATAGAAATTTCGATTAAAATTTACAAATATTTTTATTACTATCTATTTTTATTGTATGCTATCCAATACCGCACGCGACAGGCCTCAGGCCTGTCGCGTGCGGTATTGGATAGTTCATACAACAAGACAGTATACATATGTTATGTTAATCAGGTCAAATTAACTTTATATATTATTATTACTTATTTCTAGTTTACCAGAAGCTCTCCAACGATTTTTTGAACTATTCCGTGTTTAGTGGGGCAACTCAACGCTGCATTTTATCTTGTTAATTAACAAGAAAATAATAGTATTAAATATTTCATTTCCTTGAGAGGGAATTGAATCTCCAGCCTGACACAGTCGCACGCTTCTTCCGCTATATTTCGACTGGCTTTAATACTGTAAATAAATATATTAAAATATTACAAGAAAGTTTACAAGAAATGAAGTAAAGATATTTTAATATGAAATTTAAAATATTTAATATATAAAAGTTAAAATTCGTCCAATCACATTTATAACTCCACCGTCTTAACAGGGCTCTTCATTACACCTCCGACGAGGTAATTGCAGGGCTGACACACGCGAGCATAACCTCTTAATTTATTGAACGAAACTAATGAAATTCCTGAGCAAAGTTTATTGCTGGAGACAGCCCTGTTTCGCAAGGTAACAATTTTGGATTTCAAATAGGGGTTGGTTTAATCGTTTCTTTAATTATTTAAGAATTAATGCTTTGCGCTGTATTGAGATGAGCGGGATGCTGCAGATTTATCTGTAGATCCTCTTGTTTGTCGCCAAATCGTTATTGCCCTATTAAAATTAAGTAATTGTTCGCTTAGTTACGTGGTAAATGGTTTGCGTTTAAGTTAGAATAGAATAGAAATCACCTTTATCAACAATCTTGAATGTTTAATATTATATAAGAAAATATTTATATCTAAGCAAGTCAGTGTCTTAATGGGAACAGAATGTCTTACTCACAATTCCTGACCTGGTAGATGTTCTTCTGCTTTTCAACTAAGCCCTCAACCAGATTCTTTCATACTTGATGCTCGTGTGCTATCCTTGTCCATGTTGGCGCCACTGATGCTTTAGTGTTGTCTTTCCCCCTATTGACCTTCTTTTTGAATGAGGCCTGTCGTGGCGCAGCGGCACAAGAGTGTGACTGAAACCGACATGTTCTGGGTTCGATCCCCAGTCGAGGAAATGAAATATTTAATATTTTCAATTTAAATATTTAATGTTTCATTTCTTCGCTCTGGTAATAAGGCAAAGCGCGGCGTTGTGTTCCGCCACTCAACACGCAATGCCTCAAAATTCAGCGGAAAGTGGGGAACGGAAGTGGAACGGAGTGTCATAGCACTAGGTTTCACTTCCGTTCCCTCTGCCTACCCTGCCTAGTGCGTGATACAGCGTGAAGCTGAAAAAAAAAAAAAACAAGACCTTCTTTTTTGTTCAGTTTTCACTTATTTTAAAGTGTTAATCCACACTTAGAAATAAAAATGTATAAAAAATGTATATATTTTTTTTAAATTAAGTTTTTTCTGTTTATTTCTTCTATGGTTTTTTTTTACTTAAAATATAAAAAAATAATGAAGGTAAGGCTAGGATAATTGACTGAAGTACTCATTTACAGAAAATCTGGCAAATTTTACAGACATGTTATACACTTTCCTTCTATATCCTTAATATTTTTCATTTCTTTAACATATTTTATTCATTTGAAGCATTTATCTTAGGTTTAAGATTACAAATATGAAAACAAAAAAAAATAACAGATGTTATATAACTTTTTTTCAGCTCTTCGCTGTATTACGCACATGTTACAATAGGCGGAATGGACTGAACGGAACCTAGGGTTAAGATATTTTGTTCCCATTAAAGTACTTCTTTTCAAAAAAAAAATAGACATTCTGTGTTGTCTAACAAATTTATCAGTTTTTAAATATTAGTATAGAAGTAAAGACTATCGGTACCTATTGTGCCATTATATGAAATATATTATATTTTTAACAAATCTATCTTATGATTAAAGTTGAGTTTTGATAATTAATAAGGCTGTATGGTTTTGTATAAAGGCAGAAATGTTTCTAGAATGCACATTTCCAGTTTTATTCTGGAAGAATATTTAAAATTTCCCTTTTATTCATTTTGTAAAAAAGCTTTCAATGAGTAAAACTATATTAGCCCTATAAAGTTTATAGTAATATTGATAATATATTATATAAACAATAGAAATAACTTTGTCACCCACTACGCTACAGATACTGTACGGAACAAGTCGTAAAATGGCGGCAGGTGTTTCAACACTAAATTGTTCAGCTTATGTTTCTCGATCTGAATATTGATTTTAGGACCCCAGTTTATTATTATATGTATAAAGATCTTTGGTTATATTGGTTGCTTGAGTATTACTATTTTTAAAGCTTGACGCTGTTTCCTACATATAGCTAGGTCGGCAGAGAGATTCTGGGAACGTAGTGTTAAGACACTCCGTTCCAATTAAAACACTTCCGGTAACTCTCCACAGTATTCTTGGGGTACTGTATGTTGCAGAGAACCTTGCCGCCACGTTTTGTATCGTTTAAAGAGTAAAAAAGAAACATATAAAATATTTAACCCTCTCAAGTATCTCTCTCTAGATTTAGTATATATCTTTTAGATCTTAACTAGTATAGAAGTACCAGCGCCACCTTTGAGGTACGTTCTAGAACAATCTAGAACAGACTTCAAAGAAGACAATGAACCACTCGCACTACTCAGAGCTTCTTACGAGAATCTATAGAAGCTTAAATAGTGCTTTTATTTTCTATATATACCTGTCATCTGTGTTAGATAAGAGTTATGGCTGTTAAAACCATAGGTCCGATAGAATAGGTCATCTTAGGTCATCCTGGCAGCGTAGACAGAGGGAACTTGGGAACCTAGTGTTAAGACGATACGTTCCACTGCCGTTCCTCACTTTCCGCCGAATGTTGAGGCGTAGCGTGTTGAGTGGCGGAACTTAACGCCGCATTTTACCTTGTGCCAGAGCGAAGAAATAAAAACATTAAATATTTAAATTGAAAATATTAAATATTTCATTTCTTCGAGTGGGGATCGAACCCACAACCCATCGGTTACAGTCACACGTTTGTGCGGCTGCGCCACGACAGGCCTCGTCATCCAGTTTTTGATGAAAAGTGAATAAACGGAATTGTCTGCGTGTTTTTGTATCGAAAGCCTAAGTAGTTTAAGAGCCATAGCATTTTGCATAAGTGAGGTAGTGTTTTTTTTTGGGTCCCATTGAGACCCCTATGTAAACATTTCTCAGAACTAAATTCAAAGTTATAATTATTAAAAAGCCTTTTAAAATGCTCCCACCGTAAAAATAATAATATAATTTTCATTTAATGAACACTTTTAAAACATTTTATAACCAGATTACTTAAAAAAGCTGAATTTCATAAAATAAAAAGTTCGATCGTAACATAATATTTCCACTTAAAAATTGGCAAAAAAAATATCTCGACTAAAGAAAACGATGAACATCTTTAATTGAGTACTTAATATTTTCTCTGAGAAAAACAAACTTTTCAACTCCTAAGCCCCCGAAGACCGTCGACCGTTTAATAATTAAGAGAATGGAAGAAAGGTCTTCTATCATCCCCCTTTCCGATTACTTTGATTTTTGCTACATTAGCACATCGGCCCCCGTTGCAGTGTAATTCTTTTAATGAATCATCATCAATCGCAAAATTATTTGCTCTGTTAAAGTTTTGGTTGAGGCACAAGTGTTTGATAAAAAGCGGAAAATGTTAATATAATATTTTCTTAACAGGCGGTGACAGGTTGTGGTTTCGTTTTTACTTGAGGTTCACGGAATAATATTGTTTCCGGTAACAAGGCAGAGTGTAGTGCCTCGTTTCGACGGAATGTGACGACCGTAAGTGTCTTGATGGGAACAGAATGACCTAACGCTGAACTGACACTAACTAATGTCTAAAAATATATAAAATCTAAATTGGAATTGATTACAAAACTAGCAGGTATTCATTTTTTTAGACAACATTTTTTATATCCAACGAGCTTTTAATAATCATATATTCAAAACAAACTTTATTTAACAATCAAAATCAGTATTTTCTGAGATAAGTGCGATCAACCACACAAACTTTTTCATATAAAATGCATGAACGTACTTTAAGCTTACTATCATCTATAACTTGATACAACCACCGGCTTGACATTTCTATCCCCTTCCCATTACGCGGCATTTTGTTCAGATATCATTGTTTAGCGAGAAATTTTAATTAAGCTTACACTTAAATTGTGCTCGCGAATTTTCATGTGAAAATAAGCAATTACTTTCGTTTGATAAAAGTTAAAAATTAATTTTAAGTATAGAGAAAGTTCGAACGAGGCCTGTCATGGCGCAGTGGCACAAATAAGCGACAGTAAGAATGATAGGTTGTGTGTTCGAACGCCACTTGGGGAAATGAAATATCTTCATTCCTTTGCCATTCAACACGCACTACCTCTAAAAGCCAACAGAAAGTGGAGAATGATAATTATTAATAATATTCAATTTTAAATAATACAGGCCTGTCGTGGCCCAGCGGTACAAGAGTGTAACTGTAACCGACAGGTTCTGGGTTCGATCCCCAGTCGAGGATATGAAATATTTAATATTTTCAATTTAAATATTTAATGTTTTATTTCTTCGCTCTGGTAATAAGGCAAAACGCGGCGTTGAGTTCCGCCACTCAACACGCAATGCCTCAAATTCGGCGGAAAGTGGGGAATAGAAGCGGAACGGAGTGTCTTTACACTAGGTTCCCGGGTTCCCTCTGCCTACCCTGCCTCGTGCGGGATACAGCGTGAAGCTGAGTGCTTAATAACTAGACGGTATATTAATACCACTCTACGCCTGTCCCTCAATCCGACTGTCCGTCTGTACATCTATCGTCAAGTTAAATCTCATGAACCATGATACTTAGATAGTTAACATTTTTTAGAAATGCTAAAACTTTGTTATGCGATACATCAGTTCTAACATTTGTAAAAACAAAACGTAATAAAATAAATATTTCATGGAAAATATTCAAGAAAAGTGTTTTGCGAATTATTTAAAAAAATGTTACGAAAATCTTTTCGCGTCACTCCAACTCCTGCTGGACCGTATTTTTTATTCTAATTCAAATTTTATAAAATTGAAAGTTTTCGAAGAATGATAATCCTTTTACAGCAAAAAACTTACTAAGAAAAGATTGTTTTTTTACAGCTCCTCACAATATCCCGTACATATCGGGGCAGAGGGAACTTGGGAACCTAGTGTCAAGGCACATTCGTTCCCAATTTATTAAATTGCAACAATAAATTTAAGCGGACGATGCCGCAATTGGGTCGCTAGTGAACTATAAAATTAACATTACAAAGTCACAAAATCAGCCAACAAAATTCCTTTATTCTTGATTTTAGTACTTTATCTCATGATATTTACTTTAAACAACAAAGTAGCCGAGCAACTTGTATACAACCCGGTTTATGTATTTTTACAGTTATTTACTGCTTAAACTTTGCAACTGCACTGTTTCAACTGCCCAACTAACTTTTACACGAGAGTTATATTTTTGAAAACTTTTAATTCTACCTTCTTGAGTCATATTTTTATATTTTTTATAGCTGTATCGCACGGAGAGCGTACCTGGGAACTTAGTGTTGAAACACTCCGTTTTTATTTAAGGCATTTCAGTTCTCCACCTTCCGTCAATATCTGGTTGCTTGCGTGCGTATTGGCGTAGTGTATTTTTTATTTGGTCATTCTAATACTTATAGTGAGAATAAGAAAACGTTCTCGTGTTAGTAACGCTTTGTAAATATTAAAAATAAAATCTTCATAAAATTAAGTTTATTTTAAGGATTTTACAATAATAACTTAGATAGTCCTGTCGTGGCGCAGCGGCACAAGCGTGTGACTTAAGCCGACAGGTTGTAGGTTCGATCCCCAATCGAGGAAATGAAAAATATAATATTTTCAAATTAAATATTTTATGGTTTCAATTCTTTGCTATGTCGTTGAGTTCCGCTACTTAACATGCAATGCCTCAAATTCGGCGGAAAGTGGGGAACGGTAGTGGAACGGAGTGTCTTAACACTAGGTTCCCATGTTCCTTTTGCCTACCCTGCCATGTGCGGGATACAGCGTGCACCTAAGAACTTAGATTATTATTGTTATTTTTAACTCACTCTCTCTCATTTAGCTTTACTCTGTATCCCACACATGACAGGGTAGTCAGAAGGAACTTGATGCCTAGTGTTAAAACACTCGGTTCCATTCCCCACATTCGGGTGGCGGAACTCAACGCTTCATTTTGCTTTATGTTAGTTACCGTTAGTTTCGAAGAAATTAAAACATTATATTTAAATTGAAAATATCTAATATTTCACTTACTCGCGTTAAATTCACATTGCTTGTGCCTCTGTGCCACGATAAGATATATTATAACTATTTAATTATTTTTAAAGCAATTAAATTTAATTAATGGCTTTTAATTAAAAAAAAAACGTACATTTAAAGTCAATCGTAGCCAGGTATATTGCTAGTAAAATCTTCAACTTATTTAGAATCTGACTGATGATCCTTTGTTCTATTTTAGGAAGCTACTATGTTATATATTTACTTTAATTGTTATTTTGAAAAGAGTAACTGTTGAGTTTTTTGCCGGCTCTTTTAACCGACTCGCCTTCGGAGCTGGTGGTAGCTTCCTGTAGGACTGACACTACAGATTTCTTTCTATGTAACTGGATGATTCAAAAATGCTTGTAATAGTCTATTTGAATAAAGAATATTTTGATTTAGATTTTTTTTTTACCCACCCACATATAGTAGAAAAGGCAGAGGAAACATGAGACATTAAGTTAAGACACATTTTATTTTCTACTTTCTTAATAATATGTTATTATATTATTCTAATAAATAATAAATTATCACTATCTACCAACTTAAGGTCCTTGTAAAGGTCTGTTATATTTTTTAAGCTTCCCAATATTATTATATCCTATATATAGAAGAAGACATTCCGTTAACTAATACAATAAGACACTTCTGATTATAAATTTCTGCCTAAAACATGAGGCATTTAGTGTCGAGCGGCGGAATTCAACGTCGCACTCAGCCTCATTACCAGAACGAGACATTAACACTTACGTGTTAATATTAATATGAAGCCCGTTCTGGCGCAGCGGCACAAACGTGTGATTGTAAACGATAGGTAGAAACTCACAAGGTTCGATCCCCACTCGAGGATATGAAATATTTAATATTTTCAATTTAAATATTTAATGTTTTCATTTCTTCGCTCTGGTAACAAGGCAAAGCGCGGCGTTGAGTTCCACCACTCAACACACAGTGCCTTAAATTAGGCGGAAAGTGAGGAACAGAAGTGGAACGGAGTGTCTTGACACTAGGTTCCCGGATTCCCTCTGCCTACCCTGCCTCATGCGGGATGCAGAGTGAAGCTGAAGGATTAATATTTTATTACCCCAAATGAAAACGGAACCCAAAACATGTCGGGTTAACAGCCGTTTGCCTAATCTCAACTGCCAACCTCAATACCTTTAATAAGAAAATAAAAAGGTAAAAAGCCAAATTTCTTTTTCCAAGCGACTTTTTATATTTTCAATCAGCCTCTGTCCAGACCGCTGACCCTTCCCAAAGTAGTTAAGGTAAAATGCTTATGTCAGATAGAGCTTAATATTCACTATTGAATTGTTGACGCTGCATTTCGATTTCTATCCACTTTGCTTTTGTGGTTTGTCTGTCTGGTGGGGAATGAAAGCCTTAGTTTTGAAACAAGGTTATTTAAAAATTTCGTTTGTATATAAACTTAAGTCAAATTTGGCGGAAAGTGGGCAACGGAAGTGGAACGGAGTGTCTTAACACTAGGTTCCCAAGTTCCTTCTGCTTACCCTGCCATGTGCGGGATATAGCGTGAAACAGATTAGAGTGAGAAGTTTGTTTATAAAATTTTTATGTATCAGGACTGTTAAGTTAGATTAGTTTGAAAAACCAATTCTTTCTATCTTAAATCCAAACCAAGGTCCACGAAATGATATAATTGAATTTCCCTTGTTAAAATAGAACCTACTATCTACGTAGTCACAGACATATTAACATATAATATATAATATATAATATATAATATGTAATATATAATATATAATATATAATATATAATATATAATATATAATATATAATATATAATATATAATATATAATATATAATATATAATAATATAATATATAATATATAATATATAATATATAATATAATTTATAATATATATGTACAACAAATGACGTAACTAGTATAGAATGATCTAGTAACACGACAAGCACTAAGGGACAAAGAGCCATTCTATGCAATCAGAGGATTAATTGTGTAGATTACCAGCGGCACTTCGACGCTTCAGATCGCACTTTGAATGTGTATGTACCTTAATAGTTACTAATATGTGTATTATTTAATTGTATTATATATTTAATTCCGGGCCGAGGCATTCGAGGCCAAGGAGTCATGGTTTAATTATATATATATATATATATATATATATATATATATATATATATATATATATATATATATATATATATATATATATATATATATATATATATATATATATATATATATATATATATATATATATATATATATATATATAAATCCAGGCCGAGATATTTGAGGCCCAGGAGTCATGGCGTAGGAGCACAAGCGTGTGACTGTAAACGTGACAGGTTTCAGGTTCGATATTCACTTGTGGATATGACATATTTAAGAGTTTGAAGTAATAATAATAATAATAATATTCTTTATTGTACACTTAAAAAAAATATGTAAGAAATAATGTATTGGGCGATTGATTGTAAATGCGTTCGTAGGTTCGAATTCAAGTTGGAATAAAGAAGAAAATTTCGCTTTTTTTTTGTACTGCTCAAGTAACAAAATAAAGCTCTGTAGAGTTTGAAAATACCTTAGTTTTGGTTTGATTGATTTCTTTATTTCAAGATCACGTAGAGGCAGGCATCAAGCTAAAATTAATAACAAAAAAAAATGATTTAGGGTCCCTTGGAGCAGAGAAAAAATTAAGCTTTCAAGTAAACGCAATCAAAAAATCTTATGTATATGCATCGTTTTTTTGCGTTTTGTAAGAACTTCGTCGCCTCATCGGAACCTATTTAGTAGTTCCTGGGTTCTTATAATGAATTAATCAATTTGGCAAAGAGTGAAAACTTGCAGAACTTGAAAAAAATATTGTATATATTAAAAAAATATTGTATATATTCCTTCTGATCTGGTAAGTTACAGATCGTTTGTAATTTGGTAAATATGTACAGAATGAAATTTTGCTCCTAACTCTGTTATATCGATCCTTTAACTTGCCTGTTCTACAATGTGTGAAATGCCTGGAGATAAAAAAAAAATATCCACATGTATATTAAGAATAAAATTCGAACTGCATACAACTGCCGTAGCTTTCCTTTGGAGATAATGCAGAGAAATCAAGATTCTCTAATTTCGAATTTCAGATTCAATTTCCACGCGAAAAATTGAAAAATACAATATTTCAAGCGAGTCAAAGCGCGGGGTTGAGTTCCGCCACTCAACGCACAATACTTCCAGTATTTTGTGGAAAGTGGAGATTGGAAGTGTCATAACGGGAACAGTGTCTTTACGAATTAAAACAAGACATTTTTTTAATTCAAAAAGTACTTTTGTTCATAATTTTCTGCCAAAGTAAATAATCTTCAATAGATCTCAATTACCGCACAAAAGTCTTAATTTTGAAAAATACTTTTTAATATATTTGAAAAGATTTTTTTCAGACGAATGAAACAATTATTAACAAATGGAGTTATTAAGTTACGAGTTTCAAAAAATAACTTTCAGCACTTATATTTTAAAATATTATTTTATTAATTATAAAATAATACTATATATTTAACTTAAACATTATTTAGATTTCGGGAACCTGGGAACCTGATGTTAGAGGACATCAAATTTTACTAATTAAGACATTTTCGTCTTTTGCATTTCATTTAGTTTTTAGTCGAACATAACTTTACTGAACCACCGACAGTTTCAAAATAGAAAAAAAATAACGGAATTGAATTTACTAAATATATCTCTTTTGTTTCCTTGTTATTGTGATTGAAAGTAAGAAACAATACAATAAGTAAATTATATGATCTGCGGATATCGTTTTCTTCGGACGTGCTTATTACAGATTTAGCGATTTTTTGTGGTGCAAAATAATAAAAAGAAAAATCACAAAATTATTATTGAGGCCTGTCGTTGCGCAGGGGCACAAACGCGTGACTGTAAACGCGATAGGCTATAGGTTCGATCGTTGCTTGAGGCAATGAAATATTTAAATTTTTACAACAAGTATTGCTTATATTCTAAAAAAATAACTAACTGTGTTATTTTCGTTCAGATACAAAATCAATTTTACCCTGATTTGCAATATGGAAATTGTTAAAAAAATATAAATATAATTTAAAAAATCGCTTATAACTCTTCCCTTACTGACTAAGGATCAGTCGAGATAGGCGTGTAAAAAGCTAGGGCGCAATGCATGCCAATTCCTGGGCGCCGGACAGCACCGGACGTGTACGGTTAGCAAAATATATTTTTTATAGTTTTTATTTTTGTATTTATTTTAAATTGTTGAAGGCTAAACTCGTCATTGAGTTCCTCCACGCATTCGCTTCAAGTTCGACGGGAAGTGGAACAAAATTCCTTTTATCTATCCTGCCACATAAAAAAAAAGTGTGAAGGTGAAGAAAATACTATTATATATCAGCTTGCATTGTTTAGTTATTACTTACATATCGAAGCTATGAGGATTTTTACACATTATTACATTTGAAAGAAAAGTACGCAGTACTTTTTTTATATCAGACGCTATCTGAAATATCAGTAAGATAAGTTATATATTTTTTTAATATATTTTTAACTCAAACGTAGTATTTCTTCTAAGAAAACAATATTTTTACTAGTCAAATAACAGTATTTTTTAACAAAAGTAAATAAAAACTGTAAGTCTTATTGGCATTAAAAATGCATAGAAAATATTATGAAAAATAGAAAACTAACCGAAATATGAACATAAAGCCAAAACAATAGTCATTTAAGATCTAAGTCGTTTATAATGTAATTTTCCTTTACCCAAAGGAATTTTCTGTCGGTACCAACCGTGACCGGTGTGCGAATCAAGTCGGGTTTCAATTTGCCGTCGCCCCCTGGACTAGGGGACTAGGGGATGCAACTACCTATTTCGCAACTTAGCTCCCTTAAAAGGACTTAGATTTTTTTCTCTTTTTGTACTTGGCTAGGCTAGGATCTCTTTATATGTAGTTTTTGAAATGATTTTTTTTTATATTATATATAAAAGATAATAATTAATAGCCGTGGCGAAGCGGCACAAGCGTGTGACTGAAATATTTAATATGTTTAATTTAAATATTTAATGTTTCTATTTCTTCGCTCTACAAGGCAAAACACGGCGTTGAGTTCTGCCACTCAACATGAAATGCCTCAAATTTGGCGGAAAGTGGGGAGCAGAAATGGAGTGTCTTGACACTAGAATTCCAAGTTTCCTCTGCCTGCCCTGCCATGTGCGGGATGTGCAATAGTGACTATTGTCATTAATTGCACTTCTAAAGGAAATGTTTATAAATTATGATAATATCATCAGTCATTAACTTTTTATAAAAAAAATATAACCAATGTAAATTATAGTCAATTCAAATCTAATATCTTAAAAAATTAAATGTACAAGGAAAAATATCTAAACAATTTTACTGAAAGCTCAATTTAATTAGCAGAAGTTCAAAACTTTTATTTGAAATTATTTATTATTTGAAATTATTCATTACTTATATATTGAAATTATTTATTTATAATTGACTAAATATTTTTAGTCAAACATATGAAAAAATCAAGAAACTAACTATTAAATACGCTTTAAAAGTTGTATTTATTATAGTATAAACACATTATGTTTGTATAAAAAACCTTTTGCTTACCATTTTTCACCAAATTCTTTTAGCTTTGCGTTTTGGAGTAGAGAAACCAAAAGATAAAGATCGAAGTTAAGAAAAACAATGCCTCAAATTATCAGAACGTACAGTACACCTTGACACTAGGTTCCTATGTTCCCTCTTCCTACCCTGCCATGTATGTCATATAGGGTGAAGCTAAAAATTAAATAAAAAATAGTACCCATTTTCTTCTATATTATTATTTAAAAAAAATATTAAAATTTTCACTTAAAGCTTTTAAATCTCTATATACAAAATTGGGAAGTCATGCCGAGATTTCTCCTTTAGGTTACAAAAATCATCCCAGCAATATATTTTCGATATGAAATGTAAATTCTTATTTATGGTAAGGATTCTAGGTTCGGGTGTAAATTGTCGCTAGAAATATCGAATATTTGGAGCGGATGTCGAACTGAATATTTTCAGTGCGATTTACGATATTATTGAAACTTCGGACTAATTTTATGACTTTAATACTGTAAATTGTAAAGCTATTTTTTATTTTTACTCCGTATAAATGATTGAGTGAAATGCAGTAGTTTGAATAATATTTGACAAACAAAAATAATGGAGCTTTCTGATTTTTTTTTCACGCAACAGGGTAGATGGAATCAAAAACTAACGCGACATCGGGTGTCTATTAGCGGAACTTAACGCTGCGCTTTATCTACTTACCAGTTT
Organism: Eueides isabella; assembly: GCA_019049475.1. Lineage (NCBI taxonomy): Eukaryota > Metazoa > Arthropoda > Insecta > Lepidoptera > Nymphalidae > Eueides > Eueides isabella. The sequence continues at coordinate 1,032,260 of CM032397.1, forward strand.
AATAGTGAAACTTTATATTTAAAAAGCTCATTTTCATACTAATTTATAAATTTTATATGTATAACAAAAAATACAAACAATACATAGAGGCCTGTCGTGCTGCAGCGGCACACACATGTGACTGCAACCGACAGTTTCTGGGTTCGATCCCCAGTCGAGGAAATGAAATATTTAATATTTTCAATTTAAATATTTAATGTTTCATTTCTTCGCTCTGGTAATAAGGCAAAGCGCGGCGTTGAGTTCTGCCACTCAACACGCAATGCCTCAAATTCGGTGGAAAGTGGGGAACGGAAGTGGAACAGAGTGTCTTGACACTAGGTTAATCAATTATTATAGTACTCTAGATGGACTTCTTGAGAACCTCCGACCCCAATATGAACATATAATTTGTATGGGTGATTTGAACACATGCCTTTTAAAAAATGATCGTAGGACTCAGTTGTTAAAAGAACTTTTCGAGTCGTATAATTTACATCTTTTACCAATGTCTTCCCCAACTCATTATTTTCCCAACTGTAGGCCTTCTCTCCTTGATATTATTTCTGTCTCTAATCCTTCTCTTGTTTCTTCTCATGGTCAAACTACAGCTCCGTTTTCCTTTCATGATCTTATCTTTTTATCTTATAAATTACGCCCTCCTAAAATTAGAGACAAAATACTTTTTCAGCGCAATTTGAAGCATATGAATCTTGAACGCTTAAGGGAGGATGTGAGGAACATCGACTGGTCTTCCTTAACGTCATCAACTAATATTGACAACATGGTAGAATCTTTAACTGCTAAATTGATTGACATCTACAATATTCACGCCCCTGTTAGACCAGATCGGATGAAGCATGCGCCTGCACCCTGGTTAACCCATGTAATCAGGAATACTATGGCAAAACGTGACAGAGCCAAGCTCAAATATAAAAAAATCCTACTCCAGAAACCTGCACTTCGTATAAAAAGCTGCGAAACATCTGCAACAGAATGTGCAGGGATGCTAAGCGCCGTTACTTTCACAAAACCATCTAAAATCTCAGCCAGGCACAGGTTTGGAGATTCCTAGAGTCATTTGGTGTAGGCAAATCTACTGAAACTCATCAAGTCTCAGTGGATCTTAATACTCTAAATTCGTTCTTTACACTTCTTTTAAAGCTGTATCAGAGGATGATGTCAAGAAGTGTGTTAACTCCATTTCCACCAAATCCTTTGGAATTGATAACCTCAGCCTAGACATGATTCTTCCTGTGTTGGATAGCATTGCTCCAGTAGTCACATACGTTATTAATTTTTCGCTGTCAAGTAATGTCTTTCCTTCACAATGGAAGAATGCTTATGTCATTCCTTTACCCAAAACCTCAAATCCCTCCAACGTCCAAGATTACCGTCCAATATCTATCCTCCCTGTCCTGTCCAAAGTCCTCGAATCTTAAGTGAATAATCAGCTGTATTCTTTTCTTTCAACCAACAATCTATTATGTCCTGTCCAGTCCGGTTTCCGTCCCTTCCACACAGTCCCTTCTGCCTACCCTGCCTCGTGCGGGATACAGCGTGAAGATATTAAAAAAAAAACAAACAATATGTAAATGCTCCAAAACTTGTAAACCGTGCTAAAATAAAAATCTTGATTTTTTCTGAAAAAAAAATGAATTCACACAGCTTCTTCACACTATCTCAGGATAAATGAATGGCCTTAACAGACAAATAGAGCTACAAAGTGATCTCATAAAGGCACTGTTTTTACCCTTTTTTACGTACGGATCCCGAAAACCTATAATCAAAAAAGACTAAGGCACATCTAAACTAGGCCACAATGATTTTTATTCTTGAATATTATACCTTGATTTTATACCGCATTAATTAGAAGTTTCATACAAATCTCCACTTCATTTACTATAGAATGCCTAGAAAATGATTTTATAAACAACGTTCGATCCTCAATATTTTACGAATCGTTCGAAAGTTTTCATTACTGGGTGAAACTAGAGCCAAATAAAGCCGAACTAAAGTAGTTAGCGAGTGTTGGAGAATATTTCAGAAGTTTGATTGTTTTAACAGCTCACAGCAGAATGGGCTGTATAGGCATTTATATATCTTTAGTTATTCTTCACATTTTAATTCTATACTAGCGCCCATCCGCGGCTTCGCTCGCTTGAATTGCATTATTTTATTTAATAATCTCAATTACTTTCTTATTCTAATAACATATTTAAGATAATATCTATACACTGACAACTAAAATTTCAGCCAAAAAAATATGACTTTTTCTTATTTATCAACTGATTTAAATAAAACAAACAATAAATGTTGCAGGAAAGATGTCAAAATATAATAATGTGTATTTTAAATCTGATTTGTAATTTTTGAGATCAGCGCGTATTAACGTAGAGAAAAGCAGACAAAAAAATATATTTTGGGCCCTATTACAATTAGAAACGTCCCTTAAAAGACTCACTCAAATATACGTATCTTTCACGTACAAAACGTTATCTATTACAGATTTATTACAAGTATCTATTTTTGATATTACTTGCCCACTCATTAATAAGCGTTTTTGTTTGCTAACTATATAATGAATTTATATACTTTCTTGAAATTAGATTTCATAACTTGTTTCGTTGCCTTTTCCATTTTGAGGCGTAACTCAACACTGCGTTTTACCCCGTTACCGGACCGTACAAAATCAAACTATATAAATGTTCAAATCTCCTGAGAATCAAAGCCTTAAGCATGATTACAGCACGTTTACAGACGTACGCTGACTTGATATTAGTAGAGTTACCTTAGATTGTTAATATTTCTTTGAACACTGTTATTTATATTATATAACACTTTTTTCTTCCTTGCTTAATTTTTATTTTAGTTCCACTATATGATAACTAAGATATATTCACGATTATTTGGATCAACATAGTTAATATATAATAATATAATATATAACAGTGGGGAACGGAATGGAGTGTCAAAATACTAGGACCGCAAGTTCCCTATGCCTATCCTGCCAAGTGCGGGATACAGCGTGAAGCTATATCAAAAATTTTCTCAATGTGAAAAAATAATATGCACTCAAAATTCTAAGATACCAACAAAAATAATTAAAATAATATTAAATTTAAAAATATAACAAAATATAATCAAAATATAATGTTGAAAACCGTCCAAATGCTCTGACCACTACGTCGAACTTCTTATACGTTTGTTACAACTTATTTATGTTGTTAGCATCTCTGTAAGGGGATTTTTACAAATTTCCGCTACCCAAAGACAATTCGTTTGAATTGTCGTTTGGTAAGAGAGAATGCTCTTGATTTAATATTTTTAAAATATGCAACTACAGTTAGGAATGAAAATAGGAAATTTAAAGGCGTATAATAAAATAAAAATTAAAAATAGGAAATATGATCAAAAAGATACCAAAATCTAAATCACTACACGAACAACTTATCATTTGACAAACTGTTGTACTTGTAACGTCACAATCGATCTTCGTCGTCGAGATTTACGGCCGTCACGCTGCATATTGCTGGCGCATTTGACGAGAGCGACGGGTCGACGCGTGTGGACCCGCAATGGAGTGTCAAGTTGAGATTGCATTGAATTTATAGCTTTAGATTTGGGCTTGAAATATAATTTGATATGTTAAGTAAGTAATTATATCTGTTGACGTGCAATGCTTAGGGTTCAATTCTTATTCAATGGAGCGAGTATGTCATATCTTGAAAAACCAGTGGAAATTAGGGAATGGAATGTTTTAAGAATTAAATTCTCTAGATGAAGAAATCCTAGCTAAATGAAGAATAAAATCATGCAGATAAAAAATATTCCTGGTCTTCGTTTATTCTTGATCCGTTCTTATATTTTTGTTTTAGCTTCTCACTACATTCCCCACATAGCAGGGTACGCAAGAGGAACTTATAAACCTACGTAATAAGACACTTCTTTTCTCTATTTTACCGAAATTGAGACATTGTATGTTAAGCGGCGAAACTGAACGCCGCGTTTTTTATAGTTATCAGAGCGAGAAAATGAAAATTTTAAATGTTATATTTCCTTGACTGAAAATTGAACTCCAAACCTGTCACGTTAACAGTCGCTCGTGTTCAATGCGCCACAGGCCTCAAAAGCAGGCCAAAAAGACAATTGAACAGAAAAAACTTTTTTAAGCCCATGATGTCAAGAGGTATCATATTTTTTTCTCTAAAGATGACACTCAAATATGCTTTACACTCTTTTGTTGCACAACAATGGGATTGATGTCAAAGATCATCTCCTTAGATACAAACACTTGTACTATTTTTTATAACGAAATGATAGTTTTGTGTTTTTTTATTTATTATAGTCGTTACCTGCAACTTTATTTACGTGGACTTTAAAATTTAAAGTAGATAATCTCATTTTGCCTGTTTCCATAAAAAAAAATTAAAAATCCTTCCTTGGTTTACTGTAAACAACACAGGTTGTAGGTTCAATTTTCACTTGACGTAAAGATAATTCTAATATTTTCATTTCTTTGCTCTGGTAGTAAGACAAAGCGCGATATTGAGCTCCGCTAATTAACATGAAATGCCTCAAATCGGGAAACTAGAATACGGAAGTGTCTTAATGAAATTTAAGTATTAACCCTAGGTTCCCGAATTTCTTTTACTTCCCTTGGCACGTGTAGAATGCAGTAAGAATCTGAAAAAAAAATGTCCCTGAGATTACCCAAACCAACCAACCCCTTTATAACAGTATAGTAAGAACCCTATATTGAAAAGTCGGTTAATCCAGCAACCTGATAAACTTCCAGCATTTTTGAATACAAAAAGTCTTGCCCTAACTTTTGGTAACATTGTAATAACTTCGAACTTAGCGTACCGGCCTCTGAAACAAAGAAAGTGAAAAATTTTCTGTATAAAAAAATGCTTTATCTCAAGATATCTTATTCATTGCCACAAGTTCCTTTTTTGTAACCAAATAAACTGCTGTATAAATCTACATTATAATGACTGGATGGAGTGCGGACTTAGTTGATTGGATAAGAATTTCGGATATTTTTTTCTTTTTGTTTCATATTTTGTGCCTTTTTTTGTTTAAGGGTGATATTTACAATGGTCGTATTGCTGTATTGTGTATTTAACCACCGATGTACAAAGAGAGGTGTTATTAATTTGGTTTTTCTGTCTGTGATACTTTAGTTCCTAAATAATTAAACTAATTTTAACCTAGTTTCAGAGCTAAACACATTTTTATCAGAAAAGGTAGAGATTTTTTGGGTCGGAAGTTTTTAAACTTCAAAATCGTTTGTATGGATGTGCAGCGTTGAGTTCCGTCACCCAACACGCTATGGCTCAAATTCGGTAGAAAGTGAGGAACGGAATGGAATGTCTTAACATTAGGTTCCCAGGTTCAATTTTTCCACCCTGACATATACGTGATGTAGCGTGAAGCTAAAAAAATATAAAAAATTTTGCCATATTTTTGTTACCGCTTCCCACAATCTATCATACTAATAAAAGAAATTGTTGAACCAAAGCCTAACAAATTATGTATTTAAACTGTGATAATGTGTATAAATACTTTAAAACCTACAAATTGCATCGATAAGAGCAACTCGGTATAAAGCCCTATGAAAAATAGCGGGGCTTAACCCTTCAGGGGCACGTCGGGGCAGGTAATTAGTAACATTTGTTATACGTCTGATGTAAACGTAGATGTTAGGCTTTTACGACAAAAGTCATTGTGATACCAATGTGTCATATTTTTACCGACTTTTTCTTTGAAATGGAGGAGGTTCTGTATTTAATTTCACATTTTAATAATAAATAGCTAATATAGGCTGGTCAAATAACACTTGGTCGCCCACAGAGGGGTCGGTACAAATTTCAGAATAACATTTCAATATAATTCATAAAAGTTGGTACTCTTACACTTGTTTTTTGTATTTTTTTTTCAATAAAGTACGTAACATATATTATTTTTTAACTTTTTCTTTACTTGTATTGTAATTCCACGGGAATTTCGTAGTGACAGTATCCTTAAATATTTTCTATATATATATATATATATATATATATATATATATATATATATATATATATATATATATATATATATATATATATATATATATATATATATATATATATATATATATATATATATATATATATATATATATATATATATATATATATATATATATATATATATATATATATATTTAGCTTCACGCTATATCACGCTATATCCCGCACGAGGCAGGGTAGGCTGAGGTAACCCGGGAACCTAGTGTTAAGACACTCCGTTCCACTTCCGTTCCCCACTATATTTTATTTAATAATAAATTTTATTTCTTTTTATTGACGGATAAAGGAATAATAAAATAAACCTATAAGGGTTCCGTCTTTTCCCTATAAGGTACAGAACACTCTTATGCAGGGTGGTCATACCAGGGAGTCCAGTATAAAAACACTCCGTTGTCCACGCACCGTCAATATTTCGACACATTGTGTGCCAAGTGGTGGAACTCAACTGCCGCGCTTTGCCCTGATATCAAATCAAAATCTAAACAATACGTTTACCTTAGTAGAATTTAAACTCATAACATCCATGTTTAGCGCCAAACTCTTTCAAAAGTAAAGCTTTCCCTGTACAATAACAGTTTCATTTGACTTAAAATACAAAATCATATTTACTACAAAACTTATTTTCATGCAAGATAAGTGCGTAGGTCTTACATTCGCTTATTCCGCCTACATTTATTATATATTCACCGATAATATCACTTTAACGCGAACTAAGTGTATATAACAAGGCTTTATTCTATTCTCGAAACAATATTCCAATTTTAGCTTACCTCCTATGGTGTTTGTTTTACTTTTTTTTGTAGTAGAAATGTTGAATATTCTATTTTCTACGGTCTATGATTATTCAGAACTTCGGAACACTACGCCGCTTTAATATAACAAGAAAAGCGTTGTCAATATCGAATTCAATATGTACACTGTACATATATACTCATTCATACTTAGCTTCACGCTGTATCCTGCACATGGCAGGGTAGGGTCAGTTTTTTTTTTGAAATCATAAAAAATAATCGTAGCGTGACAACTCTGTGATACATGATTATTGCGCAGCTACAATAGTTGAAGTACTCGTGTTGGCCGGTATTTTTACCATGTTTTATTTATTTACCACTCACATAGATCTTATCGTTATATAATATAATCTATAGCCTTCCTCGACAAATGGGTTATTTAATGCAAAAAAGTTTTTTTTTCAATTGCACTAGTAGATCCTGAGATAAGCCCGGTTAATAAACAATCAGAAAAAGAAACAAGAGGCCTGTCGTGGCGCAGCGGCACAAGCGTGTGACTGTAACCGACAGGTTCTGGGTTCTATCCCCAGTCGAGGAAATGAAATATTCAATATTTTCAATTTAAATATTTATTTAGTTTCATTTCTTCGCTCTAGTAATAAGGCAAAGCGCGGCGTTGAATTCCGCCACTCAACACGCAATGCCTCAAATTCGGCGGAAGGTGGGAACGGAGTGTCTTAACACTAGGTTCCCGGGTTACCTCAGCCTACCCTGCCTCGTGCGGGATACAGCGTGAAGCTATAAAAAAAAAGAAAGAAACAAACAAACAAGCTTTATAAATACAGAAGATCACCCGTGTTGGGTATAGGCTGTAATTTATGTTACCTTATTTTTGGCAATAATATTTAAAAGAATTAAAGCAGGCGAAGCCGCGTTTTGGCCGCTAGTATAGGCCGCTAATTATATAATTACAAAATAAACACACATTAAAAATTCGTAAACAAAATGAAATTTCATATTACTTAATAAATGTGTATATAAAATTATTAAACTAATTACCGACGGTTAATAACTGAGTATTTAACCGTGACTGTAGTTATTTGCATAATAGCATATAAAGTTCAGCAGTAACAGTTAAAATTGAGAGTTCACTATAGAAAATTAATATTTATTATAATGAATATTATAACTGTACATATTTTATTAAAATATATATGAACCGGCGACCTGCCCGTGACTTTACCCGCTTTGACGACACAATTATTTATTTAGTAATATAAATAACTTTTGGGTTCTAATATCTATATTTATATAGCATTTTAATGTCTTGAGGCCAGTCGTGGTCGAAAAAGTAAGATACTTGATATTATTCAAAACAAACATTTAATATTTTCATTCCTTCGCTCCAGTAACAAAACAAAGCGCGGTGTTGTGTTCCACAACTCAACGCGCAATTTCTCAAATACGACGAAAATACTAAGTTCCTTATGCTTACCCTGCCATGTATGGATTATAGATAAAAACTAAAAAAAAAGAAATGATAATAATATTTTTCTCATTTTGGCACAACGAGAGTGGCCTTAAGTAGGAAACGAAAGTGTCTTAATACTAGGTCCCTAGGTTCCCTTTTCCTTAATAACAAACTGACTACATCTCTAAAATACACCTACATCTCTAAAATAATAAAATAAAAAACTTATATTTATTAATATTGAATCCAGTTGAAAGTGCAACTTTTTGTTGAACAATGATGCCATGTTCAGATAGCGGGACGTATTGTTCTGTGACACAACCATCTAGATACTTATGTGTTAAGGGCTAGTTATATGGTGTTTACATTTTATATTTACTATTACAGCAGAGAAAGTTAAATATATTTTTGAGCTCAACGCTATAATAGGCATAAAAACAGTATGTTTGTGATTGAGCTGCGAAACTCAACGCCGTATCGAACACACAACACGATGTAGGCCTAAAATATGATCCGTCTAATACTTACTTAGCAATTAATGTTAAATACAGTACGTTGATAATACAGCGACATTAACACTAGGTGCTCAAGTTTCCTCTGCCTACCCTGCTACGTATGAGGTAGTGTAAACCTAAAAAAAACTTAATTAAATAATATTTTATTAATTAGTTCTTATATTGCCATAAGATTTTAAACAAGAATGTCAGGAATTCATCAAAAAAATGGGAAATGGTACAAAGTGTCTTTGTCCATGCGTAGGATACAGGAGTAAAGCAGAGTAAAGCAGTAATTATTTCTTTAATACTAGCGGTACTTGGAAATAGTGTCGCGCACTCAAGAGAACTACATGTAGTACAATAACTAAGATAATTGATTTTTAACAATGGCAAAATAAATAAAAAAATTAAAATAAAAATAGTATAGAAAGTCATCCCCTTAAATGATATCTTACTATGTGTAGAAAATAAGAAGAGTACAGCCTAACCCGTCAAGCCTTACACACTTCGTCATTTGAGATATTGTTGCCATAACCTATACTTTGCACCTTACATGCGTGCTGAGCAAATATAAATTTTAAGTTATTTCTTATGATAAAATACGATTGTATTATATTTCAAATTCAAAATACTCTCTCTCTTTCTCTCAGCTTCACGCTGTATCCCGCACACGACAGGGTAGGCAGTGTAAGGAACTCAACGCCGCGTTTAGCCTTGTACCAGAGCGATGAAATGAAATATGAAACATTTAAAAATTGAAAATATTAAATATTTCATTTCGTCGAACCCTATTCGATCGAACCCAGAACCTGTCAGTTGTTACAGTCACAAGCTTGTGCCGCTGCGCCATGACAGGAACTCAATGGAAGGAAAGGAAATCAATTCAAACTATTTGTATAGAAAATTAAAACATTTATTAAAAACCCCTTTTCAAAAACAAGATTTGTAGTTTATTTTTCCACTGTATTTTATGAATCAATTATCCTTTGATAGTCATATTAAATGAATTGAACAAAACTCTATTATACGCCATCTTGTTGTGGCAGCCATTTTGGATTGAAAACAATATTAGTTAGACACTGAGAAAGTAAGTCAAATTGAGTGTGAAAGATTTTACATATAGTAAGTTAAAATAAAAATTAAAATAAAGTAAATTAAAATAATTTTTAAATTTAGCAAAATTCGTGTATATTATATATTGGAATAAATAAAAATATTTAAATTGAAAATAATCCACATTTTATTTCCCTCTAGTGTGGGTCGAACCCACACCCTATCGCATTAAAAGCACATGCTTGTGCCCCCGTGCCACGATAGGCCACAACAAACAGGCCTCACAAAATATCCATTTGAAATTTATCAATCAATCTAAACGGAAACAAACATTAATCTCCAAGTACTCTACTCATCGCAACTTCCTAACTAAATACTTATAGAATGACAAATAATTTATAAATAAACGGAGAGACATTATAAAACAATCATAACAAGAATCTCCACCATTATCAAAGACGTGCCATATCGCGATTGGATACAAAAGTTTTTATCTATGAAAGTTATTATAGCTCCATGTTTTATTCTGAACTTCTAGTTGGGGTGACGAACAATAAATCAATGTGTCGAATAATTGCTTTTCATTAGGAGACGTTGAAATCAAAAGTAAGTAATCACGGCCCGGGTATTAATAAGGCGTGCAAGAAATAAGTAACTTGGAAGTTTAAGGAAGCTTTCAAAGTTGAGTTGGAGACGGTTGAGTTGAGTTAAGCATTGGTCTACTGTACTACGTTTCATTTTCTTAAGTGCGTGTCACAAAGATTATATTTAAGTTTTAAAAAAAAACAACTTTCCACATACTTTTTGCCCGCACATGGCAAGGTAGGGTAGGGGAGAATCTAGTGTTAAGATTCTCCGTTCTCACTAGGACACTTACATCCTTCACTTTCGGGAAAATGAGGTGTTGCACGCTGTTACTTAACTATACTTTGTCATTTTACCAAAGAGAAGAAATTAAATATTTAATTTCAAATTATATGGTGTTTACGGTCCTACGCTTGGATACTGGCGCCATGACAGGTCTTTGTAAGACAATTCGTTGGGTCTTGGCGGTATAACATACAGGCCAGAAAAGTTCTTTATAAAATTTTTAAAAGCTTAAAATGCTTATTCTTATACCTTTTTTTCTACATCTAAGTCAATTTATTCCATATTTATTAATAAGAATGATAACTGGTATTACAAATGTGGGATATCCATGAGGTTTCGGTTAACGATTTAATAGCGAAAATCCCCAATCTTAAGAGATTATCGCTTAGCTGTTGGATCAAGAACCGGATGTAGAAGGCGGTATTACTTGAGTCCTAGCCACCAATAGCCAATATAGTAAACATATATATACATCATTATAGTCACATAAGTCTAATTATAAGAAAATTTAGAAATATTAATAATGTAAAGAAATGTGACAACAAAAGGTAAAGGTACCATAGATAGGGTAGGGTAAAAATAATAATGTGCTAATTCCTTTCTTTATATTGCCATAAGATGTTACATTCATATATATATATATCTATATAAAAGTTTCTCCCAAAAATACATTTTGAGCCAAAGTTCTATATATGTCATAAATCATAACCTTATCAAATATTGGATTTGAAATAATTTCGTTACCAGTGCCGCTATCAGTTACATCAAAATAAAATGTTGGAAATAAATAGACATACTGTTACAATGTTCTTTTCAGTTTCAAGCTGTGTTCCTCACGCAAGATACGCAGAGGAAACTATGGAAGCTAGTCTTAAGAAAAACCTTTTCAAGTGAAATATTTTCGATCCGCCTTTTTCCGTTAAACTAAAGTTATTATCATAACTAATTAATATATATACTATTTATTTTTTTTAATTTCACGCTATATCCTGCATACGGCCTGGTAGGTAGAGGAAACCTGAGAATTTATTGTCAAGAAATGCGTGTTTGAGAGGTGGAGCTCAACTCCGCGCTTTGTCTTGTTACTACAGCGACGAAATGAAAATATTTAATATTTCATTTCCTCGAATGGAGATGCTTCTGTCCCTGCCCAATGACAGGTCTCATAGAGATACCATTATTGAGAAATGTATAATATAGCCTAGCATTAAGCATGCAAACGCTTGCTCCAACCAACTTCCATTGCACACTGGACTACATAGCTTCCTCGTACATATTAATAAATAAATTTAAATTTTAATACGTGTACATGCGGGCGACAGAATTTCGTAAAGTTTTGTAGCGCGAGTGGTCTCACAATTTATGCTGTAACATTTAGAGTTTCTAACAATCGGTGCGTTGCCGTCGCACGCCACTATATATAATTTGTTATATATTTTAATTATAATCGTAAATGCTTTATTTTGTCTCGTTGTGTTGAAAGAAAATACGGAACGTAACGGATTATTTCAACACTAGGTTCCCAAGTTCCCTCTGCATACCCTGTCATGAGCGGGATACAGCGTGAAGCTGCTTGCAACTAACTACTTTATTCTACGTAGGATGTAGAGTTCCATTACTTACACACTTGACTACCACCTTCCGTATAAGTAATTATACATATAATAAATTTGTAACCCAACACTGTCTGTACGTTGAATATATCTAATAATGTTTTTTTCAATTTTTATCTGTTTTTATTAAATACCGTTGCTATTCATTTATGACTTTTATTTAAAAACCACATCGATTTGTATAACTTTGTTGGACACGCTGTTTTTGCTACATTTTTCTCGAATTCCTGGTGAAACCGGAGGCAAAAAATAAGCTCCTGTAGCTACCAAATTTCATAATTTATTTACACTCATTATTTGGCACTTTTTACTAACTGTGCCCGTAAGAAAAAGAAAAAAAAAACTTTCTTCATACAAAAATGACCCACCCTGTACGCGCCAATCACAGAAACAGCGAAGTAGATTTAGATTATGATGCAGTTTTCATTTTTATATTTTAGCAACCTTCCTTTAACAATAAATATTTGTTTCATTTATATCGGTATATAAATAAAAAAGTAAAGTAAATAAAGTAAAATAAAGTAAATAATGTTATTAGAACAAGAAATATAAAAAAAATAGCGTGATTCAAGCGGGCGAAGCCGCTAGCGGTACGCTTTAGCACATATTGCAGCTCGTGGGTAGTTAGAAAAAAATATTTTGACAAAACATATTTTCCTAAATGTAAAAGGATCACACTTTACAATACCACCTCACCTCATTACAAGTAACCTAGACACCATATTTTCTTTTTAATCAATCGCAAACGTCAAAGACTTTACAGTACAGTGGGGATGCAATTAAAAATTGCTTTGTACGTGTCCCGTCTAGTCCCGCCTTTAGCGGATTTACGAAACCGCCGCTACGCCTTAATTAAATTTTAAATTTCAAACATTCACACTTTGCGTGCAAAGGGCTCTGTGGAGCCTTTGTTTTTTGTTTAGTGAGATAATGGGGAAATGAAAATAAATGAGTTATTATCATTCTTCACATGGAGATATCTATTCCAAGGTCGCTGTGCCTACTATAAGATCATTGCGCTAAGGTAGCCTTAGTTGCCACGAAGATTCTTACTATTTTTTTTATCTTTGAAAAAGAAAAAAAAATATATATATATATATATATATATATATATATATATATATATATATATATATATATATATATATATATTATATATATATATATATATATATATATATATAAAAAAATATATACAAATTTGAACGTACCGTTTAAACCACCACCTCTCATGTAAATAGCACAGTGTAGGCAGAGGTTACTTGAGAAGCTAGTGCTAAGACACTCCGTTCCCATTAAACACTTTCGTTCCTCACTTTCCACCGAATTGACGCATTTCGTTATAAATAGCGAGAATCAACGCCATACTATGCTTCGTTACCAGAGCGCTTGTGCCTTTACGCCACGACATACCTTAATTTTTGAAGCTATGTACTTATTTCTTTTTTAGTGCAGAAATCTTAGACCGTGCTTAAGAAGCGCGGGTTCGAATACCGCCACGTTCAAATATTCATGTGACATAGAAAAAAGTACGTCGAAACTCGTTTACGTTGTATATTTAATATTTTTAAAAATATTTAATATTTTCATGTCTTCGCTCGGGTTAAAAGGCAGAACGCGGCGTTGAGTTCCGCCATTCAAGACTCAATATCTCAAATTTCGTGGATGATGGGGAACTGAACGAAGTATACCATATACGTACCCTGCCATGTGCGTAATACAGCGAAAAGCTTAAAAAAATCATAAAATGTCGATGTTTTATACAAATTCAAGTAAACAACACTCAGACGTCTCTCAGACATACGTACTCGTATATATCATAGATAAACTTAGACAATGCGAGGCTTACGTGTAGAGTGCACTAACCACTGGATATGTACGTATCCACCACCTGCATGTTCCATATATGGCAGCTGGATTTCATGTATGTATTTTAAAGTATTTATTTAGATATATATATTTTTTAGTATTATCATTAAGAATCTGCTTAGTGAAGTATTTTTTTTTTTTCATTTCTTTTCTCTATTTTTTGCTTAGGAAAATCAGAAAGTAAAAAAATCGCACTCCTTAGAAACATTTCAATATATAAATAATATATAATTAATTTTGAAACTTACATCTTTTTTTTTTATGTAAGTAGCAAAAATATTTTGTGGTTATACGTTCTGGGTTAAATTTCAAAAATATTGCAAAGGTACTATATTATATGTGAATTAGAGAAAAAACCATATTCTTATTATAGAATTATTCTAAAAAGCGATTTTGCTATAAAAAAAATCAAAAATATATTAAAACATTCCAAAACTTTACCAAAGATACATTTTACAAAAATCCCATAGACGCCCGCGTTAAATTTATATAAATAAGTACCGTAGCTACACATAGAGCCGGCATGAGTATTTTTTATGTAAAAATCAGCGACTACTCTATAGAAACATTAGAGGCGAACGCTCCAGGCGATTTATTTAAAACTACGAGTACACGTTCGAATACGGCGCGACGTGCTTACGGAAATACATTGAAATGAAGAGAAAGGTATTTGACGATACATTTTTTATGGAACGTAGCGTTTTTTTAAATTAACAAAATGTGAGGGCAGGTGGAAATATTTTTTTATTTATAATTAAGAGACTGTTATTTTGGTTTTGGCCTTAAGTGTATACTTATTTTTAGTATGAATTGATAAGTATGATTTCTGAAAGCCGTCGTGGCTTAGTGGATGAGAGTATGGCTATACGAACGATAGTAGCAAGTTCTCTATTTGGAAAGTAAATATATTTGAATTATCACATTTTACTCTCGCTAGTAGGCAGAATATAGCGTTAAACTCCACCATTAGATACAAATTGAAAGAGCACCTTACATATTATGCTTATATTTATCTGTACTGATAGTAAATCTGTAACTTATTACTGTCGGTACATGGAAGGTATATTAAAGAAATCTTTTTGGCTGGCAGTGTGTTTGTCTGTGCGCAACTCACTACTATGTGCAAATCATCAGAAACGGCTAACGATTAAGGTTTTAATGTAATTGTTACTTTTATATTTTGGCAACTCTCCCTCAACATGTATGTTTTATTTTATTTCAATCGGTTAGATTAGAAAAAAGTTATTTCAATTTGAAATATTTAGTTCGACAATGTTTATTATTTTTTATTTTTTTTATTTTTTATTAGTTTTTTTATTAATTTTGGTGAAATTTAATATTTCAATGTATAGAAAGTGTTTTAAAAGTGATAATGGTATTAATAGAAAAATAGAGAGAGAGTAATTGAAATTTGTATATAAAAAACTGTAATTCTATCGTGCAAAGCCGCTAGTAGGGGTAGCCTGCTAGTATTAAATAAAAATATGTTATTTTAAATCTTACTGTATAACGTATATAATAAACTAAAGAGGGGGAACCTTGTGTTGAAATACTTCCCTTGAAAAAATGGTGAAACTTAACATTTTGTTGTCACCAGAGCGTAAAAATTAAAATTATTCATTAAAAATCGAACCAACGACCCTCGTATTCACAATTATACTTAACACCAAAAACAACTAAACAACATAAATAATTATACATTCATTTCACTTTTAAATTAAACAATAAATAAGCTGGTTGAAACAAAAACAAAAGTTTTCAGTTTCAGTCATCAGCCGCTACTTCATTTCAATTCTGCTGATTAAAGCGCTTGCATAAAAGCCATGTAATTATTCATCATAAAGACAAACTAACTTTCAAATTGATGAAGCCTTGAAAATTCAGAAATTAATCACAGAAATTAAGAACTAACTAGTGGTTGACAAAAAGCTGTGATAGACTGAAGTTTCTAAGTGCCGTTGAAAGTGTGAAATCTTTTTGTTTTCTTAAACGATTTTACTTGTGATGGAAATTAAAATGTGTAGACGTCTGTTATGGCGCAGATGCAGGCGCACATGCATGCAGACAGGATGTGGGTTCGATCTTCAATAGAAGAAATGAAATACATTCAAATTAAATATTTAATTATTTATTTCTGTACTCTGGTTACAAGGCACAACGCGGCGTTAAGTTCCGACACTCAACACACAATATCTCATAGTCAGCGGGAAGAGAGCTCTAAGATGAACGTGAGTCTAAGGTTTCCCTCTGCCGACCCAGCCAAGTATGGAATACATTGATTGATGGAGATTGAAATTTAGCTTCAAAAATACTATTGAACAAAAATTATTGTCATTCCCACTTTGAGCTAACCGGAAATCGATAGATGTCTTTCTAATCTCATATATAAGAAGAATGTAACGAAAGCAAAGAAAATTAGAATATTAAATATTGAAACTGAAATTATTAAATATTTCATTTCCTCGAGTGGGAATCGAATACACAACCTTCGTGTTTAGAGTCACATGCTTGTGCCCCTGCGCCACGACAGGCCTCGAAAACTATGACATAACAATAAAATGTATATATAAACTTTCATCAAGAACAAAAGGATTTATTTGTATGACAAAAGATAATTTAAATTTAAGGCGAACAAACGAGACAATCTTTACGTGTCATTTAAACGGACCTCTGGGGGCAGATAAAAGTTCCACAATAAAATTTTACGCCCCAGATTGGATAAGAACTTTCATTTTCACTTTGAGACGTCCTTCGAAGTTTTCTTGTGAAAAAATATGATGTGTGTGTGAGGCTGGCTTTTTTGGTGATTACTGTTTTAAAATAATATATTGTATATAAAAATTTAATAGATATTTTAAAGTAGTAGTAAATATCACGGAACTTAACGCCGATACTTCTTTTTACCACAGATTGTGAATTTGATCTCAGAACTAAATTATCGTGTGGAAAATCAGATGTGTGTGAATCACGTGCACTATATAGTCGAATCACGAAAAGTAAAAAATGAAAGGTAAACACACTATTTTTAAAAACAAATTATGTTAGTATATCTATTGTAACTATGAAAATTGAATCTTTATATTCCTTTGCTTTGGAAAGAAAAGGAACTGCGGCGTTGAGTTCCACCATTCAACACGCAATGTCTCAAAAATAGAGTATGAAGTACTAAATGCAAGATACACTATGTAAATAAAAAATAATAATAATAATAAATAATATATAATTTCTAAAACTGTAATTTAGTTACTCTACACAAAATACTTCCAGAATTCGGCGGAAAGTGAAGACCGTATGTGTCTTACTAGGACCAAAATATCCTAATACTAGGTTCCCAGGTTCCCAGGTTCCCCACCCTTGCCAATAAAAAAAAACCAAACGAAAACATACCTATTTCTATTTAATACTCGTATCTACCTAGAAAGT
The DNA here is from genome assembly GCA_019049475.1 of Eueides isabella. Taxonomy (NCBI): domain Eukaryota; kingdom Metazoa; phylum Arthropoda; class Insecta; order Lepidoptera; family Nymphalidae; genus Eueides; species Eueides isabella. The sequence goes on from CM032397.1 coordinate 1,049,843, forward strand.
CAAATAACTTACCTCCTGGAACACTGCCACGGTCGGTTATTAACACTTGCTCTTGGCAGTCGGTGTGACAAATGACGCTGATATGAAGAAACCTTGCACTAACATATTTAGTTATATAGCTCTGGAGTATTGTGGAATTTAGTCTATTTATTAGTACTTCTTACTTTATTAGACTATATTCTTCAGCTGTGCATATTAGTGTTGGCAAAGGAGACTTGGGAACCTAGGAGTAAGGTTAAATTAATCTCCCGTTAAAACACTTCCGTTTCGATGCCCACTTGTCATTGAATTCTGGAGACATTGCGAGTTAAGTGGCCAAAACTCAACGTTGGGTTTTGCTTCGTTGTCACAATGGGAAAATAAAAATATATAATAGTTAATTTTCTCTGCGTTACGTAAGTGCATTTCAATAATTTTATTTTATATATCGGCCTATCTTGGTTAAGTATGTATGTATATAAAAAAACAAATTCATAGTTCCACAGATCACATTGTTTTTTGCAAAGCATAGTTTTTTGCAAAGCATAGTTGACATAAGGTAGCCTCTGGTTAAGACACATATTTTTTATATTATTCTCTATTTTCGACATATTTTATATGAGTTTAAAATAATAAATTGAGCGGCGGTGCTTAACGCCGCTTTTCGTTGACTCTTACGATTAGGGATCGAATCTATGACTATCTTATTGTAAGCCAGTTGCACGCAAAGCCATTGCGCCAAGACAGCCTCAATCCTACTTTTGAGATTATCCATGGTAATTCAAATAAAGCCATCATGACAATCGAACTCCGTTACTGTTATTTTAATAGCTGTAGTGAATTCGATCGTCGAAAATATTAAAGTCACAAATAAACAACAAATTTGATGATTAAAACTTTTCAAAGAATCCCATGTTTTGAATAAAAAATAACGCTGCATATATATGAAACAATAAATATAATCTGTTGAAAAGATTCAGTTCGTCAGAACAGTAATTTTATTACGAGATTGTCTTTGTTTCAATACGAACGTGACTAACTCAACGACATCATTGTAGGTTCAAAATCATTTTATAATAATATCAGTTAGATAGTGATGTTCTTTTTTTTTTAACAATTATAAGAGACGCAGGACTTGTGGAAGACTTCCACTAATACCAACTTTGAGTTTTGTCAGCCTAGACTTTTCAATCACCGTGAAATAATATATTATTTTTTTTATTTTTTCGCCCTGGTAACAAGGCAAAGCATTTGTTGTCACCACTCAACACGTAATGCCTCAAATATGGCGAAACAGGTGAACAGTGGAAGTATCTTAATAAGAACGGAGTGTCTTGACACTAAGCCAATAACTATACAAGATCTAAATGATGTCTATCTACACAAACATATGCGGGATATACAGCGTAAAAATGACAAAAAAGACAGAACAATCGCTGCAATAATGATTTTTCCTATTTCAAATTTACTACCTTCTTATCATATTATAATCACAGTTCAATTAACTACTGTACTACAGGGTAATTACACAAGTTTCAAAAAAAGACAGAACAATCGCTGCAATAATGATTTTTCCTATTTCAAATTTACTACCTTCTTATCATATTATAATCACAGTTTAATTAACTACTGTACTACAGGGTAATTACACAAGTTTCAAAAAAAGACAGAACAATCGGTGCAATAATGATTTTTCCTATTTCAAATTTACTACCTTCTTATTATATTATAATCACAGTTCAATTAACAACTGCACTACAGGGTTATTACACAAGTTTCAAAAAAAGACAGAACAATCGATGCAATAATGATTTTTCCTATTTCAAATTTACTACCTTCTTATCATATTATAATCACAGTTCAATTAACTACTGTACTACAGGGTAATTACACAAGTTTCAAAAAAAGACAGAACAATCGCTGCAATAATGATTTTTCCTATTTCAAATTTACTACCTTCTTATTATATTATAATCACAGTTCAATTAACAACTGTACTACAGGGTAATTACACAAGTTTCAAAAAAAGACAGAACAATCGATGCAATAATGATTTTTCCTATTTCAAATTTACTACCTTCTTATCATATTATAATCACAGTCCAATTAACTACTGTACTACAGGGTAATTACACAAATTTCTCATATATTTAAGGACTAAGACGCTATAAAGACGCGTTATGAGTAACACGAACAGTTGAAAGTAATCAAAGAGACGTAAAATTTGTTAGATTATCCCAACGAAAGCTCACTTATTAAGTTTAAAGGGCGGATCTCAAAATGCTGGATATGCCTAATTTTTATATAGAAATGCTGTTTACAGTTATCATTAATCTATATTTGATGGTAAAGAGAACCTGGGAAATTATCAATTTTTTTGACTTATTTTATTATTATATTTACAAGTTATATTTATTTTTGAATATTTTTTCTTTAATATTTTGGTCGTGACGCAGGAGCACAGATATTCCACAACAACTGTTAGTGCGACAGGTTGTGGGTTCGATCCTTACTTGAAGAAATGAAATATATTAATTTCATATGTTCGCTCTGGTAACATGCCTAAGCCCGGCGTTTAATTTCGCTGAAATTTGGGAACTGAATGGAATACCTTAACGCTTACCATGTGCGGGATACAGCGTGAAGCTGAAAAAAATATTTTGCTTCTTAGCACGGAATATCTTTAAATTTGGGCGCAGAATAGGGAACAACATACTAGCTTCATCCTACCCCCCCTACGAAGTACAACGTAAAACTATTTATAAATATTTATATAAATCAGCACATCCAGCACGTCACAAGTAGTTCGAGAACAGCTCATAGCCCAAGATTATTGCAAGGAACTTTGTTCCTACCTACTCTATTTGCGGCAATGTTTATGGACCATTTAGAACGAGAAAACTAGTAGCTGTAGTAATGAAAACAGAGTGGACCCATCGTTATCATGGGATAAGCGGGGCTTAGCGGCTTACTGATCTAAGTTATTAAACGTGTCGTTAGAGATAGTTTTTATGTATGTATTTATATATAAAATATATGTTATTTAGTGCTTGGGGCAGTTATAATATAAATAATAGGGCCTGTTGTGGGGCATAGGTACAAGCGAGCGATTGCAAACGCGAGGTACTCAGTTCGATCTCCACTCTAGGAAATTCAATATTTTTATTTCCTACCTCTAGTAAAGAAAACCTGGCATTAACACGAAATGTTATAAATAAGCGGAAAGTGGAGAACAGAATGGAGTTTCTTAACATTAGGTAGCCAAGTTTCCTCTGTCTTCACTGCCATTTTTGGGATACAGCGTGAAGAAAATTTGGAAATGCATAAACTTGACAGATGCTTTTTTGTAAATAAATAGTTTTATAAGAAATATATGGGGTTTAAATCACGTACGTTCAAATTATGGTACAATTTTATTTCTTTTCTCTTTTTTTCCAGCTTTACGCTGTATCCTACACATGTGAGGTAGGTAGGCAGAGTAAATTTGAGAACTTATGCCCTTGGAACAAGGCAAAACACGGCGTTGAGTTCCGCCACTCAACACGCAATGCCTCTAATTCAGCGGAAAACGGGGAACGGAGTGTCCTAACACAAGGTTCCCAAGGTTCCCATGTGTGGGATATAGCGCGAAGCTGAGTGAGTGAGTAAGTATGCCCCTGTACCAAGACAATCATAATTCTACTTAAAAACGCTATAATATAAAACTTACAAATAAAAAGCTCCCAAAATTTACTATACTTTTACTATAAGCTTATTTAAAGTCATGTAACAAATAGCGAACTTATCTTCTAACAGTCGTAGGAGCGAACGCTATAAAGACAGCTTTATCCGCACTAAGTCCGCACTGTATCAGTTTAGACCTAGGACGTTGGGATTAAACCTAAGGCTAGGTTAACTGAATTTTAAATTACTTTGTTATTTTACTTTTTCTTTTTTTTAGCTTCATGCTGTATGGCGCTTCAGAGGGAACTTGGGAACCTAGTGTTAGGATATTCCGTTTCCATTAACACATTCCGGTGGAAAGTGGAGGAAGATATGGAAATTCATGGGAAGAATGGAAATTGTTCTCATTTTTCCGCCATTGCGTATCGTATGGCAGAACTCAACGCTGTGCTTTCCTTTATTACCAAATCGTGGAATATTAAATTATCGAACTTCATTTCCTCGGGTGGGAATCGATCCTACAGCTTGCGTGTACCATATCCAGGCATATTCCATAGCCCTCAATTTCATTGTTCTGGTATAGGAAAATGCAGTATCTTAACATTAGGTTCCCTCGGTCCTGGCAAGGTAGGAAACTTCAACCTATACGAGATACAACGTAAATTAAAAAAAAATACAGAAAAAATATTCAGCGTTCCTAACACCTAAGTACCGCTACCGTCACATACATATTAGTGCTTTTAATCAATTGAAATGCAATCACGCTACCACATCACACGGCGCGATTACAGCTAAGGGGTTTTACAAACTTAAATAAAGTAATGTACGAAATAAACTTGTAACAATTTGAAATTATTTTTTTGTATATATTTATTTTTTCCATTCCTCACTTTTCGCCGAATCCTTGAAATATTGCGTGTTGAGTGACGAGCTCAACGCCACGCTATATATACCTCTTTACCAATGCAATTAAATGAAAATATTTAATATTCAATTGCCTCAAGCGAGAATCGAACCAGCTTATCATTACTATAACAAAACAATAAATAATTCAGCTTCACTTTGTATCCTGAACATGGCAGGGCAGGCAGAGGCTTGTGTTAAGACACTCCATTTCTTCCCCCACATTCTACCGAATTTCAGACATTGTGTGTATTTCAAGTGGCGGAACTCAAAACCACGCTCTGTCTGACAACCAGAGCAAAGAATTGATAATAATATTCTATTTGAAAATTTTAAATATTTTACTTTTTTGTTGACTTGACTTGTTTGCAGTTATACGCTTGCCCCTGCGCCACGACAGGCTTCTTACCAATAAATAATAAATACATAAAATCGTTTGCAGCCGCCCTAACACCATACATTACGAATAACAAGCTAATAAGACGTATTTGGTTATAATTAACTCGGCTGATGGTGACATCTGCGGGTTTCGAAGCAAAATGAAATGTACGCTAATATAATTATATTGTGTAATGTGAATTGTGTTTATTGCGTTTTATTTGTGCAAGTCCTTTGTAAATTTTGTTTTTTGAGTTATTAATATAAATTAATGATTATGAAGCTTTTCGTGATGCAAGAGTACAAAGTTCGATCCCGAGTGAAGGAAATTATTAAATATAATAATATGTAGTGAATATATTAAATAAATAAAATATGGAGTAATTACGATAAATAATCTTGTGACAAGACATTTCGTACCCATTAAGTCTTCCGTTGCCCATTTTCAGGAGGCCTTGCATGTTAAGCGAACGAAAAGAAAACATTAAATATTTCATTTGAATATATTAAATATTACATTTTCTCAAATGGTGATCCCACCCACAGTCTGTCGCGATCGCGATAAATCTTAAGCAAAACACATCCTTATTTTTTTTATAGCTTCACGCTGTATCCCGCACTAGGCAAGGTAGGCAGAAAGAACTCGGGAACCTAGTGTAAAGACACTCCGTTCCACTTCCGTTCCCCACTTTTCGCCGAATTTGAGGCATTGCGTGTTGAGTGGCGGAATTCAACGCCGCGCTTTGCCTTATTACCAGAGCGAAGAAATGAAACATTAAATATTTAAATTCAAAACACATCCGTTTACCATTTATCACCAAATTCATAAGGCATCGTGTGTTAAATAGCACAACTAAACGCCGCGCGTTGTTTTATTACCGGATCAAAAATTAATATGTAAATATTATTTTCCTCAAGTTGGAAACGAAACCACAACCTATCACGCTTACAGTTTCACGTGTGCCCCTGTGCTACGACTACCCTTATAACTCTAAGTTATTTTCACTCCACGAAAAGCGACATATAAATTACAAAATAAAACCATAAATTAATTCAATTTAACAAATGAATAAAGTAAAAGCTCTTACAAACGGCCTTTAAGCTTAATTTTTTCGCTTTTTAAGTCGCAACTCCATAAAAGTGTATCTTCAGACGGAACAAGCTCACTATAACTCAATTCTTATCTCAGTATCTTGACCGCGGCGTCGTTTAAATTAATTAAAATTAGTTGTCTGCAATCGCTTAAGTAATTTTCTTTGTTTATATTTTTAGCTTCAGAGTAGACAGAGGGAACTTGGGAACCTAGTTTTAAGTGGTTGATTTTAACGCTGCATTTTGCATAGTTACCACAGAGTAGAAAAGAAAATGTTTTTCTCGCACTGGTTACTCGGCGGTCGTGGATTCAAGGCCCACGCGGGGAATTAATTATTTAATATATTCATTTTCCTTTTCTCTGAAAACAAGAAGAGGAGTGGCTTTGAGATTCTCCATTCAATACGGAACAATACGGAAATTGTAAAGAGAATAGAAGACATGGAGTGTTTTAATATGAATTTTCCCATAGTATATACAGGATAGGCTTTAAAGGCATTTTTACGGGATAGAACGAGAAGCTTAAGATGATTTCTGCGGATTTGACTTAATACTTAATACTATTAGGTTCATACCATATATATATATATATATATATATATATATATATATATATATATATATATATATATATACATATATATATATATATATATATATACAGCGACAGATGGCGCTGAATTAAAACAGGGAAGACAAACGCAAGTTTGTTTCTTGGAGTTTATTAAATTTGTATATTCTAAAGCTTTATTTATTTCTATTTAAGGCTATCATGGTTCAGTGGATCATTGTAGGTTCAAATTCTTATTAGGGGAAAATAAATAATAGATATCTATTATGGCACAGGGTTATGAAAATGTGACAGAAAACGTGACTCCTTGTGTGTTCTATCCTCCTACGCTATATCCCGCACGAAACAGGGTAAGCAGAGGGAACCCGGGAACCTAGTGTTAATACATTCCGTTCCACTTTTTTCCCCCTTTTCGCCGAATTTGGCATTGCTTGTTGAGTGGCGGAACTCAACGCCGCGCTTTGCTTTATTACCAGAGCGAAGAAATGAAACATTAAATATTTAAATTGAAAATATTCAACACGCAATCCATCCATAATGTGGCGGAAAGTGGGTAACGGAAGTGTCGCAATAGGAACAAAATGTGTTAACACTATGTTCCTAAATTCTCTTTGTCTACAATGCTACGTGCAGGATACAGTGACAAATTAACATTTTTTCTTCTTCCTTCTAGCTAGATTAATCGTAGTGATTATTTTTTTCATTTCATTCTCTTTCATCCTCAAACTTGGATAGAAAGTAGAGAAGGAAAAAACGCTATAATTCATCTTAGAAGGGAAAAGTCATATTTTTTTTACTGTTACCACTCCGTAACCCATGAATAATTATCTAGATTTTGCATATTGAGTAACGTAAGCTCAACGCCGCGCTTTCTCCTGTTACCAGAGCACGGAAATTATAGTAATTAATTCTCCAACTGGGAATTGAACCCATATCCGTGGGGTTTATAATCAAATTTTACTAAGAAAGTTTAATTATCTAAACTTGAGCTAAATATAATACTGATACCATTCTCTACTTCCTACATTTTTAAAAGATACTGCATATTTGCCAACCCCGTTTTACCGTATTAGTTAAATGGCCTGTATTGTTTCTTGACGATAAATTTTGAATATTACACTTCTATTTCCGTTACGCTCACAGAATAAGTACTAACGGAACGGTTAATTTGAAGTAATATTATTTGGCCGTCATGGCACTGGTGTCACAAGCGTGTGACTGTGACGGTCGTAGGTGTGATACCCAATCGGGGTAAGCAAATATTTATTATTTTGATTTCCTCGCTCTAGTAGGTTCCCAGGTTCCCTCTGCCCACCCAGCTAAGTGCGGAATACAATGTTCAGCTAAAAATATGTATTATTATTTGTAATGAGATTATTTTCGACTTTTTTGTTAGTAAAGGATACATTTTGTATTTACAATATTTTAAGTATATTATGTAGTAGTTAATTGTTAAATAGTAAATTTTTATATGTATAAAATATATTAATGGGATTTAGTAGATGCTTTGATAAGAAGACAAAACGCGGCGTTGAGTTCCGGCGCACAAGGAATTCTCGAATATACGACGAGTACGGAAATTTCTCTAATTCCTTACATACAGATGTATTCACTTATTTACGCATAGGTACTCGTATAAAATTAATTTTATTTAAATACTAATTCGTGTCTTTGAGTACTGCCGCATAGAGCTTTGAGTACATCAGTAAACTTAAAAAAAGCTTGAAAGCTTCAAAAAGTTAGCTTAGCTTCACTAATTACGTTAAAACAAGCACGTTTGAACTCAAACGCGAGCCGTGAAAATCTTGACCTATTTTGACATTTGGGATCCTATGGTAAAAAGTATGAAACGCTTTGCAACGTGTCGCAGTGTACAAAACTATAATCAAAAAATATTATCGAGGCTTGTCGTGGCGCACATCACATCTTACACAGCTAAATATTAATGGTTAAATTTAACTATTACAGTTAAACTAAAAGTTTACGAATAAACTATAGACATCTAGTGATGAAACACAGACAGTGTCACTTTTTAGTTTGTTCAATGCCCGCTGCGTCACATGGCGTTGGTTTTACGGTAATCTATGTGTTACTATTTTGTTTTAACAACAAGTTATCAACAACTTAATAATATTATAATTATAATACGTATTAAAGACGAGCTTTCTAGACATTTTTCTTTTCATGGCGGATTGTCGTTTTTTTACAAAAAATTGTATCAGCCATCTTGTTGTGGCGTCCATTTTGGCTTAATAATAAATTTGAGCGTAGACAAATTCATTGTCATTAGAACTGAAGCAATAATCCAAATTTTATTTCATTTGGGCTTGAAAGATTTACAATACACACATACTAAAACGTCAAGTCAAATAAAATATTCTAAAAAGATAATAGTTTTCCCTGTCTCGTTCTCTTCCCGGTTTTCCTTTTCCCGTAGTAATTTAAAAATCTTTCCTTAATATCTTAGAAGTAGAAGTACTCAATTACATTACGTTTGTGAGGCAAAGTGAGAATATCTATCATCATTCTTTTAATCAAACCCACAATCTTCATACTTACCTTCAGACTCTGTGCCACTGCGCTACACACGACGGATTGTGGACTTAAACGGGACGTAAAGATGCCTTTTATATTTAATTAAAATATTTATATATAAAAAAATATATTTATTTAGGTTTGACCTTGGTCTGGCGACCGACTTCATGAGGCAAAACGGCGTTGAGTTCCGCCATCCAACACGCTTTGCCTCCAAAGTTCGTCGAGAAGTGTCTTATAGTGTCTTCACACTAGGTTCGCTCATAGTCCTGCTCCAGTTTAGCTTGTAGTTAAAAAAATATTACCGATAAGCGATTAAATTTATAGAAAAAATATTAAAAGAATAGTTAGTCGGAGCTGTCAAAAATAAACACCACTGATTGCCAACATTTTTACAAGCTGTAGTCAAAACAAAAAAAAAACTATTAAAAAATACACTGCCATAGATGTTAAGTATATTGACTAAATAAAACGAGACATTTAAAATGTGTTCTTTTGTTAATGTAATATGGTTTTCCAGTTCGAATTCCATTAAAAAAAATATTTTCTTATGAATTGATAGTTTGCTTAACCGGAGAACAGATAAAAGGTTGATTATTCATTAGATTGTTATAAATATTATAGTAAAATGTAGCTTTTTAGCTTCATACTGTATCTCCAACCTACTGAATACCCAGGATACCTTGTATTAAGGGACTCTGAGAAAAACGAATCAACCGTTTCCGGTGCATTGCCAATTGTATAAATGGGAATCGGAACTCAACGCCGGTATTTTAAACTAAACATAGATATAGATAGTCATGTTCTATGCCGTATAGTCTGTGTCTCCGCGATCAACTTTTGTCATTTAACACACATTGCCTCAAAATTGGCGGAACGTGGGGAACGGAAGTGTCTTTATTGAAACGGAGTATTTTAACAAGGTTCCCAGGTAATCTCTGCCTACCCAGCTATGTAATAGCATAAATAAAGAAAAAGATATGTCATAAAAAAGATATATTATCAAATTAGGATGATCAAAAAAGCACAGTAGTGTCATCTGTCGTGATTAATTAGTATTACCATACACTTCGTTGGATGCGCTTGCGCACGCAACTCTTTTTACTTTTAACCAGTCTGAAATCGTATACACGACTGATTCATTATGACGTTACATTTATTACAGTTGATTGGTGTTCTTCGTTCATTTGAATAACTTTGAGTCATGTTTAAATTATTAAATGCGTTTATGTCAATTCTACTATATCATACAAATGAAACTCACTTATAAATGATCTGTTATTGAAATAGCTTTTTTTTTATTAAAACACTTTTGTTTCCATTTTTCTGCCTAATATGGTACATTGTGTATTATCTAGCGGAACTTAACGCTGCGTTTTGATAAATAATAATAAAAAAATATTCAATTTTTCGTATCCACATACTATCGATTTTAGTCACATGCTTGCTCTTGCGGCAAAACTGGACTTTTTGAAATAATATCAGAAATAAATATTTTTTTATAAATACAAAAGAACTAACTAAACTACAGTATTAGTAGTAGGTACTGAATACTGGGATTAATTTTCATAAAGATATCGAAGTTATACTTCTTTAAGCTTGTTATGAAAAAAATGTGAGAGTAAAATGTTAAATATTTATTATTATTTATTCAATATTTTTAAAGTAAATAAATATATTTAATAATAAATTCAAGGCCAAAAGAGGCCTGTCGTGGCGCAGCGGCACAACAGTGTGACTGTAACCGACAGGTTCTGGGTTCGATCCCCAGTCGAGGAAATGAAATATTTAATATTTAATGTTTCATTTCTTCGCTCTGGTAATAAAGCGCGGCGTTGAGTTCCGCCACTCAACACGCAATGCTTCAAATTCGGCCTAAAATGGAAGACGGAAATGGAACGGAGTGTCTTAACACTAGGTTCCCTAGTTCCCTCTGCCTACCCTGCCTCGTGCGGGATACAGCGTGAAGCTGAGTGAGTAATAATAAATCCAATTTAAATTTATTGAATTTAAGTTTATTGTTATTTATTATTTGCATACAATTGAAGACTACTTTTTTTAATTTAATGATGCCAAAGAAGTATAAGTTATCACGCGCGTAAATAAGTATTTTTTTTATTTCTTTCAAAAAGGCAGTCTTGAGTTTGATTATCAATTCGCAAGTTCATAAATGTCTTAGAATTTCGCATCACTGGATTCCCTCTGCCTATTAAAAATAAGTTGATGATTGTTTCTTCAAACCTCTTTCAAGGGGAATATTATATTATGGCATATATTTTTGCTACGTCTCGTTCTCATAAGGCATTACTCATTAAGTACGCCTAATATAACTATAAATAAGTGAATAATAAGTTAGTGTTTGAGACCCTTTTGGCGCAGTGATACAAGCGTAAGACTGTAAGCACAGTAGGTTGTAAGTTTGATAGCCGCTCGAGGAATTGATAAAAAATATATGTTTGCTCTGGTACAAGATAAATCGCGGCGTTAAGATCCGAAACTCAACACAATGTTAGGCGAAAGGTGAACAAAAAGCTTGATTCGTTCGTGAAGCCATATATTTCCTATATACATCCATCGTTCAATAATTTAAAATGTCAGCGAAGTCAATCGCTCAATTGTAGAATGCTGACTAACCAGTCATTTGCAGTTCTATTGTCATTGTGTTTGTTCTTCGCTTTTCTATAGGATGTTGCAATAAAATTACAATTACGTACATTTAGTAAGACTAGACTATCTGATTGCTTCTTTCCGTTCATTCTATTGGTTTTCTTATAATAATTTGATTTTTACTTTTTTCATACCTTATATACTATATTATAAGTCCATTGTAGGTCAGAAAGCTACAGACTATTGTGCGAGTATATCGAGTTAGTTTGGTCTCGATGAAAATATTTTATATTTTTCAAATTAATGATAGTAGTTTACTAGCAACCGGTAGAGAGGACTTGGGAACATAGTGTTTATACATTCCGTTACAATTAAGACACTTCCATTTCCCACTTTCCGCGGAACTCTCCGTCCTACGTGTAGAGGAATGAAAACTATGCGCCGCGCTTACAGTCGCACTACACTTGTACTACTGTACCATGACAGCACTCAACAACTACACTTTAAGCTCAAAAATACAATCTGTCATACGCAACGAGTAATAATTTTCTTTTCACATGAGCCAAACTACAGGTAGAAGTATTAAAATATTTTTCTTTTCTTAATAGACATACTACAGCGTTAAGTTCTGTTACTCGACCTTTTTTCCCTTTAATGGCAGAATAGGCAAAGGGAACCTGGGAACCTAATATGAATACATCATTCTAAGTTGGATGTCTTCAACTCTCCTGCAAATGCATAAGATACTTGAGCAGTCCTATTCAATTCTATTTTTTTAAAATGATTTGACATCTGATAAGGTACTTGTTACACGGCTGATACGGTTGGTGTCGGTCACAATGGTTATCACTTACGTCTCGAGATGCAGCCTCCTATCTTATCATTTTTCACGTCTCGTCTCCTTTCGCCTATCAGTGGGTTAGATTTTGTATCTGTATGGCTATTAAATAAGCGAGTAGAAAAAAATTACAAATTGAATTATGATATTTAAAAATAGTTTTTATATTACAACATTTACTGAGTATTCTTGCTCAGTAAATGTTATTATTTAATAATAAATACAAAATCCATACCATGGCTAGTAATATATTAATGTATAGTAATTTTAAGTGGTTTATCATGTCTTCTAAAATATTATACTCTGGTATTCCTAATACGTAATTTTTGATCCTTGATCCCATAAAAAAGGTAGGTTTATGGTAACATTTGGGAAAAAATATATAGTTTTTATTTTAAAATTAACAAATATTCAACTTATTTCTTACTTTTATTCTGTATCAAGAATATTGAACTTACAACCTAGCATTCTACAGTCAAACGCTTTACCACTGCACCACAAAAGCCTTGTTAAACTTTAAGCCAATAATTTATTTCCGCTAGTGCAATAGCCACAAACTAACGTCTTTATTGATCGCCCACCATACAGCCTAATGCGAGAATATCCCTTAGGTACAGACGTGTACAAATGGTACATCCAAAATTGCCTGAACACCAATGTGTCTTGATACGTTATCAGCTCTCAAGTTATCATTGATAGTGTTGATTACAGATATCATAGTGATATCGATACTCGTATATCATTGTAATTGCCTTCTGTTTCTGTTGTTGCTTATATAAGAGTTTGATTGTGTGTACATTTAAAGTCTAGATATTAGTTTAGTATCTAGATTTTTATTCGGTGAAATAATTTCACTTAAGGACAAGCTTCACGCTGTATCCCGCACACAGCAGGATAGGCAGAGGAAACTTGGGAACGTAGTGTTACAACGGTCTGTTCTTATTATGACACTTCCATTTCTCAGTTTCTGTCGATTTGTTGGGGCATTATGTGATGTGTTGCGGAGCTCAACGCCGCGCTTTGTCTCGTTATCAGAGTGAGAAAATATTAATTTCCTATATATTATTATTATGAATGTAATTTTTGAACAATTGATTATTCTCTAGGAATTATTTATCTTTCGGTAACGGTGATTTGTAAAAAAAATCCAACAATCTTTGTAAGAGCTAACAACCTAAATACGTTGTAACAAGCGTATAATTAAAAGTTTTGATGTAGCTTGATTAGAAACTATGACTTAGTGCTCAAAGCGCGTGAACGGTTTCCAAGAGGCACGGATTCAAATACGGATACTTTCAGTTTTTCATACGTTTTCTAAATAAGTATTTGTATTTCCTAGCTGTGTAAGATAAAATCAAAATTCCTAGTATTATGGAAATTATTTAATTATATATAAATATTTTACATCAGCTTTTTGTTTATAATTCAAGCAAGCTGCTTGAATTATAAACAAAAAGCGCTAAAATAGACACAACGTTGGGTCCAAACCACGAGACGATCTCGGCCAACTAGAAAAAAAATTGAGGCCTGTCGTGGCGTAGCGGCACAAGCGTGTGACTGTAATCGACAGGTTCTGGGTTCGATCCCCAGTCGAGGAAATGAAATATTTAATATTTTCAATTTAAATATTTCATGTTTCATTTCTTCGCTCTTGTAATGAGGCAAAGCGCGGCGTTGAGTTTCGCCACTCAACACGCAATGCCTCAAATTCGACGGAAAGTGGGGTACGGATGTGGAACGGAGTTTCTTAACACTAGGTTCCCGGGTTCCCTCTGTCTACACTGCCTCGTGTGGGATACAGCGTGAAGCTAGAATAGAGATACTATAAGATTGACCCTGTCTGTTTATATATGGATCTGGCAGTGGTACTGTAGCAACTGCATTAATGAACCAATTTGAATGTGTTTTTTCTGAAAATCAGATGAGCAGATTAAGAGCTACAAGTACATTGCTGACATGATGCAGTCAATGATTGTTTGTATCTTTTTTAAATAAAAAAAATGTATTATTCCTCTCATCTACTCATTTGACAACGTTTTGGAAACATCAAATGTTCAGCTAAATGTATAAAAAAGTTTTGTACCAATTTTGTAGAATTAAATATTTTAAATTGAACGTAACTTTTTTTTTATTTATTAGCCAATTTAAATGAAGCGAACATAAATATTGAAGGAAGGTTGCCAAAATATAATAATGAAAATTGTATTTAAATCTAGTTAGCCGTTTCTGAGATTTTTGTGGCCTGTCGTGGCGCAGCATCACAAGCGTGTGACTGTAACCGACAGGTTCTGGGTTCGATCCCCACTTGAGAGAAAGAAATATTCAATATTTTAAATATTTAATATTTAATTTCTTCGCTTACTCTCATCACGTATGCCTCAAATTCGGCGGAAAGTGGGAAACGAAAGTGGAACGGAGTGTCTTAACACTAGGTTCCCAAGTTCTGCCGTGTGCCAGATACAGCGTGAAGCTAAGTGAGTGAGTGAGTTTCTGAGATTAGCACGCACTAAACGCACAGACAAACTGATAAAACTTAAAAATCTTTATTAATAAACGCCCCGTATAAAATTTTCTCAATTAACCTTCCATATACTGTCTATATATGGAAGGTTAATTGAGAAAATCCTCGGGGGAGGCCTATGTCCAGCAGTGGGCGTCACACGGCTGACGACGACGATAAAGACAGTGATTAATCAGATATTTATTAAAAGTATAGATTAACTACTATTTTAAACGTATGCTTTTCTGGTATAAAAATAAATGTCAATTATCTAACTACATCTCCTTTCGAAGCCTAAATCAATGACAATTGACAGTGGGGTCAACGCCGTCCACAATTAGTGGAGCGGTCCAATTAAACGGTTTTAATTTAGAATTAAGTATTCGCTCAGTTCATTAAGCTTTGTCAATACAGACAAAGTTCAATTATGAATTTATATATTGTTAAACTTAAATTTTAAAAAGCGTATAAAAATTTTGAACGAAGCAGGATTTGAACCCGCGCCTCTGGAATACCGTTCCAGCGCTCTGACCAACTAAGCCATTCGTTCTGGTGAACGAAGCAGGATCAGATCAGGCTTAGTTGGTCAGAGCGCTGGAACGGTATTCCAGAGGCGCGGGTTCAAATCCTGCTTCGTTAAAAATTTTTATACGCTTTTTAAAATTTAAGTTTAGTATTTTCTGTCCTAAGTGTGGAATAACACTTTAAAACATAGTAAAAAAATTATATATTGTTGTTATTAATATTGCTAATACTGTTTTGTTCTTTAACTGGTAGCGAAATTAGGGGTGTTGTATGTTTGAAATATTTGTCTGTCCGTTTGTGTCACCGTATCTTCTGAATTAATGAACCGATTTGGGTGCGGCTTTTTTTATTTTTAAGGCTTGTTTATCGCAGTGGATTTTGCCTATGTTTTATGACAATCGGATCAACAGTTTGAGGATGAGGTGGTAATTTATTTGGATATGGGAGGGGTTTTGTAAAATTTTAATTTTTATTTATTTAAATATTTTTGGTACAGATTTTAATTCAACAGTCAGAGCAAAAAATTAAAAATAATTTCTTTAATCTAACTTCCTTCAAGCGGGAATCAAATCTACAATCACTTTGCCACGATGATACATAAAAATTTGCACATTTAACATTATTAACAAAAAATACATACATACAAAAATTTTAATTGAATCCATCTACATACGTATTTTATTCGCATCTATTAATCCATCCTCCCCGTTGATACGCAGACGCTTAGACAATGCCCTTACACAATAGAGTCGCGGTACCCCGACACTACTGAAGTAACTGGCGACAAAATCATAGAAATGCTATGTGTAAATGATAGTACGTACATACTGATAAAAGAACGACTTTATAGCTGTAAAATTTTTTTTTTTTTTGTATCCTGCAGTAGGGTAGGTAGGGGAAATTAAGAACGTAGTGTTACGACCCTCTGTTCCCATTGAGACACTTCCGTTCCACACTTTCCACTCAATATCAATATTAAATGTTATAGAATTTACAGTCACACGCTTGTGCCACTGTGTCACGTCAGAGCTTACGTGATAACCAATAGTTGAATAAACTAAGAACTTACTTTCTTACCTTGGTTTATATGGAAATCTGTTCTATTATTCCCCTTTAGCTTGAATTTAATTTATTAATAACACCAATGGATGTAATGAGTATAAACTCGATATGTAAAATTTTTGGTAGTCACAGTTTCCATCAGTGATCGATTCCAGCATCAGACCAACTCGATGGTACCGTAATATTATTCTGTCATAATATCTACATTTAGTATCCAAGTTATCTGATGATACAATAATTGGAAGTGCGAGAATTCTTTTTTTTAATTTAATTATATATTTAATTAATTACAGGTCGACAATAAAAGTGTGTACAAATATACAATATTTAAAATTAAAAAAAAACATATAATCGCTACCTAATCTTGGTACAGTTAAAAATTACTATCACAAATGTACTTCTTAAATTGCCTATCCCATTTTTATAAAACTAAACTATAACTATAGCAATTTTCAAGGTTGGACGTTAAAATGACCTCTTCATGACCGATTTTCATTTTCCTTTTCCAAGGTCAAGTAAACTTTCAACCTATCAAATAAATCTCATAATCAGTATCATTATCGTTAAAATAAATTACTAAAACGAGGCTAATGAAGACGTTAAAATTTTATAAAAGCTCTTAAAAAGTTTAATGAAATTAATTCCTAAAGCACTCTTAAAGACATCTTTGGTGGTGTTTAAAAAGAGGCAATAAACCATTTACGTATGCCACGAGTGAGCAATAATTTTTATGACATAAATATTAAAGATTTGAAATCTTTCGTGGCACAGGGGCGAAAAACGTATGACGGTTAACGTGATCATAGGTTATGGGTTCGATTCTCACTCGAGGAAACGAAATAATAACAATATGTTAGTATTTTTATTTCTTCACTCTGGTAATATATTATTCTAAACAGAATATTTCTTGGTTAGGAAAATCATCGTTGATATAATAAAATATTTAGGCTATCATGGCCTATTGTTATAACGCCTTTCTACAAATGTTGATAGTAAATAGTTTAATTTCAACATTTTAGGGGATTTACCTTAATTTTCCTTTTCTGATAAAAAAAATAAATGAGAGAATTGAAAAAACTAAATTATTATATTCGTAGAAGACATTCGTAATTAAAACTTTTAGTTTTTATTTTAGCTTCACGCTGTATGCCGCACATCATGATAGATTAGCTAGAGGGAACATGGGAACCTAGTTACGTCACTGCTCTGTTTTCCACTTTGTGACATTGCGTGTGGCACTTGCCAGTAGCAAAGTAATAAAAATACTATACACTTAAATTCTCCGAGTGGGGATCGTATCCTCAATATGTCGATATTGCGATTCTACGCCACGACAGACCTCAATATATAAAATTATATTTATTTTTACTATAAAAGCTAATTTAAACCAAGACCTTTTACATAAAACGCTTTAGGAACGAGTAAATATATCGCGATAGTCGTTAACTTATAAATAAACGTTAGAAAGCTCGCGTGTTCACTTATATTAGAAGCATATGTGAAATATTTTCATATACGTTAATTTAAAATGTTAAATTAATGAAGTTCTATGATTTTACTTGTTCTTAATTATTATATAAATTATCTATTTTTAAGGCCTATAGTGGCGCAGCGGCACAAGCTTGTGGCTGTAACCGACCGGTTGTGGGTCGATGCCCACTTGAGTATATGAAATATTTAATATTTTCAATTTAAATATTTAATGTCATTATTTCTTCGCTCTGGTACCAGACAAAACGCGGCGTTGAATCCCACCACTCCTGCTTCAAATTCGGCGGAAAGTGGGGAACGGAAGTGGAACGGAGTGTCTTAACACTAGGTTCCCAAGTTCCCTCTGCGTACCCTGCCATGTGCGGGATACAGCGTGAGCTGTGTATGTAGGAAGTTTCCCACTTTCCACGGCATTTCGCTTCCGCTTGTGCCCCTGAAATATTAGTTAATAAGATATATTTTTTTCTTTAAAACAAATTTTACTTGTACAATAGACATATTATATACCAGAGAAGGCGCCAATACAAGGAAGCCTTAAAGTTATCGACGCAAGTCATTCGTAAATTGTACTGGTACATTTGTTTCTACCTGCTTATACTTAGCGTTTAAAGCGTTTAACGGCACTTTTTCTTAATCTCATTTAATAAATACTTTTACACTTATGATTGTTATTTTACAGGCTGATTAATTATCTGTACATTGTATTTATTCGTTTTAGGGTACCGTATTTCAAAAAAAAAAAAATACGGAACCTTTATAGGATTCAGAGAGTCTTTTATCAGGGACACAAGGCAAAACGCGACGTTGAGTTCCGCCAGTCTACACACAATGTCTCAAGTTCAGCGGAAAGTGGGGAACAGAAGTGGAACGGAGTGTCTTAACACTAGGTTCCCAAGTTGCCTCTGCCTACTCTGCCATGTGCGGGATACAGCGTGAAGCTGATTGAAAGAGAGTCTTTTGTCTTACAGTAGGAATATTGAGAAATATCCGAAATTATTATTTATATTACAGAAACAAACTATTTGAAAGTTATAATTGCAGTTTGTCAAACAGTGTCTTGGAAAAAAATATTAGCCATGTGCGAGTTGGACTCACCCACCGATTGTTCCGTATTAATTTTAAGATTATCGTTCAACGCGTACGGTACAGTTTATAAAAAAATACAAAATTAGCTTTGCGGTATGTACATATACATACATTTTGTATGAAATAACCAACATATGTTGTTACAAATTTCATAAATGTTTCTCTACTATACGGTACTTTCCGTAAGACATGAGAAGGAAAAAAGATATAAACTAATAAAGAATAATATAAATTAAATATGTATTAAGATATTAACTGTGTCAAGTATTTTCAGAGGCTTTCAGCGCCAGTTAACGGGAAGCCGCGGCGGGCGGTGCGCGTGTGGACTTTGCCTTTTCCACTAAAGTTACATTATACATATGTACATACGTTTGTTTTGGTGTATGTTGGTCTGTGATAGGTGAGCTTAGATGATTTCGCAAGTGACAAATCTATGGTAAATATCATGGTATTAAGGTTTTATATGTTTTTTGAGCTTTTTTGGGATGTAAACAAAAGCTTTTTTGTTTTAAGTGTATTTTTTAGAACGAATTGGTTAATTTTTTATACTTTTGTAATATATTAAAAATTATGTGAAACAATTTCTTAACTATCTTAGAAGTTTTCTAGCTTTTATGAGTATTTTGTATACAAAAATATTACGTTAGATTTGGGTACCTAATGCCAAAACTTTTCGAAGTATTTGAGATATTGGGTGTCGAGAGGCTTTATTATCAGAGCGAAGAAAGAAAGTAAAAAAAATATTTTTTTTTTTTAAAGGAATATCGAACCTACCTTTCATGTTTATAGTCGCACGTGTCCTCCTTTTCCACGACAGGCTTTAAGAGTCTAAAGTCAAGGATATTTTTATGTTTCGATTATTTTTATCATATCCATAGTTCAACTCAGTTTAGTTCAGTATGGAGCTATGGTCAACAGCATACTAACAATTCACTTTGCTTATTACTTCTATGTCATATATTTGTTTATAAAACACAATCTAATATTATTAATTATGCCTGGCCATGCTGAAAATGACGTAGGCAAAATAATTGTAGGCAAAATAATTTAAACAAAATAAATTAATTTTAACTTACCGTTGTATATCGTACATACCAAAGTAAGTTATTTCTATAACGAGAGCTAGGAAAGTAAAATAATTTATTGTATCAAGCAAGAATCAAACCCACAATAGGTGCTACTATTCTCTTAATTAATTTCATATTATTTTCCGCATTTATCACCCTTATAAGATATCAATTTTATATTTCAAATATCACATATACATTTGTATAGAGTAAATAGTTAAAAATAAAAGCCGGTCGTCGACTTCAGTAATCGACATCGGTCACTTATAAGTTTCATTCACTTGAGCTCGTTAATTTCATAACAACATGCTAATGGATGTAAATCTAAACTTTTTTATTTAGCTATATACTGTATTCCTAATATTGGTAAAATAGGCAGAGGGAACATGGGAACCTAGTGTTAAGTCAATCCGTTCCCATTGAGACAATTATATTTCCCACTCACTCCCAAATTGAAACATAGTATGTTGAGTGACGGGACTTGCGTCAAATTAATAAATAATTTTTAATCTTCTTTATTTTCTCTCCTTCCTTCTTGTTTTGATCGGAAAATTTTGTATGTCTTGAGTTAGTGTTTAGACACTCTTTTCTCCGCTGTACAATCCATTTAAGAGAAATTGCCTATTGGATGGCAGAATTGAACATTGTAGAATTATTCATAGAAAAGAAGTTTTTTTTTAGAAACTTGGAAACTTAGTGTTAAAATACTCCATTGCATTGATACATTCTTTCTTCTTTCCCGCCTTTTCTATTAACAGAGTGAGAAAATGATAATATCAAATATTCAATTTTATTCGAGTGAGAATCAAACCCACGACAGGCCTAAATATCATTATTTTGACTTTCAAAAGAATAAAGATGATTCAAGTATGAAATCACCAGAGAAAGATACAAATAACAGCTAATTTACATGATAAAAAAAGATAGAAACACGTGGCGTCCCATTGGCCGGGCAATATGCTGTTTAATAAATGCATCAATGAATCATGTACATGCTTCTTGATTTATGTCTCTGATGTCTTTTATTACTTCGTTTTCGTTTTCTCGCTGGTAAAAAAGCGGCGTTGTGTTCCGCCACTCATCTTGTATATAGTATAATAGATAGTAAGAACTAAGTGATAATATCCTTTGAAAGCTTATCACGCATTTTCTAAATACTATTGAAAAAATGAAACTTATCATCGAGCTTTGTCTTGTTAACAGAGCGAAATGATAGGAATAATTCATTTTTCTGACTGGAAATCGAACTCCTAACCGTCGAGCTTTCATTTTTTTTTCTTTTTACTTTATGTTTTCCAAAATTTAATTTTATTTTTTCCAAAGAAAAGAAGAATCTTTGGAAAAGATTAAAGATATTTTATCTTTTCCAAAGGATTTATTTGGCTCTAAAGAATCAAATAAAATGTGTAGAATTTCTTTTAATTCAGCGTTAAGTTCTATTTTGTCCATTTTGGTTTTTAAATTAGTCAAAAAAATAGAGAGCTGGACAAAATATCTAATCTAGAACTCTGAATCTAGAAAATTTGTACACTACAAAACGCATAAATATTTCATCTTGTCCCAGAAATAGATTTTTATTTTAAAATGTGCACGATCCAAACATCCGGTCTACTTCATGCCAAGCTTTAAATTGACAGAATTAGAGACATCTATTTTAATTTTCATATAAGCATGTGTGATCTTCAAATTATGTAATTATTTTCATAAACAGTTTTCTGGTTAGTGACAAATCTCTTTTTGTAGCCGTAGATAGAACAGCGTATCGCAGAGAAGGCAGAGGAAATCTAGTGCTAAGACACTCCGCTCACATTAAGACACTACTGTTTTCTTCTTTCCGCCAAATTCTAAAGGCATTGCGTATTGAACGATGGAATACTTTGCATCTTAATTAAAAGAAGGAAAATTAAAATACTTAATGGACCCCACGAAATTTTATGGATTTTATAAAAGTTTTATGTAACTTTGAAAATTTCATATAATAATTATGCTTTAAGCCTCCATAGCTGCAGGCCAATATATGATAAATCATTCCACCAGTTTACAGTTTCATAGTAGAGATTATGTATGCATTTGTCACGCGAACACTTGCAGCAGATTTTGATAGATCGTCGGTTGATATTATTTAGTGATATACATATTTATTACAGAGGCCTGTGGTGCAGGTACGAAACTGTAACTACGACAGGTTGTGATTTGACTCTTGTTGCAAGAGAGAGTTGTAGAGCGCCGCCTATGACTTCCGTCACTCAATACGTAATGCTTGAAATTCGATGGAAAATGGGATACGGAACGGAGTGTCTCAGCTCTATGTTCCCAAGTTCCCTCAGCCAATAAAAAACATCATTAATTTTTTTTATTAAAACTTAAAGAGAATCATTATATTTTGTTTAGTTTTTTTTTATTTATTTTTTGTTTATTCATTGTGTTTTTATGTTTTTTTAACCACTACAGTGCGGCTTTGCAGGAATAGTCTTCCATAGGCAGTATTTCCAGGCAAATACGACATGGGTACCTTCAATAAGAGTATCTACCTCCCCCTTAAAGGTAACCGGCAACCTGTAACGGCAACCTGCGAGGGTGATTACTCACTATAAGATGACACGTACGCCTTGCTTTTTCCATAAAAAAATGTTTGTTCAGGTTATTGTGAAGCTGTATCACAGACTTTTTTTTTTCATTTCTTTTTATTGTTCACTTTTTTATCCTTGTTCTGGTCACTAGATAACACGGTGTTAAACTCCGTCACTTCCTAGAAACTATACGCGTGAAAATGAGTGACTGAGTGAGTATCTATAAATAAAATATGACAATTAAGACACGTTAAAAACTGTCATCAAAGAAGCTAAGTAGGTCATCTTGTAAGATGAAAATAAAATATTACGTTAGTGTTCTGTAACAGTGATAATAGTATTTTCAGCGTTTATTTTATTTTATTTTATATCTTATTTATAAAAAAAATATTTAGTTTAACAATAGGTTCCCAAGTTCCTTCTGTCTACTCTGTAATGCGTTAGTGCGGGATTGATCGGGACACAAAAACAAATATACTTAATAGCAAACAGCTATAAAGCTTTCACATTTAATAAAATATTTATAAATTTTATCCTGCAAAAAGCAGAGTAAGCAAAAAAAACGTAGAATTAAGATATTATATTTTCCTTTCTGCTAAATTTGAGGCATTGTAGGCATTGTGAGGCAAGACATATTGTAGGCATTGTGAGGCAAGACATATAGTAGGCATTGTGAGGCAAGACATATTGTAGGCATTGTGAGGCAAGACATATTGTAGGCATTGTGAGGCAAGACATATTGTAGGCATTGTGAGGCAAGACATATTGGAGGCATTTGGAGGCAAGACATATTGTAGGCATTGTGATGCAAGACATATTGTAGGTATTGTTAGGCAAGACATATTGTAGGCATTGTGAGGCTAGACATATTGTAGGCATTGTGAGGCTAGACATATTGTAGGCATTGTGAGGCTAGACATATTGTAGGCATTGTGAGGCAAGGCACAACGCCGCGCGTTGTCTTGTAACAACGTTCCACGAATAGATATATAGATACTTACTTAGAATACGTATAAAAATTTGAACGTGCGCCCCTTTTTGACCGTCTAAGCACTCTGACCACTAAACCATAGATTCTCATCGAAATACGACGAAATTCTTATAGTTATTTAATACATATTATTTCGTTAATTTATTTTGTACGTTTATGGTAAGTTTGGAGGCCTGTCGTGGCGCAGCGGCACAAACGTGTGACTGTAACCGACAGGTTCTGGGTTCGATCCCCGGTCGAGGAAAATTAATTTTTAAATATTTAATATTTTCAATTTAAATATTTAATGTTTCATTTCTTCGCTCTGGTAATAAGCCAAAGCGCGGCGTTGAGTTCCGCCACTCAACACGCAATGCCTCAAATTGGGCGGTAAATGGGGAACAGAAGTGGAATGCAGTGTCTTAACACTAGGTTCCCGGGTTCCCTCTGCCTACCCTGCCTCGTGCGGGATACAGCGTGAAGCTGAGTAGAGTAGAGTATGTTAAGTTTGGATCAAAAGAATTGTAAAATATATATATAGCTATTAATAATTAGCTATTAATAATTTTTCTCTAAATATCTTATAGACATTCAGCTATTATGCAAGTACTTGGTAAAATAAATATCAATTGGCTTTCAACTATTTTGACTTTAACAAAATTTTAACCAAATTAAAGAGTATTCCAGGAATATGCTCTCAATAAATGAATTTATACACAAAATACAGCTTCAAACAAGAACTCTATACCAATTTATCAATTTATTTCTATGAAAATAGCTCAAAGGTTGATATATTATTAAATATTTCATACTTTTACTTCCATGGTATTAGATCCGTTCTTATACATAATGACTCTACAATTTGGTGGAAAGTGGGAAAAGGAAGTGTGTCGGTGGTAACGGAGTTTCTTCGCACTAGATTCCCAAGGTTCCTCTGCCTTCCCTGCTATACATCAGATAAAGCGTGAAACCCGTATATATCACGTTTAAAGCCACCGTCCTAATAACTACTATAGACAGAAGGAACTTACGAACCTTTACTTTAGGTTCCCAAGTTCCTTCTTAGATATAAAAACTATCGAAACTATTATTCCAAACCATCCAATACCGGTATGTAACCGGTAGCTGTAATAACACTGATTGAAGTACATTCCCAATAACCGTGATGCTATCTGTATAAACATAAGATATCGTACTGTTTACCGTTGGTACTGAGGGGATTAATTTATTCATTTGTTTACAGCTAAAAGAGTTAGTAAAATATGTAGGTAATTTGACTTTGGATTAGTTTTACTTTTTATTTATATTATTATTAAAGCAAAAGCAAAAGCTGGTAAAAGCTAATTCATCGAGGTTAAGATTTTTTTATTTTCTGGGTCTGGTAAAGGACAAAGCGCGGTGTTTAATTTCGGTACTAAATACCCAATTAGACAGTGGACAGTGATAGGTAATGGAGTGTCTTAACAGTAGGTTCCCTCTGCCTACCTTTTTATAAATTACACTCACTCACATCGTGAAGCTGAGTTCACGATGTATCCCGCACATGGCAGGGTAGGCAGAGGTAACTTGGAAATCTAGTGTTAAGACACTTCGTTCCACATCCATTCCCCACTTTCCGCCGATTTTGAGATATTACGTGTTGAATGGCGGAACTGAACGCCGCGTTTTGCCTTGTACCAGAACGAAGAGATGTACAAAAAATATGTATTTAAAAGAAATATATTTAAATTTTAGCCCTTTAGGAGATTTCTAGACCAAACCTGCTTAATCTCTGTTAGAATCTTTTGGAGGTCATATAAGTAACTATTAGCATATTAAATTCTACCTCCATATTAATATGCATGAAATCTTTTGTGCGCTAAGCCTAAGTAATTCATCAGTATTAGATTTATGGAAACTTTTTTGTATATTAGCATTATTTGTTTGTCCTTGAACATTTTTTTTTATTTTTACTGCAATAAGATTTACCTCTTTCATATTTTATATTTGATCCAAATCGATCTATAATTTTTCAATAATTAGGCATCTAATACTAGCAGCGACAGCAAAAAAAAACACAATATGGAGTATTATTTTTATTATAAATACATGTTTTTTTTTTTCTGATCATGTCTGTTTTCGGCTTAATTATGATTTTAAGTTAATTTTAAATATATCATTTACGTCATTAAATTAAAATTGACTGGGAGTTTTACCATTCTCAATTATTATTGATAAAGATATGTTGGAAAATAATCTACTGTCACAATTACACATTATTTTAATCACAAAATACAATTTAAAACTGAAATCCAATTTCGCTTCTACCTGAATATTTGAAATTCCAAATGCGTCTCGGTTACTCCCGACCACATTAAATTAAGCGAGTTTCTTGAATGTAGTTAAAGTTTAACTGTTAGATCGTTTGTCATCATATTTAGTTGGCCCACTAACGGGGATGGCTCGTTCATTTTTATTTTAAAATAAAATAAAGATAAATCGCTTCTTGGCGACTCTCTGCTTCCGTACCGTTTAAACTATTCAAATGTGATTCTTACAGGTACGAGTAACTCAATTTTTTTTAAGAAAATAGTATAGCATATAAGGTATTATTTTATGTCATAGTAACAATTTATTGTATATATTTAAGTAAATACCCTAATGGGAACGTGGTAACATAACACTAGGTTCCCGGATTTTTCTTCTTACAACACATTGTGTAATATATACATATATTGTTCAGATTATATAAATCAAGCCAATTTAAAATCTCATTCTAACCGATGCCATATTGAATCTCTCTGTTTTTATTGAGTAAAATGAAGTGCCATTTTTATTGTGTAATGAAATTATCAACCAAAATAAGGATTTTTTTTTTTCATCTACCGAATGTAGACTGACCATAGGATTACAACCATCGCGTCGCACACTTGTGCTCCTGCACCAAAACAGCTCACTACTATTATCACGTAATAATTCTAAATTAAAAAGAAAAATAGTAGACTAGTAGTTCCTTTTATATCGCAAGTATAAAATTGTATTTATTATATAAAATCCTATATTTCAGTCTGATTACGGCTCGTAACGGTAAAATGTAAACCGCCTCTACGCGGGATACATTGCAAATTTCATCTCTAATTTAAAATATATGCTTTATACGAGGAGACGAGTTTTACAATTCCCTTTGATTTATTACAAATGTTATTTTCCTTTTTTTTACCTGTGAATAAAATCTACCATATTTCCTCCCAGGCTTTCTTTATGAGATATATTATATGTGGAATATTTTATAAGCGTGTAATGTTGGTGTGGTGAGAGCTGTAGAAATGAACATTATTTTTATATTATGGATACTATATTTGTTCTTAAAGCTTGTCTAACTGTAAATGCAACAGGTTGTAGGTTCAATCCTCACTCAAAAAAATTGTTTTTTATAAGTAAAAAAACGAGCAAATACCTGTACCTGATGGTAAGTCATCATCGTAATCACTGGGGAGCTACAGTGGCGTTACCAGCGCTGCGTTGAGTTCGGCTCGATGAACAGAAGTGTCTTAACGGGAACAAAATTACTTAATACTAACAATGCATAAGATACAGCGTAAAGCTAAAAAGATAATGTTCCCACTAAACTTCAATATAAGATCATATGATTGTAAGAGTATTTTCACTCTTCGAATGGGAAGTGAAGAAACAACTGTTAGTATTTGCAGTCAAACACTGGACTGCACCGCGATAGCCTCAACAGAAATTTTAAGCCCCAAATCGCTTCATTATACAAATGGCCCACACGTTAATAGACTAAGAGATTACGCGTTCCCAGATAATACAAGTAAAAAAAAAATATTTCAAATACGTTTTTAGTAAATACTACGATGAATGGTGCATTTGATGAAATCCGCCAAAGAACGAGCTCCAGTTCCATTACATGATTGAACAACGGTAGACTGATTGTGGGAGCGGAAAGCGTTCTAGATGCGATGTCAGTACGTACCAGTTCTATAGGCTGTTTCAATATTTTGGGAATGCTTAAATAAATGTTGTGCAAAATTATTATGTTGAATTTTGATATAAAAGTAGTTTTTGGAGTGTGTATATTAAACATTTGAATGTATTGCTTCAATTTTATGATTAAAATGTTATGTATAGAAATGGTTTTTTTTTTATTTGTAAAATATTGAATGTACTTATATAATCGTAATATATTATTGTTGTGCATTGGTTTTAATAAATGCATCAGTTATATTTCTCATTCAAGGAATGAAGCCTGTTGTGGTGCGCTCTAAACACCATAAGTATGGTCCTCTCTCGAGGAATTTTCTATCAACAATTTAAATTACTTTGCTAGTAATAGGACAAAACGCGGCGATGAGTTCCGCCACTCAATACACAAAATTTCAAATTCGGAAGAAAATGGGGCACGGAAGTGTCTTATTGAGAGCGGAGTGTCTTAACACTAGTTCCTCAAGTTGCTTCTGCCTATTCTGTCACGTGCGAGTCAATAAGAAATATTGTAACTCAAAACAGCCTGTGCTACCACTCCTAACAGTGTGAGGCAATTGTTTTATAACGCATACGGCAGGATAAGCAGAGGGAACTTGGGAACCTATTGTTAAAACACTCTGTTGCGTTCCCCACTTTCCGCCTAATTTCGTGTTGAGTAATAGAATTTTTTGTTTTTGTTGTCAGAGCAAAGAAAT
Organism: Eueides isabella; assembly: GCA_019049475.1. Taxonomy (NCBI): domain Eukaryota; kingdom Metazoa; phylum Arthropoda; class Insecta; order Lepidoptera; family Nymphalidae; genus Eueides; species Eueides isabella. Next base: position 1,078,356 of record CM032397.1, read on the forward strand.
GAATGATGAAACCCATATCGCACTTATTGTAACACAACTGCGCACCTGCGCCAAGACAACAACATATTTTACATTTTTTATTGCTATTAAATATAAATTCAAGACTAATTTACTTTATATTAATATTTCAGCTACATGCTGTATACCGCACATAGCACAATATGTAGAATAAACCTGGCAACCTAGTGTTAAATTGAGGTCAAGTTTTGGAAGTATTTCTTTACTTTATTATCTTTATATATATATATATATATATATATATATATATATATATATATATATATATATATATATATATATATATATATATATATATATATATATATATATATATATATATATATATATATATATATATATATATATATATATATATATATATATATATATATATATATATATATATATATATATATATATATAAATGTTTATATTAGTTCTCCTTATTTGTCCACCTTCTGTCAAATTCTGGAAGTATTACTTAATTATCGTTAAGTTTATTCGTAGGTAACACAGAATACTCCTGCAGCGGAATATTTTTCATTATTTATATAAATACCTGTTTATTGGACAACAATCTGACTGTGATCAGAGTGGAAAAAAATATTTGTTTCACTCTATAAATAAATTGGAACGGTGTTCTAATCTGGTAACAAGGCTAACTTGGTAACTGGACACTCCGTTGAGTGTCTTAATTGACATTGTGTTCCCAAGTTCCCTCTACATACCTAGGCTGAATAAAAACTTTTTATATATTTTTTGTATGTATGTAGGTGTCAAATACGATACGATATACATATATTTAAATACGTGACTCTACAATATTTTTTCTGTCTAGAATCCTAAAATGCTTTTTGAAATTTTATTTTGAATGACGTTTTTAGATATAGGATAGTTTAAATATTTTTTTATTTTATTTTGACATGAGCAAATATGCGTTTGGACAGTAACAATTTGGTAAAAAAAGAGTAAACGGGGCCTGGAAATTCGTCGTGATAAATATTGCTAGTGATTAAAGAGTGTTAATCGAACCCAGACTTGTCGCGCTCAAATGTTGTGCTACTACGTCACGATGATTCTCTGTTCCCATTTTATGGTTCTGACTGCGTTATTGCAATGGCAGTATGAGATATATATATATATATATATATATATATATATATATATATATATATATATATATATATATATATATATATATATATATATATATATATATATATATATATATATATATATATATATATATATATATATATATATATATATATATATATATATATATATATATATATATATATATATATATATATATATATATATATATATATATATATATATATATATAAATAAAATTCGATTATGTAATAAGTCGTGTTTGTTCTCATCCTTGTTATGTTGACCAAGAATTATTGAATTTATGTCTCCTATAATAAAGATTATAATTTGTTTATCGATACAAAAATTGACTTTGCTTTTTTGCTCTGATTAAAAAGTGCTTTAGTGCAGTGAATCAAGAGGAACATCCTAAAAATAAAACTTCAAGGAACATAGTGTTTATACGCCGAGTTGTAGTAAAACTTTTCCTCCTCTTTATATACGATATATAAGTATATCATATATTCCAATAAGCATTGACTTGATTTACCAAAATTTGGTACGTCATTCGTCTAATTTACCTTAGTAAATATTATAAAAATTACTTTATAGAAAACGTTTAAAAAATATAACGTAGCGGGATTTGAAGCAGCGCCCCTTGGAAACCATCTAAGAAATCTTTTCGAAATTAAAAAAGACATTTATTGGACTGTTTTCATGAGGCGCGGGTTCCAATACTGCTTTTTTTAAATTAATATACGTTTTTTTTTAATCTTTTTATTTCGTAAATGTATATTATATATTATATAGCACTTTGGATAATCATGGCTACTCTATTAACAAATCATGCGCGGGAGTCTCTTTATTGGACAAACAAGCCGCTACTTGTGGATCACTTGGGAACATTGAACATAATTTATTATTTAACTTTCTAATCATACAGTAGTATATTATGTAATAAAATAGGGTTTAATTTGGCGCAAAATGGGGCACGACAAGTGCGGCGTTGAGTTACGCCGCTTGACATGAATTGTAAAAGTTTTGATTTTTTTTTTCGGAAAGTGGGAAACCAGACTAAGCTGGTGTATTTTATCCTGTATCTCAGTCAAAATGGGTGTGAAACATAATGAAGCTTATATTTAAGAAAATAAGATTACAGAGCTTAATCTATGCAGTTATATCAAGAAACAGAGTGAAAAAGTATTTTCGTTTTTGACGAAAAAAATCGTCGAAAACGAAAATACTTTTTCACTTTGAACGACCAGTTCCTGAGATTGGTACGTTAAGACGAACATATATTATATGCATTACATATTGTATATGAGTAAATTATCTTTACAGACGGACAGAAAGACAAAATACTGATTCGGGTTCCGTTTTCACCCTTTGAGAAACGGGAACCCTAGAAATAACTCAACAGTACGTCAGTTGACATAATTCATAGTAAAAAGTTTGTTGAAATAGAAGTTGTCTAACTCCGCTTCGCCGTGACCCATATCTGAATCAGTAAAGCTAGGCAGTAGGCTGAAAGTCACTTTCATAAAAAACAACCGCCTATAAAAACATCAATCACATAAATAGCACTTGACCCGGTAACTTTGAATAAGTTGTTTGAAATTTTTTTAAAAAATGTGTTTTTTTTTTTAATTTAGCGTGAAAATGTTGTTATTATTATATCAATGAGCTGAGTGTATTTATTATTAGATTTTCAATTTATACAGGAACTCAACTTCCACACCATCCAATTTTCAATACATAGCATAATGAATGGTGGAACTCAACGCCGCGTTTTCTCTTTCAGAAATGATTTCTTTCTTCAAAGTGGGAATAAAACCCAGCTATTATATTTACAGTTCAACGTAGCTTCTCATTCTTTCATATCTCATCCTCTAGACGTGCCCAAGCCACCTGACAGCGATCTTCTTCATTATCTCCATGACATTCTCGCTAGCACATATATTTATAAATCAAAATACGTATTTAAAGTTTTTTTCAAGCTTCACGCTGTATCCCGCATATAGCAGTAGGTAAGCAAAGAAGACCTGAGAACCTAGTGAAAATACACTCCTGTTCCTATTAAGACACTCCAAATCACCACTTTCCACCGAATTCTGGAGGCATAACGTGATTAGTGATGGAAGTCACCGCCGCGCTTACGTCGTTACCATAGTTACCATCAAATATTTCATTTCCTTAAGTATAGACCGAACCCACAACTTTTTTTCAAAAAACACTATCCCAATTTATATCGATATATTGGAACACATTTCCAGTTTTTCTTTATTAAAAAATAATTTTCCGTTGCATAACTCCAGCGTAGGCACTATACAGCTAACAATGATATGAATACAAGCAAGAATACCGTTTATGTGTCGATAGAGATATGAATGTGTCATTTTAAATAGATATACTCGACACAATGTGGAACGGTTGTATGTAGTTAACAAACGTTATATGTGAAAATACATAATTGTTAAAAAAACTATTTGTGTACACAGTTTCACGCTGTATCCCGCACATGGCAGAATAGGCAGAGGGAACTTGGGAACCTAATCTTGAGATACTTCGATCCACTTCCGTTCCCCACTTTCCGCCCAAATTGAAGCTTTGCGCGTTGAGTGGTGAAACTCAACACCACGCTTTGCCTTGTTACGAGACCGATGAAATGAGAATATTAAATGTTGAAATTGAAAATATTGAATATTTAATTTCTTCGGGTGGGGATCGAACCCACAATCTATCGTTTTCAATCACACACTTGTGCCGCTGCGCCACGACAGGCCACGGTATGTTGTACACTGTGTTGAATTCCACAAAATGGGTCTCGGAAAATGTTTTTTCATCTGATACATATGCATATAATGGTGATCAATTTCTCCGTTCCATAACAAAATGAATAGATGATAGGTTAGCGACACCATATTTTTTTAAAATTATGATATACATATATACCATATAATATTACATATTTTTAAAAAGATTTTTAAGGCTTTAAATTTGTTTGACCTTTATTTAAAGGCTGCGAGTACGTACTCAATTTTTTTTAAGATTTTTTTTAACTTTACAATGTAACTTGCACATGACAGCGTATGCAGAGGGAATGTGGGAACCTAGAGCTAAGATTTCTCTACTTTCCATAGATTTGATGCATTGCGTGTTGAGTAGCGGGACTTCACGCTTCTACCTTCTTACTAGAGTGGATAAGTGAAAATGTTAAGTATTTTATTTCTCGAGTGGAGGTCGAGACTACAACCTTTCACCTTTACAGTGGCATCTATGTACCCAAGCGCCACGACAGTCCACAAAATTATATAATGTTGATCGTTTCGAATCACAAATTACAACTCTAGATAGAATCATTGATTTTTGATATTACAACAATTGATCGGAATTTACCACAAAATTGATACTTGCTCGGTTTCATTCGCCGTGGTCGCTGTTTCATGTGAGCGTATCAACGTAACCCAAAAAGCTATCTGTTGGAAAATCGTTAGTTGTATTGTCCTTGTTAAAAGTTATTTTATTATTGGAAATATATTTTAAAACTGTACTTTTTAGAATCAAGTATCCAGTATATAGCTGGGTAGATAATGAAAACCTGGGACCTGCTGTTAAGACATGAGCTCCCAAGTTATCGCCAAATATTTATACATTACGTGTCGAGTAGTAGAATATTGCTGTCTATATCTCCAAGTGAGAATATATTTTTTTATTATGGAAAATACAAGGCAAGCGAGCGTACGGGTCACTTGACGGTAAATGAACACCGTCGCCATAGCTTTGTGTAACAGCTAATAAATTGGAGCTACAGGAGCGTTGCCAGCCTTTAAGGTAGATGGGCACTGAGACCCGGAATTAACCAATGCGAAACGCAGTGCCTGCGCAGCCACTACTTAACGCCAGTTTTAAATGCCGGGGGTAGTAATGATCCGGTCAAGTCTGCCCATACGTGTTGTCATTGCTGACAACGTGACTCTCCCATACGTACTTCAGTCGCCTCTTACGACACCATCAGAACCAGGGTGATCTTATTCTAAGCCGGAATCACACGGCTAGATTTTTTTTCTAACTTCCAATTGTATTCTGAGCAATTAAAAGAAGGCAAAGGTAGTCTGGAAACTAATATTAAGACACTCCGATCTCGTTGACACTACTTTCCATTGAATTATTTAGGCATTGTATATTGAACTGCGTTATGCATGAAATTAAAATATTAAGTATTTCACTCCCTTTACGTTGGAAATCGAACCCGTTCCCATAGCGATTATAGTCACAAGCGCCCCTGCGTCAGAACGGATTCATTATCATCTAAGCTTTTGAATTTGAAGAACAAAAAGCTGAAATCCATACATTGACATATTGTTGCAAAATTGGAGCAGTCTCATCCATGCGTGTAGATATCATTGTGAAAGAACAGCTAACTGGTACACACAACAGTATAACGTAGTTTCAAAAGTTTTGTTTGCTACAAATTCTATATTATTTGGCCTTTAAAAGCTTTAAATTATTTTTATTATATTGAACTTTATTATTTTGTTTTGATTTTTATAAATATAAATGTTTTTGTAATTAAAATCCGTTGAGAGGAATTGTTGCCAGTGGTACAAACAGGACCGTGAATGAGATAGTCATGACTTCAATTCTCAGTTGGTGGAATTAATAATTTACACTTGTTCGCTCTGGTGAAGTGAGTTTACCTTACAACTTAGATGACTCAAAAATATGATTCGGCATATTCTTTTGTTTATATTTTTATTAACTTAATGATACAAGGCCTTTGAAATGTCAGTGGCGCAGCGGAACAAGCGTGTGACTGGAAACGATAGGTTGTGGGTTCGATATCCCCAGTCGAGAAAATGGAATATTGAATATTTTCAAATTAAATATTTAATGTTTTCATTTTTTCTGGTCTGGTAACAAATGCACAGCGCGGCGTTGAGTCCCGCCACTCAACACGTAATCCCTCAAATTCGGGAAAAAAATGGGAAACGAAATAGGAACGGTGTTTCTTAACACTAGGTTCCCACGTTTTTCTGCCTACCCTGCCATGTGCGGGATACAGCGTGAAGTTGAGTAATGACACAAATTTTATTATAAATAATTATGATTATATTTAAGATAAAATATTTGCTATTAATTAAAAGTTGTAAAAAGAGACCTGTAGTGGCAAGGCCAAGTGTATGATTGTACACGTTACAAATCGTAGGTTTGATCCAGATTCGAAGAAATGAAATATGCAATATATTCAAATGAAATTTTAATATTTTTATTTCTTTGCTTTGGTATCAAGACGAAGAGCGGCAATGCTTTTCGCCACTCATTACTCAAAGCCTCAAATTTAAAGAAAAATAGACAGTAGAAACGGAACAGAGTATCAGAGAATTAGGTTCCCCAGAGCCCTCTGCGGGGTACGCAGATGCGAGACAGCGTAAAGCTGAAAAAATAATAAATGCTCTTTGGTGTTTATGTACAAATGTCTCATTTCTGCGTTTCATTTTTTTTTAATATTCTAATAAAATATATACTTTTACGAAGCTTCACGCTGTATCCTGCACATAACAGGGTAGGCAACGGGAGCTTGGGAACCTAATGTTAAGACACTCTGTTCCATTTTCGTTTGCCACTTTCCAACGAATTTGAGGCATTGCGTGTTGAGTGGCGGAACTCAACACCACGTTTTACCTTGTACCATAGTGAAGAAATGAAAACATTAAACATATCATATCCTCGAGTGGGAATCGAACCCAGAACCGGTCGGTTAAAATAAATACTAAAAACATAATTAAAACAAATAGAGTTATACTAGTATATTCATAGTACGGTACCATAGGGGCGAGCAACGGTGCATAAACTGAGCCACTAAAGCCTGTCACTTGCCAGACTTGCTTGTGAATGGCAAAAATTATTACAAATGTCGACATTACTTTGTAAATTCCGTACATATATATATATATACATACATATATATATATATATATATATATATATATATATATATATATATATATATATATATATATATATATATATATATATATATATATATATATATATATATATATATATATATATATATATATATGGCCATAACTGTATTTCACATTTAGCAAGGTAGTTAAGGGAACCTAATATTAAGACATTTGGATCCCCACTTTCTATCAAATTAACGGTACATTGTCTATTGAGTGGCGAAACTGTTGAGTTTCGTCCGGGAAATGAATTAAGATTCCCACTGAAGAAGAATTCCCACTGAAGAGTGGGAATCGAACTTTTCACCTCAGGAACTTAAGTTTGGTAATAAGACAAACCGCTGTGTTGAGTTCCGCCACTTAAGGAGCAATGTCTTTAGAATTTGGCAGAATCGGGAACGGACGCTAAATAATGAGAATATACGGTCTCCACCAGGCTACCTCTGCCTATCGTGAAAAGCGGGATATAGCGTGAAAAAAGATACACGCAAACTAGTGTTCTATACATTACCTTTTATCCTAAATCGGGTAAAACAATGCTATACCAAGCAAGTCGCCGTCATCCATCACGATATTACGCGACTCCCTCAGATGATTCTGCTTCACAAATATTTGGAAACGGGCTCCTTAGTACGCTTGGTGCATTTCCATTGTTTGTTTTTATTAAATAAACTTTACTTTTATAAAATAAAAGAACTAACCCTAACCTATTGTTAAGTATTGTTAAGACACTCTATTTTGTTCTTCACTTTCAGCCGAATTTGAGATATTTCGTGTTCAGTTTCGGAAATTAACGCCGCGCGTTCTCTTATTATCAGATCAAATAAATGAAACATTAAATATTGAAATTAAAAATTTAAAATATTTAATTTCCCCAGATGGGGATCGAGCCTACAAACTGTAACGTTTGAATTCTCACGTTTGTGCCCGTGCGCCACGACAGGCCTTTTTTTTATAAAAAATAATCTGCAAGGGACTTTACCTTTCGTTCATGAATCACTATAGACAAAAAAAAATTTTTTTTTTTTGTTATTTTAATACACAATTCAATGCAATCACATAGACACGTAATATTTATAGATATAAATTACAACATTTGACAATATGCAACGCGTTAGGAATATTGACTGCTCGAACCAGTCGCAATCGGGATACTTGACGTGATACCTATGTAGGTTTGCTCTTTTCCTTTCTTATTTCTTATTCTTATTTCAAATTTTGATTCCCACAATAATATTACCACAGATCATAGCATGTAATTTAAGTAATTTAATTTGCATTAAAATTAATTCTGCTTGCCATTTAATATATAATTAATATAACTTAAGAAACAAAAAATATTAATATTTATATGTCAGTTACAATGTTTAAACGATAGGATAATGGAAAAAAATTAAGTAACATCTGCCTATGTCAATGGAAACACACCGTCGCTTACATGTTTACTTTGTTAGTACTATCTTGAAATATTAAAAAAAGATGAATATTATAAGAGAATATAAAATGTTATAGTAACTATTAGACAATTAAATAAATATATTAAGAATTTTTTATCCACTCACCTTCCAATTACCCGGACATTGATCGTGTATGGCGTCATAACGCTGAATTTAGATTTGTTAAAAAAATCTTGTTACATATCGTATGAAAATGACTCAGCTGTCACACTGTATCCCGTACATGGCAGTGTAAGCAGAGAAAACTTGGGAACCTAGTGTTAAGACACTCTGTTCCACTTCCGTTTCTCACTCTCCGCCGAATTTAAGGCATTGGGTATTGAATGGCGGGATTCAAAGCCGCGCTTTGACTTCTTGCCAGAGCAAAGAATGAAAACATTAAATATTTAATTTTAAATATTAAATATTTCATAATCGAGTCGGAATCGAACAGGCTCAACTAGTCGTTTGAAGTCACACAGCGGCGTAGGAACAAAGCGTCTTAACACATGTTCCCTCCCATGTTCCCTTCCATGTTCCCTCCCATGTTCCCTCCCATGTTCCCTCCTATGTTCCCTCCCATGTTCCCAAGTTCCCTCTGCCTGCCCTGTTATGTACAAAATACAGCGGGAAACCAAAAAAAACCCAATTTAAGTGATACGTTATTTATTTTTCTCTAAAACATTCTTAAGTAGCCGCGTTGTGTAAACTCAAATCCATCTATTAATGTTTAAATAAACCGATTAGGAAAAATGCAATAATAGACTTGATAAATGTAGACGTTCTTGTTATTGTTACGTAAGGCTGGGTCTACACGAGTTTGAAATAGCGTCGGCTTAGAATGTAAACCTGCTAAGTACATTTTACTTTTATGTTTTTTGTTATTATATATAAATCGAAAGTGTAAAAAAAATAATTGACACGCAATGCCTTAAATTCGGCGGAAGTTGACAAACGGAATGGAGTAGGTTAACATTAGGTTCCCATGTTCCCTCTGCCTACCCTGTCATGTACGGGATAGAATGTGAAATTAAAAAAAGACACAGATTTAATAGTATTTTATTTCTTTTAAATAATATCAGTATATTTGTCTTATAGTTTTTTTAGGGGCCTGTCGTGGCACAGCGGCATAAACGTGTGACTGAAACCGATGGGTTATGGGTTCGATCCCCACTCGAGGAAATGAAATATTTAATATTTTCAATCTAAATAAGTAAGGTTTCATTTCTTCGTTCTGGTACAACGCAAAACGCGGCATTGAGTTCCGCCATTCAACACGCTATGCCTCAAAATTCGGCGGAAAGTGGGGAACAAAAGTGGTACGGAATGTATTAACTTAAAGTTCCCGGGTTCCTTTTGCCTATCCTGCCATGTGCGGGATACAGCGTGAAGCTGAGTATTTTTTTTTAAAAAACGTTTGTCTCCACTGATTATTTGCTTAAGAAGAATTCAACGGTGTGCCTTGAGCTGCCAAACATATTTACATATTTACATTACCACAATTGCTGTATGCTAGTAGACTAGGCTCGGCGTTGAACGCCACTAAAACTAACAAAAATTGACAGGCTGATATGTCTAGCACAAAGTTTTCTATGTGCATTGTTCTGAATCAGCATGTTTAATAGTTTGATATATAAATTTTAATTGATGTTTCTACGCTCTTCTACACTGGCCTTAACAAATGCCTTCTGAGAGCTATGAGATTTCTTTAATAACCTCATTCCAGACGCTTTTAGAACCGTTTCGATGGAAATGTGGCTACAATACAAGCTGTATTGTTTTTGTTATTTTATGTTGTGTTTCCAATTATGTTATTAGAGCCGATCTATTTGCAAGTGCTGAGTGGGAGTTCTATTCCCGTCTAAGGCAAATTGTATTTGTATGATTATCGTTTTAGTTTAGATATAAATATACATATAGTGAATTATAAATTATATATTTCATATAAGATCACTTTGTTGTCTGCTAAGATTATTTATCTCAAAATTGCGTGGATGTATAAAGCTTAAAATAATATCAAAGTTACAGTCTGTTTGAGCACTCCAAATCAAGCTTTTAAATTAAAACAATTAACATGTATGTGTAATCGAAACCTATAAGCTACTTCCCGTGGACCTACAATTATGAAATTTGGTTTGAAAAATCCATTATAAACTTAGCTTTACGCTGTATAGTAGGTGATTTGAAAATTTATTGTCTTAGTACTAGCTACTGGAAGCACTATTTATAATTTTTTGGTGGAAAGAGGGGAACGGAACGGAGTGTTTCAACACTAACCTTCGAAACTTACATTTGTGAACGTTATAAATAGTGCTTCCCGTTGATCTAAAATTTTAAAATTGGTGTCCACTGTTGTGTTGCAAAATGGATTTTGTGGATTAATATCTTACTTATCTAAAATGATTACTTTTTAAATATTTTCAATAATACTTAATCAGACGCTACGTTTTATTTTTCCACTTCAAATTTATATTGTTCTGAATCAGCATGTTTAATAGTTTGATATATAAATTTTAATTGATGTTTCTACGCTCTTCTACACTGGCCTTAACAAATGCCTTCTGAGAGCTATGAGAATAATCATACACTTGTTGATTGGCGGAGTTCAACACCGTACCTTGTTAGCTGAAAAAATAAAAATAATTAGTTAAAATTGAGTAGAATTTAAGCCCAGATTTATCATAGGCCATGTAGCCACTGTACCATATACCGATATTTTTATCTATTAACAATAAAATCCGAACCCGCTACCCCACTCTAGTATCAAATTAACATGCCAAACTACAATTTAATTGTACACCCGCCTTACAAACCAACGAAATACCCTATTATAACGAAACCGGACTCTTTACAAAAAGTCTAAATTGAAAAAAAAAAAATGTCACATATTAGCAAAAGCAAGCTTGGGGTTGTGACTTTTGTTACATATTATGTAGACACGTGGGGTGAACTGTGAATCTGTTATTTTACATTGGACATCTGTAGGCGTTGGTTGATGTAGTGATGGGGTAAAAATGATCTATTTTTTTTTCTTCTGGGAACCTGGCTTCTGGGAACTTAGTGCACTCTGTTTCCATTAAGACACTTTACACTATTTGTTAATTAAATTTTAGTTATCTATACTACTTGTCGTTAAATTCTGGAGATCAATTTTAACGTCGCGCTTTTCGTCGTAACCTGAGCGTGGAAATAAAAAAATTAAAATATGTCAAGTGTAAATGGAATCCACTATCTGTCACATTTCAGTACAGTTGTACTTGTACCTTTCATTTTCTCCGCTCTTGTAAAGAAGCGTTGAGTTACGCCGCTCAATACGCAACGCCTTAAATTTATAGGAAATTGGGGAATGGAACGAAATGTCTTAACACTGGTAGTTCTCAAGTACCCTTTATCAACTGTATCATGTGTGGGATACAGCATGAATCTGAAAAATAAAACTACAAAGGTTTAATTTTTCATGAAAAAATCTAAATCAAATATTTAATATAAATTTTAAATCTTTTTTTTTTTAATAAATTACTGCAATATTATAATTTCATCGATAACCATATCGATAACTAGTTATACACCTCACTATTAAGCAACGGGGATAAGCCAAATTGATTTTAACACAATAACGAGTCTCGTTCAATAGGTCCCCATTTGTAGAGATGGCCATCCATCATACGCACTATGTCAGCTTAATGTGGCGGACGGTTGACGAAACGATGTATTAATTTTTGGCACATCACTAGTTAGAGGAATCGGAAATTTTAATATATATGTATATATTTATTTTCATTGATAAAATTAGAGCATTTTTTTTTTAAATCTTATTAAACAACGTATAACAGGTATGATATCTTGTGATACATTAGAAAGAAGACTCATCACTTTAGTACTGTTAATTTATTTTAATTCTGCTTAAAATTTGAATTAAATGCCCGTAAAAGATTTTACAATTTTTTTATGTTGAAATCCTAAAATTTTATTAAATTGAAATTTTATTAAAATTGATTATTCACTAATATTTAACAAGAAATGAGAATTATGCTTGTTTCCTCCATAATAGAACTTTGGCAGGTTGTCGTTTCACAGATTTGGTAGATAAAAGTCTGCACCTAAAGCCTTGGGTCTAGTCTTATATGGTTTCAATGTAGATCGAAATGCTTGCACTTGTACATTATTTTACTACTTCAGTATGATTCTTTATTATACAGACTTAATTGTTTATTACCATACAATATAAATGAAAATTTATATTGTATGGTAATAAACAATTAAGGCCTGTCGTGGCGCAGCGGCACAAGAGTGTGACTGTAACCGACAGGTTCTGGGTTCGATCCCCAGTCGAGGAAATGAAATATTTAATATTTTCTATTTAAATATTTAATGTTTCATTTCTTCGCTCCGGTAATAAGGCAAAGCGTGGCGTTGAGTTCGCCACTCAACACACAGTGCCTCAAATTGGGCGGAAAGTGGGGAACGGAAGTGGAACGGAGTGTCATAACACTAGGTTTCACTTCCGTTCCCTCTGCCTACCCTGCCTAATGCGGGATACAGCGTGAAAAAAAAAAGGAATGAAAAGGTAATAAGAACTGATTTTTCAGTTTTGAGGTAAAAATGTAGAACTTCCTTTATTTGGACCATTTTTAACTAGCTGTTTATTCTCACATCTTCCTGGGTAAGATACGATCTTTTCATTGATCGAAACGTTGATGGAGCTCTTACTAAAACTATTGAAAGTCTTTTCAAAAATAAGTATTTGATTGTGAAGATACAAGTACGTCAGTCGTTAACAATTTTTAAATGTAAACAAACCTTCCTAGTTGCTTCTAAATCATATCTTGACCAAAAATGTTTTATCATTTGGCTTACCCAGTAGTCTTATAAGCATGCCACATATCAAAATGCAAATATATTACAATATTTATATATATATATATATATATATATATATATATATATATATATATATATATATATATATATATATATATATATATATATATATATATATATATATATATATATATATATATATATATATATATATATATATATATATATATATATATATATATATATATATATATACATATATACAAATTTATATTTATTTTAATGGGCCTGGTGGTGCTTAAACAGACTAGCACTGCATTCTCTTTTAAGAAATCTTATTGGGGCTATCGCCATTTTCATTAACTTCTTTTTATCTCTTTATCTCTCATATAGAAGAAGTAAGAAGGAACCTGGAAACCCTAAAAGCGTGTTGAATAGATTAACTCAACGCCGCAGTTTGTTTCATTAACAGAGCATGTCAGAATTGAAATCATGACCTGTATGTAGCATTTACAATCATAATTTTATCATCACGTACTAAATATTCTTGTATCATACATTATAACTATAATGTTAAGCTAAATTAAAATAATTTGCTGTTAATAATGAAAAGAAACTATTTAACTTTCATACATACCAAGTACAATTGTTCTGTGGAGGTCGCATTTTGGATATTACCTAACGACAACAATGCCGGCCGACCCTCATACGAAGAACATTATAGAAAGAACCCCTTATTTATAATGTTACAATTTTAATGATTTTGCTCGGCTCCGTATTATATTGAAGCCGTTGTGGCTCAGTGGTTGTAAGCGTGTTAAGACAAATGTGAATTTGATTCCCGCGAAAACCTCATGTGGAAAGTATTGTTTTTATTTCTTGGCTCTGGTAACAAGACAAGACGCTGAGTTAAGTTACGTCATTAAAGATACAATGTCTTGAAAATGGAGTGTCTGAAAGTAGGTTACCACACGCATGAACAATACAGAGTGAAACCATTTTATATAGTAAATTTAAATCATTTACAACAAATGGAGGTCAGTCGTGGTGCTTTGGCATAACAAGCAAACGCAATATCGCGTAGGTTTGTCTCCACTCGAAGAATTGAAATAATTAACATTTTTCTTATCTCAGTACCAAGACAAATCGCGGCGTTGAGATCCGTCTTAATGAGAACGGAGTATTTTAACCCTGCGATATGCAGAAAATAGTGAAGCTAAAAATTATAAATAGATAATATAAATTGATATATGGGTACGCGGTAGCTGATTAAACAGGGGATGATCCCAGCTCCTATACGATACAACATAAGATTATTGTCAAGCCATTAAATCCCCGCATGTTTAATTAAATTAGCAATACTGACTTTATTTTAAAAATAATACTATAGATTTAACGTGGCTTTGCTTGAAAATTGTGAATTTCTCAAGAATACAGATAAAGAAAGTTTTATGTTATCATAGGCAACTAAGCGTCAATATGGCGCAGGAGCACAAGCGTGAGGCTTTAAGTATGGTAGGAAATGAAATATTTTTGAGTTCCGCCACTCAACACGCAATGCCTCAATTTCGGCGGAAAGTGGGGAACAGAAGTGGAATGGAGTTTCTTAACAAGTTCCCTCTGACTACCCTGCCATGTGCGGGATACAGCGTGAAGCTGAGTTTGAGTTTGTCTCTTAATACTAGCTTTTCAAGCCCCCTGCCAAATGTCAAATCGCGGCGTCAAGCCCCGAAGTAAGTGTCTTATCACTACCTCAATTTTGCCCATCTTATAAAGCATGAAACTATAAAAAAAAATAATACACACTGTCACATACATTTCATCATAACATTTCCCATTCATATTAACTTGATTAAATGTCACAAAGAAATAATATAATACGCGAGGGATGTCTCAAGGAAATTAGCGAACCACCCCTGAATTCTGGGGATTAATATGGAGAATCAATATTACTCGTTTCTCATATATACGTTCATATAACCTGTACGCGAAGATAATTCTTGTATTGTAATATATATATATATATATATATATATATATATATATATATATATATATATATATATATATATATATATATATATATATATATATATATATATATATATATATATATATATATATATATATATATATATATATATATATATATATATATTTTATTTTATCAGAATGTATGGCAGAAGAACATTTATTATTCGGTAGATGGTGTTCGATTAGCACTGTAGGGCTTGAATTAATTTCATTTAATTGATTTAATAGGCTGTTAACAAACGCGGCGTTGAGTTACGCTACTCAACGTGAGTTGTCCTACATTAGGAGGACGCAGTGTCTTAATACTAAATTGTCTCTGCCTATATATGATAAGGCAGTGCGGGATATAACGTGAAAATACATAACATATATTAAATTGTTCTGTATGCGTCTGTAATTTAATAGAGAAATTCCTTAAAATTCTTATAGTCATTTATATAAATATATTTTTTTGAGGCCTGTCGTGGCGCAGCGGCACAAGCGTGTGTTTGTAACCGGTTCTGGGTTCGATCCCCAGTCGAGGAAATGAAATATTTCATATTTTAAATTTAAATATTTAATGTTTCATTTCTTTGCTCTGGTACAAGGCCTCAAATTCGGCGGCTAATGGGAACGGAAGTGGAACGGAGTGTCTTAACACTAGGCTCCCGGGTTCCCTCTGCCTACCCTGCCTCGTACGAGATACAGCGTGAAGCCAAAAAAAAAAAATTTTTAAAAGTTTTTTAGCTTCACGCTATTAAAAGTTTTTCCCAATTCCTAGAAAAATATTTATTAGGAATCGTATAACATTTTTAAACGTAGAAAGATTTGAACCCGCGACTCATTGAAACCTCCCATGCCCCAAGACCATACAGCCATACGTTCTCATCGAACTGCATAGAATATTTCTAGGGAGATTTTTACAAATTTCTCCTCTATTTGGAAAATAATAACTACCACTGGCATTCCTTTATCCTATAAAAATGTAGTCCAAAAATAAAACAATTGATAAAAACTATTTCTCTTGCATTTCAAAAAAATATGCTATCTCTCGCTAAAATATCTAAAATTTCATGAAATGCAAGGAATTTTGTGAATGTTACTTTAATGTAAATGCTTTAAAGTTAAATCAGTATAGTTATAACTCGAATAAAATGTTATTTACTTCTCTTGATTTTGTAAAATATTTTTCTTTCAACATCAACTTGTACTACTACCTAGTGTTAAGACAATCCGTTCCATTCCCTACTAATTATATGTTAAGTAGTGGAACAGCAACGGAGTGCTATATCTTTTTGCCAGAACAAAGAAAATTAAAATATTAAGCAAGGCCACAAGGAAATATATAATATTTGTATTTCTTCAGCCACTCAATACCCAATGTCCTCTAATTCGGCGGAATTTTAGGAGCAAAATTGTTTTACGGGAACAGTGTCTTAACATTTTTTAACTTAACAGGCTTACAAGTTTCCTTTGCTTACCCCGCCATGTGCGGGATACAGCGTGGAGCTGGAAAAAAAAATCTCTTTCTTTTAACCAATTTACATAAGCATCTCTCTCTTTTTAACCTGATCTATATGAGAAAAAGAAGAGAAGTGTTATTAAATAATTTTCAAGTCTTACTGTATTATCATATCTTTATTTTATAAGTAATTTGAAAGCATATTAAGGCTAAGATATTCCGTTTTCATTTAATTTATCAGACATTATGTGTCAACTAACGGAACACAACACCGCGTATTGCTTTTTCAAAATTAAAAAAAAAATAATCAACAACTTTAAATAAATAATCAACTTCACTATATCATAGAGGGTAAACAAATATATATGTATAGTTCACACCTTTATATAGTTAATTAATCACGTTCAGACACGTTGTACATAACATATTATTATGTACACAATAATTAACGCTACTGCACGCTAATTTGATAATGCATCCAATTTCCATAGAAACCACCGGATATGGAAATCGGGAGATTATGTCATCTTTGTATTTACGATTTGGTGCCATAAAAGGTCGCGACTGGTACTGGAATCGATCCCCACTTGAGGAAATGAACATTTCATATTTCCATATGTTCGCTCTGGTAGTAAGCTAAAACGCGGCGTTAAGTTGCGCCACTAAACACAAACAACACTTACATAGCTTCACGCACCAAGAACAGTAGGCAGTGGAAAACTGGATGTCCATCTAATATTAAAACACTCCGTTTTCATTCATACTTCCGTTTCGCAACTGCCACCAATATCTGAAGTTGGAACTTAACGCCGGTGTTATAAATAATTATTTTCTATATTTACAATACCATCATTCTAAAAACAACACACAAACACTGAAGAATATTAAAGTGAAACTGCAATCAAATTTCCAATTGGTAAAACTAAGATGCGGAGATGCAACATCCGCAACCATACGTGATACGTTAGGCGATTAAGATTCTAGCTGCATTCAATTAGTTAGACGGAACTCCGCATAAGTTGCACTTTGCGCTCATTTGTGCATTGTTTTGTTTTATTCATATTGTTATTTGAATCATGATATGACTATAATGCGGCTTTGCGGGAATCGGACGAGTAAAGCTTTGAAATTACTTAAAATATTATTGAATTGTAGGGTTCAATTGTCGGGGAATTTAATATTGGATAGTTTAATTTTTTCGCCCTGCGTTCAGGCTAAGTGTAGCGTTGAATTACGCACACGACCACCATGTTATAATTATAAGTAGTCCCGTTGCGACTTTGACGATCTCTTATTTAAAATTAAAAAAGCTTTACGTCATATCCCGCAAATGCGGATAAGCATAGGCAATTTGGGCCACCTTCCACTGAATTAAAAGCATTGCATGTTAAAAGGTGGAACTCAACGCCGCGCTGTGCCTTGTTACCAGAGCTCAGAAATGAATACACAAAATATTTCATTTCCTGTCGCGTTTACAGTCGCATATTTGTGTGCTCTGTGCCATAACACCTTATTTACAAAAAATAATTTAAAAAAATAAGATTTATTTACCAACGAACGTTATTTTAACAAGAATTTGAACTTATTTTCGCTATCGATTATTTTTTCCATCCCCATTTAAGCAATACAAGCTATATAAGGGTCGTTTCAAACAATTTATGCGGCGCGATGTTGGAGCTAATTGGTCGTGAAGACGCCTCGCAAACGAAAGCGATGTTCTTGATTGCACCCGTCGGGGTTGCGGTAGCAAGTTATAGTGTCCTTTTGTTTTTAAATGGAATTATCTATTTTTTTAGCTTCATGAACTGAGTGTTGGGTACTTACTATTAGAACATTACTTAATGTTGATTTTATGTACTTACCTAAGATCCCTCTGCCTATAGTATGTGGAATAGAAGGAAAGAATAGGTGGAATTGAACTTATGCGTGTTAAGTTGCGGAACTGTGGCCAGTCGTGGCGCAGAGGCACAAGCGTGTGACTTTAACCGACAGGTTCTGGGTTCGATCCCCACTCGAGGAAATTAAATATTTAATATTTTCAATTTAAATATTTAATGTTTCATTTCTTCGCTCTGTTAATAAGAAAATGCGTGGCGTTGAGTTCCGCCACTCAACACGCAATGCCTCAAATTCGGCGGAAAGTGGGGAACGGAAGTGGGACGGAGTGTCTTAACACTAGGTTCCCGGGTTCCCTCTGCCTACCCTGCCTCGTACAGGATACAGCGTGAAGTTAAAAAAAAAGTTGCGGAACTCATCACCGCGCTTTGCCTCGTTAATAGAGCGAAGAAATTAAAATTTCATTGCCTCAAATGGGGACTAAACCCACAACTTGTCGGGATTACAGTCACAAAATTGTGCCTTTGCACCACGACAGACCATTTCCTACCCAAAATATATAAAATACCATAAAGTACCTATACATTAAAAACATTAAACAAACTAATACATCAATAGCACAATGAAAAAGTAAAACTGAAATTCAAGGCAAAAGATAATAAATTAAAGACAGAAGGAACAGATTTCCGAAAAAAAAAATAGCCCTGTAACGAAGAGGAATGTACAGTTTTTCTCGATTTATGCGTTTCGGTACGAAGGTTAATTAGTGAACCGCCATATAATGGTATACTTGTTGTATAGTTTTTAGACGTTTTTTTCGTTTTTTTCATGCTCAATTTTGGGAATGACGTTGAACGAAATACAGTTCTTAACTGACCGAGGATATGAAAATCTTTTTTTACCCTGAGTGGAGGATGTTTCCATAATATTTGGATACGATCAGTTGCTGGACCGTTGCGCTACGATGTATTAGCCTATTATATACTACGTATTTTTTTAGTTCTATTTAGCATGGTAAGCATAAAGTACTTGGGAACCTAATATCGAGACTCTTCGTTCCGTCGAGACCACTTCATCTAATAAATTCTTGAGGCATTGTGTTTTGACTATCCCATCTTAGAGGCCTGTTGTGGCGCAGCGGCACAAGCGTTGTGACTGTAACCGATAGGTTGTGGGTTCAATCACCATTCGAGGAAATGAAATATTTAATATTTTCAAATTAAATATTTAATGGTTTCATTTCTTCGCTGTGGCAAAGGCAACATACAGTGTTGAGTTCCGCTACTCAACACGCAATGCCTCAAATTCGGCGGAAAGTGGGGAACGGAAGTTGAACGGGTTGTCTTAACACTAGGTTTCTAAGTTCTCTCTGCCTATCCTGCTGTGCATCTGCCATGTGCGGGATATAGCGTGAAGCTGAGTAGAGTATCTTATGTTCTTACACCATACAAGACCTCGAAAAAAAAAATCATTACAAAAATTATAATTTCGTTCTTTCGACAATAAAAAGTCCGTGAATAGTGAGCTTTATGCTTAGAATTTTAGTTCTTACCGGCGGTGTCTTAACAAAATTTATTGTTTTTCTTTTTGCTACCGGAATAGGCCGTTTGTTTGTACGTTCACTTTGCGTTAGGTCAACGCATAAGTTACTTTTATAATGTGTCGTTTTTGTTTTCAGGTAATATTGCGGATGTATCAGGTTTCTTTTGGATTTTAAATTTAGTAAGTATTAAAACATTTACTTAAAATCGAAAATATCTCTTGTGTACACATAAATATCATTTTTCTTGATAGTAGTTATGACAGAAAGTAACATATATCATGTAATTAATGGTTTTTTTTACGTTTTCTCTCGTATTCGAACAAAGTAGGCAGCGGACACCTTGAGATAACACACTACGATCGCTACATACCGCTGATTTTTTGTACGATTTGGCGTAAAGTGACGGAAATCATCTCCGCCCATCGTCTAATAGAGTTACAAAAAAAATATATACTAAGGGCCAGTTAATCTTAATATTTTAAAACATAAACTATTTAATGACCCGACTAATTCAAAGTAATTCTAAACAGTCAACTTGATTGATTGCGTCGTCACATAATGTATAGAGGAGGGTGAATATGCGACAAATTATAAATAATAACATGCGTACTATTGCACTATGGGTCTTTGATGGATGATATTGTTGATGAGGACTTCACAATATTTTATAGCTTCACGCTGTAACCCGCTCGTGGCAGGGCAGGCAAAGGGAACTTAAGAACTTAGTGTTAAGACACTCCGCTCTGTTGAGTTCGATATTGAAAAGAGGAACTGTTGTGTTTCTTGCCGGCTCTTCTCAGCAGAACTGCATTCCGAGCCGGTGGTAATTTTATGTTGCGACGATTCAAAAGTGCTTGCTAAAGCCTATTTGAATAAAGAATATTTTGAATTTGAATTTGAATTTGAAATTTGAGTGGCGGAACTCAACGCCGCGCTTTGCTTTGTCTTTTATTGGCCGAGTAGGGATCGAACCCACTACCAGCCCCACAAATTTGTGTCAACGCGCCACGACAGGAATCATTACAATATTTATATATAGATGTAGATCAGTGTTATTTCTATCAATATATTCTCTTTTTTGTTGGTATTATTATTAAGGAGTCTGTGGGTGCGATTTCCACTTGGTTATTTATTATATACGACTATTACATACAGTTAAGTATATACAAAATCAGCGTTGTTTTTGCGCTTGGGTGGATTTATTATTATTTTCTCGCTCAACTTTGCGTGCACGGTGTTGAATTACGCAGGCAAAATGTCTCGATCGAATTTGAGAATTTGAAAACGAAGTGCTTTAAATCTCTGCGCTTACCCTACTCCATGCAATGGGATACAAGGTGAAGCCAAAGATAGTAGATAAACATATATACCTACAGTCAAAATGTTATTCTGTAGGTCGATAGCTCGGAGCAGTGCTGCATTGTTGGATTGTCAATGTAAAGGTGTCTTCACATAGGGTTTTTTTAACTTTTACACATAGTATAAAATTATAGTAGACACTGGAATTATAGTGTCAAAACACTCATTCGAGACATTGCGTATTGAGTGGCGGTACTTAACGTCGTGTTTTGTCTTGTTACCAAAGCAAAATATTATTATTATTATTCATGTACTATGAAAAATATACTGAATGTTAATTCACACATAATAAAGTACAATATTTATTTAAAAAACGTATAAAAATTTGACCTTGCGGATTTGAACCTGGGTCTCTTGGAATCCACCCAAGAGCTTTTAAGTAATATGTTTTTTTCAACCTACGTCAAAATTCTTATACGCTTGTTGCATTTAAAATACAAATTTATTTATAATATGCTAAAAAAATTGCTTCTATCAACAAAAAATAGACACCACTGCACAGTTTTCGTGATATACATTAAATTATTATTCTAGTTACTTTTTTGGCCAAAGCTGCAACTATTTTATAAATATAAGAATAGTATCATCTAAAATGATATATTCATATCATTAGAAATATGAAACGATCAAAAATTAAAAAAAACAATTCGTCATTCAATACGAATATCATGTTCCCGCTGCCTAGCTTACTGCGGGATATGCGGGATAAAGCGTGTAGTTAAAAAAACCGAGTGTCTGCTTTACTATCAAAATACCATGTGAACGAACTTTAACGGTCATCGCAAATATGTCAACTTGGCCCTGAGGCCACATTGCACTTTCCCAATGAAAAAATTTTGTTGTTAGAAAAAGGGCAAAACTGTCAGATAAAAAACATTTGAAAAAAAAATGTGACAATCTTTTTTTGATAATGTTTTTCGGGCTGTGATTTAAAGCTTTCCATATAATTTTGATTATTAGTTTTTTTTTTAGTTTCTGAAACTGAAGATCCTGCTGATAGAAGTGTAGTAAGGGGAACCAAGGAATCCGGTGTTAAAAAATCTCCTGCGTGTATTCCGACAATTCCATTATCAACTTTTTTTTTTTCGAGTTCGAAAGTGTTGAGAGAGTTAAGACATTGCGTGTTGATGAAGGTTAACGCTGCAGTTTGCCTCGTTCCATGAGCGAGTAAACGATAATATTCAATATTCAATTTCTTCCAGTGGAAATCAAACATACTACCTTTTACGGTTACAGTTACCCCGCCGACGACTGGCCTCCAAAGTTAAATAAAAAAATAATCCCCAAAAAAAGCTCAACGCCTATTCAAACTCATAACCATTGTACCCTACCAGCCCCACTTAATTACAAGTTATTTCCGGAAAGCATATCTGCAACACGTAATATGTTCACTGGCAAATCGTAACCATGCGTATTGTCCACTAAAACTTCAATTAGTAGACTGTAATTAGGAGACTGTGATAAGTTTTAACGCTTAAACGGTTTTTAAAGAGAACAGTTTCAAATATGAGATTTGTCGATCGATTTTATATATGTATTCTAAACATTATTTTATAATATAAAAAGACTTTAAAAATATTACAAATATATGCAAGATAGAAGTCGTATAAAAAAAATGTATATTCGAAATTCTATGTAGAGCAGGTGCGAAGAATGTCTCGTTTCCAATTTCATAAGTTTTTCTTCCTGAGCACGCGATTTCTTATTGAGTGTCATAGATATTCGTTTGTTGAATTGATTTTTTTGCTACTGTTTTTGCCTATTTTATGAATGGCTTATGAATCGTTCTTGGCTCTACATAGAGCTTGCTTCGCATACTTATTATTATGTACTCAAGGTGTTATGTAATATTTTTTTCTTGCAGTGAATTTATGGACAGTAAGTTCATAACATATTCCAAATAAAATAATGTACTCACTATAATAGTTACGTTAATTAATAGAAATTACAAGCATTATAGAAATGAATGAAAGAAAAAATAAACTTGAAATTAAAATCTCAATATATCAATATTAATTCCTCATTAAAAGTAAAAAATGATAATTTTCGTAGGCAACAATAAATTAATAAAATTGTGTCTACCGATAAAATATTTTCACGAACATTATTACAGCGGCATTCGCATTTATGAAAAAATAATTTGATTAAAATCTACGCGTATAGGCTTCAGATAGCTGATAATAAGAGATTTAAAAGGTATGAAGAAATCACATTGTATAATTGGAAATCGATGGATGAAAATTTTAATTTAATTTTTTCCTTTATATAAAATCTGCGGGTTGGATGTTCGATCCTTACTTGAGGAAATGAAATATTTTATATTATCATTTCTTTGCTCTGGTAACAAGGCAAGGTACGAGGTTAAATTCCACTACTTATTATGTAATGCCTCAAAATCTGTGGAAGGTAGGCAACGGAAAACTCCTAACTATAAGTTTTCAAGTTCAGATATGGATACAGAGTGGTAAATTCAATTATATGGCTGGCTATAAGCGGTAAAATGTTGTAGGTAAAGTGGGGCTCGTAAATTATGCAAAAAAAAAAATACATAGAAATGAAAACACTGTCTTTCTTGCTTACAAGTAGACAAAGTTGCGGATTTTGTCTTTTTATTAAAATTATGAAATAAATAACGATGAAACATTATAAAACATATATTAAACATCATCACTATCTATTTAGAACTACAATTTACTGTTATACAATCAACCTCTTTAAACTATACATACTCGTATCATAAATTTGTATTTGAACACTGTCTGTACCAGAGCTAGGAAATAAAAACACTGAATATTTATTCTCCTTGAGAAGGGATTGAATCCACGACCAATCGCGCTTACAGTCGCATGAGCCTTTGTGGCACCCTGACAAGCCTCAATTTACATGACATTAAAAAATATAGAATAGAATGAACATAACTCAAATATTTAGATACAACAAAAATAAATCTACTGAAACCAACAGATAAATCCCAAAGGGAAAAGCCAGTCATCGCTTAACGAGCTTCGATTAAAAAGAGTTCAAAACGAAACGAAAACGACGAAAAAGCTAAATTTTTCATACTCTACAATAATGGTAGAGTTTTATTTATATTTTTAGAATATATACATTTTATGAATATTGGCACGTTTATATTAAAAGTTGGTTGTAACCTTATTAAGCAAATTTAGAATAGAAATATATTGAAGTAAAATAGTTTAACGTCGTTTTACTTGTGATATTTTGTAATATATTTTGGGCATTGAGTTGTACCACCCAACATGCAAAGCTAATTCAGGGAAAGTGGAGATCGGAAGTCTTAGTCTAGGTTCCCAAGTTCCCTCAGCCTACCTTGCTATGATTGCTGGATACCCCGTTCAACTGAATCTTTGTTTAGGGTCTCGCTTTATCTTAAATTCAGTGATGATGATGATATATCATCCGAAACATAAGTATCGTAGAACTGCCTAACCTTGAAGATCTTAAAGATCTTCGTAAAACATATTTTTACTATGTTTTAAAGTGTTATTCCACACTTAGGACAGAAAATAAATTTTGAACGAAGCAGGATTTGAACCCGCGGGTTCAAATCCTGCTTCGTTCAAAATTTTTATACGCTTTTTAAATTTAAGTTTAGTATTTTCTGTCTAAAGTGTGGAATAACACTTTAAAACATAGTAAAAATATTAAAATAAATAGTATTCTCTCTTGCCAAACGATAATTCTTACGAGTTGTCTTTGGGTAGCGGAAATTTGTAAAAATCTCCCTACAGAGATGCTAACAACATAAATAAGTTGTAACATGCGTATAAGAATTTCGACGGAGCTCGGTGAGAACGAATGGCTTAGTTGGTCAGAGCGCTGGAACGGTATTCCAGAGGCGCGGGTTCAAATCCTGCTTCGTTCAAAATTTTTATACGCTTTTTAAATTTAAGTTTAGTACTTCGTCAAACATGTTGGCTCTAGTCATTTTATAATTTTTTTTGTCTTTGTTGATAGATTTTCATCTGCTCGTTTCCACAGTATTGCAATGGAAATGGTTCATAGCAAGTGAAGGCCCCATATGATACGTCAACATTTGTTTACGAACTTTTGAAGTTGCCTGCATTTAGTAGGGTTGTTGTAAGATAGTATGCTTTCTGCCAGAATTCCAGACATTTAATATAAGACGGTGAAACTCAATGTTAAACTTAGACCATTGTAACGGTGCTTTTATCCGTTATTTAATACTTTATTCTTTATCTACTTTCGTTTTTAATTCATTTTCATATTTTTTTAGCTTTACGCTGTATCCCGCGCATGGCAGGGTAGTCAGATAGCCTTCCTTCCCCATTTTTCGCATATGAGGCATTGCATGTTGAGTGGTGTAACTCAACATCGTGCTTTGCTTTGTTACCAGAGCAAGAAAATAAAAATATAATACACACACAACCTGTTGTTTACAGTCACACGATTGTGTCGCTGTACCACGAAATTCCTCATTTTAATTTCTTCGGCAGATATCAAGGCTATTGCCTCTGCGATCTGAAGAAATAAATATATTTTAAATATATAACTAATAACTGATAATGCCACGGTTGTAAGTTCAATTTCCAAATGGGGGAACAATCTTCACAATAAAAGATCGATATTGATTTCTGATACACGCATCATTACAAAAATTTGTCTTTGCTAGGGGTAAAGAGTTTTTAGGTTTGGTGAAGTAATCCCACTTTATCCATGCAAGATATAACGTAATGCTAAAAAAATATAGTTTAACAAGACAACTCTAATAACACCTACAAAACATTAAGTCAAATAACTCAAATATATAGCCAAAAAAAAAAGGAGAGCTATAATTCTATTCCAAGCATTAGATAAATTCTCCAAGAGTTCAACACAAAAGGCGATAAAGACGTTGATTCAGACGTTTGTTTATTTAACATACGTCGAGCCAAGGTCGTATCCCGGAGATAAATTCTTACTCTATTTCGTTGAGTATATTCTATAATAATAGTGGAAATACAATAATACTAAAATATTTGTGGAGATAATAATGATAAATGAATTCATTTTGTGTAGGAAGTAAGAAAAAATATATTATTAAATTCTTAAAACAAGTACTTAGAAGACTGATTGCGGCGTTTAGTTTCGCCTTTTACACGAAAGTTATCAAAAACTATGCATAAAGTGGGAAATAGAGTGATTAAACGTCTGTGTATGATGCTATATGCGTGAAACAGCGTGTTGTCCAACCTCTTGTTATTCAATAAAATATTAAAAAGAGGCCCTTATAAACTCTTGATATACATTCAATATTCCTAGAGGCTTATTACCAGCATGTGAGTCTAAACGCGATAGGTTGTTGGTACGATCTCGTTCTTATTTCCTCGCTCTGGTAACAAGGCAAAGCGCGGCGTTGAATTCCGCCACTCACCACGCAATGCCTCAAATTCGGCGGAAAGTGGGGAACGGAACGGACTGTCTTAACGCTATGTTCGCAAGTTTTCTCTGTTTATCCTGTCATCGCTGTACGCTAAGTAAATAAATTAAATATTTATCATTTTATTTAGACGTAATTTAAGTTTATTCCTGATACTTATATAGATTTGATTATTTTAAGATTATACGTTGCCCGCATATAATGATTTTCGTTTCATTTTTAAAGTATCAAATATTTCATTACCTCAAATGGGAATCGAACCCACAGTTCGTCGTTTAAGCACATGTTCGCTTGTCCCTTGTGCCTTTATTAACATTTCACGAAGATAATCTCAACATCTTTATTGAATTCGGGCCCCTTGGATTTCGTCTTCAGTCAACAGGCTACAATAGTTTGTTTCTAACCCTTCATTGTCTTTGACTGTATTATTTCACGGTGGATGCACAAAGCCTTGTTCTACACATTAACACTTTTCAAGTATTTGGTAAATATTTATCTAATGGCAACTCATTTTGACTTTCTTTAACGATTAATTGAAAGTCGTTTAAAATATTTTAGGTAAGAAGAGTTTGCTTCTTTGTGGTTATAATTCCACTCACTCAGCTTCACGCTGTATCCCGCACATGGCCGGGTAGGCAGAGGGAACTTGGGAACCTACTACTTAGACACTCTGTTGCACTTCAGTTCCCCACTTTCAGCCGAATTTGAGGCATTGTATGTTGAGTGGCGGAACTCAACGACGTGTTTTGCCTTTTTATCACAGCGAAGAAAAGAAAACAATATATATTTAAGTTGAAAACATTAAATATTTCACCTCTTCGAGTAGGATTCAAACCCACAGCCTGTCGTTAACATGCCACCGCTGCGCCACAACAGGCTTGAACACTTCATCTTGTATACAGCAGCCTGGGCAGAGTGAACTAAATATTTAAAATTGGGGATAATTGGGGACATCGGTCATGCGGGATACAGCCTGAAGCTAAAAAAAAATAATTCAAGCTAATGTAACTTATTGGTGCCTTGGTATATACTAGTTAACCTCTAATATTGTTTCTTAATACCTATATATACTCTACATCAGCTATAATATTAGCGATAATAAAGAACGATAATAATTGTAAAGCAAAATCAGTAGTCGTGTCCGTGTGACCTATCGATCAAAATCATCCCTATTTAACCCGCACCTTTAAGCCAATGACGCGTGTTGAATAGTTGAATAGAATATTTGCTCCATTACACGAACTAACGTGTTCACGCAGACCCATGGGGTCCTTGCCCAATCAATCATCGATATCAGTTTCAAAGCTTATTTATTTATGTAAAGTATGAGTATATACAGTACATCAGGGATATATGATTTAAATAAACGCTTTTCAGCACATTTCAGCTGTATCTCGTGCATAGCAGGGAACCTGAGGACCTACTGTTACCATGAAGACATTTCCGTTTTCTACTTTCCATCAAATCCTAGGTGCATGGTGTATTGAAAGGGGGGAATTTGACGCTATGCTTTGTCTGGTTACCAGAGCAAGGATTAAGGACCAGAGGAAGGATATTTCATTTCCTCGAATCTGCAACTTGCTGCTACCATTGTATGATGTTTAAATTTTGTTACGCTATTAAAATGTTTTTTTATAGGTACAGTTGGTCAGGTTAAGTTGGCTTCTGTCTGACTTAACTCAATCGCAAGGAATTTAAAAATGTTATATTATAGGTTTTGATACTTTTATCTCTCCAATCTTATTAAATATACTATATAATTTTTGCCAGCAAAAGTGGCTAATAGGGAATCCATTTTACTACCTTCTGAATAATATATCTAATGAAACAAACCTCAATATTGCAAAATTTAAAAGTAATATTTTCTATATTAAAAAAAAATAATAATTACCAGCTCCAGGTAACATTAACCGCTATTCGGCTCGTAGGACCATGTTCCATTATGTTCTGGATTCCAAGATGGTCATGATAACGTTATTATCAGCAGCGCAATAAATCACCTCGCTGTCACGCCGGAGAATTCCGATTTTCGATCAGCTAAATCTCAATTTGTGTCCAGGAAAATATGATGTATTTTTAAAGCGAACGAGTATGGAAGTTTAAAAAATATTTTATTAACATTTTAAAATGTTTGTTAAAAAATTTGTACATGGATATATTTAGTGATTTTATTATTTTGCGTGGAATTTGTGAAACGGTCTTATGTAATTTTTTTCAGCTTCACGCTGTATACCGCGTGTAGTGTTAAGAAACTCCACTCCGTTCCCAACTTTCTGCCGAATTTCAGACATTGCATGTTGAATAGCGGTACTCAACGCCGCGCTTTGCCTTTTTACCTGAGCGAAAAAATGAAAATATTAAATAAAAATTTGAAAATATTAGATATTTTATTTCCTCGAGTGGGAATCGAACTCATAGCCTTGCGTTTACAGTCATACGCTCATGCTCCTATTCCACGACAGGCCTTAAGTTTTCTTAAATATGAAGATAGTATAAGCTGCACAATTTAACCTGTATAATGAAGTAGGGACAATCAATACGACCATGTTCTCCATTTTTCGACCATTTTAAAACCCTTTAAGATATCATTTAAGTGGCATAACTCCAAATCAGACGCATTATATGTATTTGTAATAGTAAACGTACAATCATTAGATCGGCAGCGAGATCTAAATGCGTCTTGCCGTTAATATGAGAGAGTTTAAAGCGATTGGTAATACATATATAATAAAGATGTCCATTAGTAGTACATAATTAACATTTTTTTTATTATTATGCAGATATGCTGATATTTATAAGAAATAATAATATATATATTTACGCAAGTATTTGGCATCGTTTTTGTCTAAGTTTTTGTATTGTTATGGGTAAAAATTTACATAGATTTACAACAAACATTATAAATATTTATTTAAGATTATATGTAAGAATAATTGATTATAACAATATAATTAATAGGTCTCGTCCACTTTCATATTATTAAAATATTTTTACGCCACTTAAAAGAGTCAGAGGAGACCCAGTGTTATAAAACTCCGTTCTCGATATCGTTCTCGGACACTAAGTTGATTTTCACGTAACTTGACGCCGCACATTGCTTTTCATACCGTATAATTTAATCTTACCTACCGTCGTAATTGTTCTTTAACGTCAATCGTTTTACAAATTATTGTTTTACATGTTATTTAACATATTTTAAGTTATTTTTGGGTTCTATTATAATATTTCTATTATAATATTTGTATTATAATATTTCTATTTTTTTTACAGACTGAACTGTGTTAAAACTTAATTAATTTTATATTTATTTCATAATTATAATCCAAATCGGACATACTTGGAAACATTACATGTAGGTAGGTACATACATAATATATTGAAAGCAAATCGTTATGGTGTACACAAAAATAAAACAGAATGCGTACTTAACGGACGTCTTGTGTGGCCGGATGCGGATGCGGGGCTTTTATCGCCACCGCGGTTGTTTTGTCAAATGACACGTCACGTCGGATAGACAGTGCCCGCTGATTGTTTGACAAATTGATTACTTATTATCTATGTTGGGTTGGTATTTTACTGGTTTCGAATGGTTTTGTTTGTTTTGACGTGATTTTTGTACAATTTTTTTTTTATTCTATGTAAAAGACAAGGCAAACGGTACCGGTTATCTTATGGTAAACAATTACCAACGTCTACGGGGCCGTAACCATAACCGTTAAGTAGTGTTAAGATACTGCCAGGTCAGACATAACCGAGACATTTAGTTGTCCAATTTCCTTAAAATTTACTACACTATACGTTTTGAGTGGCGTAACTTAACGCTGTGCTTATCAGACAAAATAGCAATGCAATCTTTCCTACCCTCATTCATCTCACATTCAAGCTATATGATGTATGAATTAAGCCTACGCTCAAGTTACAGTCGTGCTCTCAACTTTCTAATTAAGTTTAGCAACTCTTGAGTTAACATTTAGACATGTTGATTGAGTTTGACTGGATACTGTGGAATTTATTGTTTTTTTTTGTGTATCTTGAAATATGTTACTGTCTGTGTATCTTGAAATATGTTTTATACCACATAAAACCGGTTAGGCCGAGGGAACCTGGGAACCCAGTGTAAAGACACTTCCTATTAATACATATCCGTTGTCCAATATCACCATTTTCTACCTAATTTTTGAGATATTGCTTGTTGAGTGTGCGCCCGTGCTGTATCCACCAAAACGGAGAAATAGTTTTTTTTTTAAAAACACACACACTTAGTTCAAAATTGAACCTCCATTCATCACGTTATAGTGTCTCTAATGTATTTTTTTAGTTTCACGCATATACCTGGATTGGCTCATGTTACATAGAAGGGAATTCACTTTTTTACTTTATGTCCAATATTTGGGGCCCAACCCATATACTATAACGGGAAAATTAAAATAATCTTAATATATGTAGTCTGTAATCTCTTCTAGGCGGAAATTGAAACCCGATCATTACAGTGGCCTCTAATGTCATATAAAAAAGGTCATATACTTCCTATTTGAAATGAATAGATCGTTAAAAAAGAAATGAAATATCAATTAATACAATGTATTTTAATTTTATTTATTTAATATTATTTTCTAAGCATAAGTCATATATCGTTAAATAGTTTTTTTTAACAAGAAATATTACTTTACTTCAATTATTAGTCGTTCGTAATGATTTAAAATTTGACAGTTTACAAAAAATATATATAATTTTGCAAACCAACTTCAAGAATCTAACCTTGACCCAAAAAGTATATTCCAAAGCCAAGGTTTTAGCCAATTTGGGAATCTCGTGTGACGTCACTAGGGAAATCAAAGTCTGCCTGCGATGGATATTTATGGTGCACTGTCAGGGGTCGATCGACGTGGGGGGCGAGTTGGGGGTATCAAAGTTTTTGTTAGAAATCTTGGCGACACGTTCAGAATTTTAACGAAGTTCACTGATAATTGGGAATTACTGAATCTGTAAGTATATAATGAGTGTCTACTGTTTATTTAGTACTTTGGTGTGTATAATTTTGGTATCTTGAGTCATTTTTTAGTTTCATTACACAGATTATAGTAGGATAGGTAGTGTTAAAACACTCTGTTTTCCAAAATCTAGTAAAATAAATTTGTCGTTTTTAAATTTCCTTCGTTTAAATTAATGAATAAATAGATATTTTTTTTTCACTATTTTAAAGTGTTATTCAACACTTAGGAAAGATAAATGCAAATTTAAAAAAAATATAAAAAATTAAGTCTAATAAGATTTGAACCCACACCTCTTGGACGTTTTCCAAAATTTACATTTTTTATATAACATATAACACTAAAATTTAATAGTTCCCGTTATCAATATTGTCTCTACATTTTACAACAACAGCAAAGAAAATTGACAAAGCTTTCCTAAAGGCTTACAAGTGACTTCTATTTAAAGCTTGATTGGGAACCAATGTTAGGAGTATTTAAGTTTGACTTAGATGCTGTAATACCCTTCTTTCTAAAATTCTTACTCTTTGTGAATTCTAATTATAATGTTATTTTTTTTCCATAACATAAAGAATTTAGTGGCATGATTCTAACTTAACTATTGGCTCAAAGGGCTGAACAATTTTTTCTATTTTTCTCTTGCTACGTATCTAGAACAGATTACTTTACCATTATTTCATCGTGTCTGCTGCCGCCATTGCTGCAAGCTTTTAAATTTCTTTACGAAATCAAATTAAAATATTTTATTTGAAGTAAAAAGTGGTAAGCTATAATAACGTCAATTTTCCACCAGTCCATTAAAGTTACTGCCTCAGATCTGAATTTATCATGGTGATCAGTGATACAGAGATCACACACATATCGTTTTGGTATTGAAATCGAGAGTTAAACTAATTCGCGCCACGTCCAGCTTCGTTGTTCAATTTGTATTTAGATAATTGTCTCCTAGGAGTGAAAAAAGTGACATGGAAGTATAATATAGATGAACCACAGGTAAGATATCTAATGTACGCTGATGGTGTACATTAGAATGCAGGTGGTAGATATCGGTGCTCATCACTCTGTAAAAAAATTAATGAGCATAATGATCTAAGCCAGTATGTAAGTAAGACAAACGTTCTAGAAAAATGTAATACCAGTGTAAATGAGAGATTTTGGAACAAGAGAATGAAGTGGTATATTTAGAAAGTACATTATGCTTAGAGACGGAACGTAGAGAAGGAAAAGATCGATCAAACAAAAGTAATAGAGCTTTCGGTAATAGAGTTAACGGTATTGATGAGATGCCAAAACTTCAGAACATCTTAACGTTCCGCTGTACCGCTTTTTTACGGCAGCAAAACGTGGATATTTTAAAAGAAAAAAAAATACAAATGTAGGAAAGTGGGATATGCGCAATCAGCTTAAATGAGCTTTAAAAAATAAATGACATGTGGTTTGAACATATCGAGAGAATGAGTGATGAAAGAATTATAAAAAGATTTATGAAAGAAGACTGAGTAGTGATAGCACCAAAAGGAAACGTTGGCTTCGAAAAAGAAGACACACCGTTAATAAAGTAAAAAAATAAATAAAAACATATTAATCGAAACAAACCCTTATAAAGTAAACAAACATATTATCCATACAAAAGGAGAAACAAAAACAACAAAAGTAATACAAAATATGTTTTTTCATGAAAAACACCAAATACGAAAATCTGTTTAACTATTCATGACAAAAAACCAAGAAACCTCTCTAACATCGTCATATTGATTTTGGGACTTACGCCCTATTGCATAATGCGATCCACTGAATATTGTATATCACATCGATTTTGATATGATTGTACTTTATTTTGTGAATTTTGTTTTTTTTTTTCACGCTGTATCCCGCTTAAAGCAGAGTAGCCTGCTAGACAGAGGGAGCCTAGTGTTAAGAGATTCCATTCTCCATCTCTCTCTTTTTCTCTTATCTAACCAAGTAATGAAACATTGCGTATTACATAGTGGAAATTAATGCCGCACTTTTGATTCTCCTGAAAGATGATCAAACTCATAAATTTTACATTAACATTCAGACGCGATGGAGCTGAATTTATGTTTCTTACAAGCTTTAAGTTTTGTCAAATGGTTACGAAACTAAAAAAAAATATTTTATTTTTGATTCGATTAGATTAAGTGACTCTTTTCTTTTTCAGATGTGTTAGTGACGATTGTGGTGGTAACTAAAGAGCTACATAAAACGTGTTATACATTATGTTATACATGATATACTCGTAAAATGGTTTCACTCGAGGAAATTAAATATTTAAAATCTCCATTTCTATGCTCTGATAACAAGGCTAAGCGCAGCGTTGAGTTCCGCCACAAAACATGCATTATTTTGAAACTAGCAGAATGTGGAAAATGGACGCAGTGTCTTAACACTAGGTTCCCAAGTTCCCCCTGCTTCCCCACAATGTGAACAGCTTGAAGCTAAAATAAAAATGTAACATTTCTTAATTTATTTAATCGAACTGAACGTAACAGATGAGATCTATAGGGTTCTTTTGATAAAGACCTTATGATTTCGTAGTGCAGGTGTACATTGCATACAAAGGCGATGGATATGTATTCGATTTACACTCAGGAGATTAATTATTTTCATTTCTTAACTATGGTATAGCAAGGAAGATTGCCAAAAATAGGTTATACATATTATATCTTATGTGCACCGAAGTTGAAAAAATATGGTTACAATTATTACTATTGACTTTTATATTTACTATAACAAGTATGAAAAACATCGTGGCCCGGCAGCACAAAGATGGCATTGTAAACGTGACGGTTCTTAGTTCAATTCCAACTCGAAGGGGTGACATTATTAATTTTTTGTTCTTGCTATGGTATTGATGGAAAACGCGGAGGTGAAATCCGCTACTTAATACAGAAATTTATAGAAAGTGGGCAGCAAATTTATTTTAATGAGAAGGAAGTATCTTAACAGTAGATTACTCTGCTATGTGTAAGGTAGGTACAACGCTAAACTAACACAAAAACAGAAATAAAAAAATAAAAGAAATAAACTATAATTTAACTTCTAATTATAAAAACGTTTTTGTGTAAGTATAATTAAAAATAATAAATAAACGCAGTTTTCAACAAAAAACGGTACGAACTGAACAAAATTCTGCATTTCCTCAATAGCAAAGTAAATTTTTAAATACTAAAATGGATTAAAAAAACACTTTAAAAAAGTCCGCATTTAATTCTTTTGAAACGCACTAACGTCTCGAGCTCCCAAGTGGCTGTGGAGACTCGAGAATACTTACATTTCCTTAACCGCTATGTTTTATTTTAATTTTCATTTCTTGAAGACTTTCTTCGCTAGATTATACTGGACTGGCTATCAAATATTTAGATAATAAATTAAAGGATAAATTTAAACAATTTTATGTACTTCCAGATTCCAGCTGTGGCGCAGCGGCACAAGCGTGTGACTGTAAACGACAGGTTGTGGGTTCAATCCCTACTCCAAGAAATGAAATATTTATTTTTGTCATATTAAATATACCGCCACTCAACACAGAATGCCTGAAAATCGGTGAAAAGAGGGCAAAGGATGTGTGGGACGGAGTGTCTTAACACCGTAAAGGTTCCCAAGTTCCCTCTGCTTACCATGCCATGCGCGGCTACCGTGTGAATCTCCAAGAAATGAAATATTTAATTTTATCAAATTAAATATTTACTGTTTCATTTTTTCACTCTGGTAACAAGGGAAATCACGGCGTTGAGTTTCGCCACTCAACATAAAATGCCTCAAAATCGATGAAAAGTGGGGAAAGGATGTGGAACGGAGTGTCTTAACACCCCAAAGGTTCCCAAGTTCCCTCTGCTTGCCCTGCCATGTGCGTCTACAGCGTAGAGCTGAGTAAGTATTTCCCAAGTGTTGTTCAACAGTTAGGAAATAAAAACGCTTTTAAAGAAAAGGTATTTAAATTTGAACTTAGCGGGATTTGAACCTGCATCCCTTAAACTATAAAAGTGTTCTTATCACCAAGCTACAGGTCTTATGTAGATGTCCCCCTTTTTTTTATACTCATTACTCAGCTTCACGCTGTATCCTTCGCAATACCTAAGGTTTGTGTTAAGACACTCTGTTCCCCAATTGCCACTTAATTATTGAGACACTTCGTGTAATTATTGAGTGGCGAACTACAATAACGCCCTTTGTCTTATTACTAAAGCGAGAAACTGTCTAGAATTAAGAACTTCTAACTTTCATTATCCTTATTTTTTTTAAAGATGGCTGCCATTTTATTTTTGTCACAGCTCACTATAAAATATAAAATGTTTGTAATTAAAAAGATTAATTTTAATATTTTTTGAAAATTTTGGTTGTTTCAACTTAACTAGATATTATGGTCAGACGCTGTGATGTTGTGCCACATCAGCCTTGATAGCCACAAGCAATGACAACAAAATAAAGAGAAAATACTTATTCTGTACTTTATTAATAATATTTTTTGTTATTTTAATAAACTAATCTATGCAAAAAAGACTAATTAATATATATTTTTTAAATATTTCCCAAATCACTTTTAAATAAGTCGATATATAATTTGTAAAACCACGATAAAATATAAAATGTAACAAACTTGATTTTAAGCTTGATGGTCGTAAATAACTAAAACTAAAACTTATCATATATACTATCATTATTATTATTTTGAGTAAAACATATAACGGCGTATACCGTTCAAGTTCCGTGCTCCCATACATTTATCAACATTTCTCTCTTCTATGAAATGGATTTAAAAATTGAGACCGGCAATAACTATTTAGAGCCATCAACGAAGTGATGTGATCATTTCTCCAAAAGAATCATTACAAAGCTCTGTAAGATTTATTAAAGGAAAGATAAATACAAAATTTAAAAACGTATAAAAAAATTGAACCAAGCATGATCTGGACCCGCGCCTCTTGGATAGTCCAAGTCTTAGTTGGTCAGAGCGCTTGGACGGTTTCCAAGAGGAGCTGATTCAAATCCTGCTTCGTTCAAAATTTTTATACGCTTTTAAATTTAGCATTTATCTTTCGTAAGTGTGGAATAACACTTCAAAAATAGTAAAAAGGTTGACATAAGTTAATCGTTTTTTATTATTTATTCATATTATGTAATTTGCATTATATTGCCACATTATAGGGTGGCACATTATAGCGAAAATTAAGATTGAAGATCTCTCCGTTCTCATTACGAAATTTCTCCGTTCAGTAATAAGCAACACGCGCCATTTAGTACCAATACTCAACATCCAACGCCTCAAAAATTTAATACTGCATGGAGAGAATATTAGATGGGAACATAGTGTCTTGACATTAGGCTTCCTAACCATTTTACATGCAGAATACAGTGTAATGCTTAAAATAAGGAATATTTTTTATTCTGACACCCTATAAAACGCCATAGTCCCGAGTAATCACGCCAAAGGTCGCCAAGGGTGTAGGCGTCTGAAACAATGAAAAGTCATAAATCAATGTAAATAAATAAAAGAACAATTGTAGCTTTTAGATACTATGTATAAAGATATGTTCAAAAATTAATTATAAAGTCCTATTATGATACTTAGATTAGAAGTCTAAAGTGGCACAGCGGCACGAGAGTGCGACTGTAAAGGTAGTGAGTTCGATTCACACGCGGAAAAAATGAAATATTTAATATTTTTATTTGTTCGCTTTAGTAAAAAGGCAAAACGCGGCGTTGAATATGGCCACTCAACTGGCAATATCTTAAATTCGGCGCAATGTCTTAATTTATCACTAGGTTCCCGAGCTCCATCTGTCATTTAGACATTTTTTTTTCAGTTTCCGACTGAAAGCCTTATCTGTTAAGTGTTGAGTAGCGGAACTCAGCGCCACGTTCAGCCTGTCACGTTTATAGTCGCACCCTTATGATGTGACCATACGCCGCGATGGCCTTAATATCAAAAAAATACTACCTTAAATTATTAACAACAGAAAGACAGTAAAGCTTTTCATATATATGCTGCTTCCTCGACAAGGATTTTAAATGTAAGGTATTAAAAAGAAACCCACTCTAAGGAAGTGCACGTTTTACGTTTTACTAGTGATGTACTCGTATGTATAATTAAATATTGTTCTGTCTTCGTTCTGGTAACACGGTGTGCCTATAATTACGTGGAAACGGTGAACAGAACGGAGTATGTTAACACTAGGTTCCTAAGTTCCCTACTTTATTACAATACACAAAAGATGTGGATGATGAATGAAAATAAACAGTATATTAAAACTTGTCGTAGCGCAAGACCATCAGCGTTTGACTACACGTGAGAGCTTGTGGGTTCGATCCCCACTGACAATAAGAGGAAATTAAATATATATTTTTTAAATTTAATATTTAATATTTTCATTTCTTTGCTCTGGTTACAAAGCAATGTTACGCTTGCAGCATTGAGTTCCGCAATTCAACCCACAATGCTTCAAATTCGGTTTAAAGTGGAAAACGGAACGGAGTGTCTGAACACTAGGTTCCCAAGTTCAAACTGCCTACTCTGCTGTGTGCGTGATATAGCGTGAAGCTGCGAAACATACAATTAACAATATACAAAATGTATCCTTCACCAAGTAGATCATAAAAAACGCAAACACCAAATCAATGGAATGTAAAGAAATACTAAGAAAATATTTTTTTATTTTATTTTCTAAAGTTCACGTAAAAAATGTAAGGATGATAACAAGAAGAATGAAAACACTATCCATTTTAATTATTTTTTTCTATGTTTACCAGTAAGCTGTCCAAAACTCCATTAGCTATCTATTACTTCCATCATCAAACCGACTTGGTGTTAACTGCCATGTTCCTTAATGATACGACCAATGCCCATCAATTTGGTAGACAAACTATGGCGTTGAGTTCCGCCACTCTATATTTATATTTTTGCAAAATCTTACTTTAGCAACAGTAACATTGAAAAAGACGAGGATATAAAATACTACTTCCAAACATTAAAGCAAAGTTTGCGTACACGCGGACAAATGACAGCGGGCCTGAGGCAGAGACTGCTATATTAGAAGCCTTAAGATGGGAAAAATAGCAACTTTTACTTACAGTTTTTGAGGATGCAAGTTAAAAACTTTTCTTTGTAAAATATATATATATTTAATAATTTAAATGTATATTTTTTTTTATCTGTAGGGATTGGAACGGATTGTCTTAACAATAGGTTCCCAAGTTCCCTCTGCTAACCCTACGATGTGTTCAGCCTAAAGCTGACCTATGAGGAGGTCATGGTGGAATAACACAGCTGTTAACGCGACTATTTTCATACAGTTCGAATCTCATGTAGGGTAATAAGTTATTGCCATTTCATAAAATTCTATCATTCAAAATGAAAAAATAGTTACTCAAGAAAAGGGCAGTGCATGTAGAATGAAGTATGTTAGCCTGGGGGTAAGGCAACCCAGTGTTCCCTCTGCCTACCCTGGTAAATGTGGAATACATCTTGAAGCTAATAAAAGTAATGATAACAGTACAAAACTTACAACAAAAATATTGCAACACGAAAAAGAAAACATTATTTCTATGAATTTATGTTTCAATACGCTATAGCTTGTAACATAAACCAATACAAAGTGATGTTTCACGCGATACCGTGAGAAAGAAACGCCGTCGACATTTGCTCGAGACATTTTAAGCCCACAAATTCTGAACACTGAACTGAAGAACTAAAAAGAGATTTATGGTAAAACTAAAAGGCGTCAGCAGCTACTTTTTTTTTAAATGAAATATAGAAATTTGTGTTTATTTAGCTTCAAAAATGCAAAGAGAGCCAGTCTGTTCCTCTTAAGACACTTCCGTACCCTAGTTTCCGACGAATTCTGGAAGCAATGCGTGATGAGAGAATGTCAAGTGGCACGCTGTATCCCGCACGTGGCAGGGTAAGTAAGGCGAACCTAGTGTTAAGACTCTTCGTTCCCAACTTTCTGTCGAATTTGAGGCATTGATCGTTCAATATTTTTTTTTTTTAAATAGAAAAAAAATCCTTCACACTATTTATTTTTTATGTATATTTATTTTTCTTTATATACTCTAAGAATCTATGAACTTTACGAAATTGTGAATAAATTTTACGAAATTGTGAGTAAATTAATATTAAACATTTACTTATGAAAATTAAGAAGAACATTTTGAAAACGTCTCTAAACAGTTTACGAGGCACAAACAATATACATATCTCGTAAAGCTTACAACCAGCACATACGCGTTAGTAGGGCCGATGTGCGCTAGATGGCAAGCAGACTTGCTTCTAGAGTTTACTCTCCCATGGATTTAATACAATGTTTAAAATATCATATTAAATACATTTTCTAAAAATATATACATATTTAGAGGCTAAATATATTATATGTTTTTTTAGAAAATGTATTTTAATTTTAACTTAGCGGTATTAATAATTTGATACATTCGTTCTACTAACAATACAAAAAAAATATCGTGGGCATTTATTATTGTAACAGAGCCTGTGTGTTTGTTCGAGCTTATCTTAAAATTGGCTAGAGTTCCACCATTGAATACGTAATTCTTTAAATACGACAGAAAATAAGCAACAGAATGGAGTGTCTTATGGCTAGGTTCCCAAGTTCCCTCTGCCTAGGATAGGCATCCCATGTACGGGATACAATGTGAAACTGAGTGTAGCCAAAGCAAGCGAAGCATTGAAACATCCGCTACTTTAATAACATAATTTAAAAATGAATACTTTAAAATTCAAGCCTAGGCCTGAATGAAACAAAGGCCTACGTAGCAAATGTTTGTGAGAGGCGTTAGGTATAGAAGCGAGATTAGCCAAGTTAAAATTAGTAGGGTATGAAAATTTATTTTTTCAAAGTAAACCTTAAATGTTATTATAGTTAATACTTTTTATAATATCATTATACATTTTTCAATTTATTAAGTATTTTGAAAATGTTTATTTTAAACATTATTAAAATGTTTCACGCTTAAGGAAAAACATCTTTCTTAGACTGAAGACTTGAGTCTGCATTGTCGATTTACATATGTTCACTTTCTTATACATTTAAAAAAATATATATAACTTAACGCCTTAGTTAAATCACATAATATTATATATAGTATTTAAAAAGAAACAATATCTACGATAGTACATATTATTACATAAACTTACTTACTTACAGTAATAGCTTACGTAAGCATTGTTTAAGCTCGAGAGGAAATATTTAATACTATCAAGCCACATGTGGCTTCGCCCGCTTGAGCTCCACCATTTTATCTTTTAATCTCAATTAATTTCTCGCTTTTAACACTATCATTGTTACGATAATGTTTTAACATTTAAAACAAACAGCTAAATAAATAAAAAAATGTCGCATTAAATAATTTAAATTAAAGCAACTTTTTTATTTATCAACTTATTTCAATTTAACAAATATTTAATACTAAGGGATGATTGTCTAAATATGATTCTGGAAATTGTATTTAAATCTGGTTAGCCGTTTTTGAGAAAAGTGTGTACAAACGTACAGATCAATAGATAAACATACAAAAAGACAAAAAAAATAATATTACTATCATGGGCCCTAAAAGGGCCCTAAATTAATAAAATAGAATTTAAAATATATCTTCTATGTACATACAGCAATCAGTTACAGATATATTATAAGTATAGATTTAATTTCTTCGGGTAGGTATCGAACTCATAATACTTGTGACACCCTTCAAATAAACCACCTCAAATATAATCAACAATACATTCCTTTGGAAAAATAAAAAAGAATGTGAAAACAAACATTTTGTAAAGCGAAAAGAAAGTTTCAATACAAATCATGTGTGAAAGCGTCATCAGTCACGTCGAACGCAACTAAGGCTTCTCAGCGTATCATTTCTTTCATTTTGTGTGTTAGATTACGTGGAAAAACATCTTACGTGCGCTTATAAAGTTTTGCTCTCCCTCAGCTTTACGCTGGTTCCCGCATATGGTAGAGTAGGCTGAGGGTACTTGGGAACCTAGTGCTAAGACTCTACACTTAAAAAACTTTGCAAGAACTTTGAGCTTACAGTGCAAGTAAAGGAAATATATTTCATTATATTTTTATGGATACAAATTATTACAATTTATAATTGTAGTTGCGGCTACAAGAGTATAACTGCTAACACGATAAATTGTGGATTCGATTGTCGTCGATGTTTAATATTTTCCTTTCCTCGTGTAGTATCGGGACAAAGCGCCGCGTTGATTACTGCCAACCAACACGGAATTTCCTCAATAGGAAGTGGGGAATTAATGTTTTAAAACTAGGTTCCCAAGTTCCCTCTGCTTACCCCGCTATACGCAGAATATAATGCAAAGCTAAAAAAAATACATACAAAAAAAATGCATGCTTTGCAAACTTAAGATTGCTAACTAAAAAAGTACAACTTATAAAGTTGTACTTTTTATTGACTTACCAAACTGAAATTGGTTTTGTGGTGGCCTTAGGTGGGCGAGGCACACTCATACTTGACAGATATTTTTTTATCACATTTAAAGTGATATTCAACACTTAGGAAAGAAATTTTTTTTTAGAAAACGTATATAAATTATAATTGCATTTTAATGTCTTTGATTTTCGCGATTGTTACACATTTTAAATGAAACACTTTTAACCGGATTAATCGCGTATATTGAATGGTAAACATTTTTGTCTTTACAGTAGTCCGTGGTCACGGGTAGACGGACTACTGTAAAGTGTTCAAAACGTCAGGTTTCCCCAAAAATGTTTACTATTCAATATACGCGATTAATCCGGTTAAAAGTGTTTCATTTAAAATATATAATTGCATTTTAACCCTTTGTGCCTCTTTGGAAACCAAGTACATTTAATGTTTTATACGTTTTTCCAAAAAGATATATTTTTCTCGCATATAGCAGGGTAAATAAATTATAAATGTATTTTCTTTGTCAGTTTTTACAGAAATATAAAAAATTATAATAGATATTTCTTTAAATAATCACATCGACGTGTACTAACAAGTCATGTGCTAACAAACTGATTATTATTATTATTTTAGCTTCACGCTGTATCCGGCACTTAACAGGAAACCTAAGACAATTCATTCACATGAACACTCATTTGTTCCGTCAAATTAGGAATTCGCGTGTTGAACGGAACTGAAAGCCACTTTCTCGTTACCAGAAAAAGGAAACAAAACTACCATTATTTAAATTACTCCAAAAGAAATCGAACCCACAACCCGTCTCCTATACAGTTGTTTATTTTCCTGCGCTACTACTGTCCTTATAACTGGACTGGCAAAAAATAATTCTGTCATCCTCACATGTCAATGTCTCAATGACTTTTCTATGAAAGTAACATAATATTAAGTTATTTCCGTCCGTCTGTCAGCTGTTGCGACATAATTATATGTTGCTTATATAATTATAAACGTCCAGTACTAATAACGTGTAACGTTGTATTAAAGTGATTTCAGTTTAATTATTAAGCTCCAATGACACAGTGGAAAATGTGCTTAAAAAACACTAATGTAGTGTGAGATTCAAACCTTGAGGTTGATATATGACATTTTTGTATTAAGTAATATTATTTAATAACTTTTATATGACTAGCAGACTCTCGCGGCTTCGCCCGCTCGTTCTATATGACTGTTTATTTAATATTCAAACATTCTAAACAGCTCAATCTATCAGTAAGATATTAATTTAAAGACTTTAAAGTAGCTAGATTTTGTTTTTTTTTTTTTGATAAGCAACCATATTGGCCTATATATTAAAATTTTTAATCTTTCTAATAACTGTAAAAAATTGTAACAAATTTAATGATAATCGATTGTGTACTTTCTACATGAAAGCGTAACAAACAAACATTCAAATTTACAATAGTAGTATGATACGAGTAGTATAAGCTTTGGCTACCTACTTTGAGAAATCAAAAATTGAGTTCGTAGTTAGTATACATACGAGTATGTCATATTATGACTTTGCTATCAAACAATTTTTTACCTAAAATAAGAAGGTTTAAACAGATGATTGAAAAAAATCTTTTATTTTGGTAGTAAGAACGAAGTAGACCAAAATATAAATATATTTATAATTAAATAATTATTTACAAAAATAAGAAGTTACAAGCTTCGTTTTTTGAACGTCAAATAAATTACCATCAGTTAACTAAAGTTGCTGCCTCAGACCTGAGAACAACTGGCGAAAGAAACTCAGCAGGACATGTTTAATTTTTTTTAGTTAAAACTTTACTTTATATAATTATGTGACAATGATACATTTGAAATAGCCCGGAGCGAGAATTTTATTCCCAAGGCTTGTTCTCATTTATAAAATCAGATTTTTACAAGAGCGAAAAAATATTTTTATTTTTTCGCTCTGGTAACAAAAAAAACCACGAGGTTAAGTTGAATCGCTTAATGTAATATATACAATATCTCAAAATTAGCGGAAAGTTGTCGCGTGTCTTCCCTGCCATGTGTGTGCAAGATACAGCCAGCAAAAAAAAAATCGATAAAAAAATAATAACCCAAAATGTATTATTTTCGAGGCCTGTCGTGGCGCAGCGGCATAAGCGTGTGACTGTAACGATAGATTCTGGGTTCGATCTCCAGTCGAGGAAATGAAATATTTAATATTTTCAATTTAAATATTTAATATTTCATTTCTTC
Organism: Eueides isabella; assembly: GCA_019049475.1. Taxonomy (NCBI): domain Eukaryota; kingdom Metazoa; phylum Arthropoda; class Insecta; order Lepidoptera; family Nymphalidae; genus Eueides; species Eueides isabella. Next base: position 1,122,951 of record CM032397.1, read on the forward strand.
GCTCTGGTAATACTCAACACGCAATGCTTCAAATTCGGCGGAAAGTGGGGAACAGAAGTGGAACGGAGTGTCTTAACACTAGGTTCCTGGGTTCCCTCTGCCTACCCTGCCTCGTGCGGGATACAGCGTGAAGTTGAGTAGAGTTGAGTATTATTTTCGAACTCACAACCGTCATAATTATTCAAAAACTTGTAATCTATGTCACAGTGGTGTTAATACGTGGATATGTATGGATGAAATAAAAGTAGAGTCGTCTGACACCGGCTTAGTGTACGGCTTCGGCTAGACAGTTAATTGTCATAAGGGTATATTACTTTTCCTCATACACATTGTACAAGCAAAGATAAATGATTTTTTTTTTCTTATTTGGTTTGGAAATAATTCGCTTTTTTCGCTTAGTGAGAGTGAGCGAGCCAAGAGAGAGCCGATGTCAAGACATTGTTTTCTACACTTTTAGAGATTTTGTTTTTGTATCAAAACTGTAGAAAATGTTACTTGTAAGTATTTTTTTTTATTTATTGAGATAAGATGATTTTATTCGTATCGAGATATTTTTTTTTGTGTTTTGTCCATATTTTATTCTATTGTGTGATTGAATCCAATATCGCAATTTATCTTATAATAATAGTAGGGAAAAAAAATAAGTTACCATTTCGAATACACACTACTACAGTATACACGAGTGTCTCTAATTACAAAATTTGTTGTGACATAAAAAATTGTGTTAGATTAGCCGCTCTCTGAATACATTGCATTTAAGTGTCTAGCTCACTCATCTTCACGTTGTATCCTGCACATGGCAGGGTAGGCAGAGGAAACTTGGGAACCTAGTGTTAAAATACTCCCTTCTATTCTCCTCTATCCACCGAACTCGTGGCTATAGGAATTGAGTGGTGGAATTCAACGCCACGTTTTGCCTTGTTACTAGATCGAAGAAATGATAACATTGAATATTAAACTGAAAATACTAAATATTTCATTTCTTAGAGTGGGTATCGAATCCACAAAGATGTTTTTTAAGGAACTTTGATTGTTTCAATATACTGTACGTAAATAGTTCATGTTTAAATGTCTGACATTTCTGTAAATTTCTATACAAACCAGTTTGCAAAGATTCCAGAACTTTCTAAATTTAAGACATTGAATGTTGCGATAAATGATGGATCTTAACGCAGTACTTTATTTTATATAAATAGTAAAATAAAAGGCCTCTCGTGGCGCAGCGGCACAAGCGTGTGACTGTAACCGACAGGTTCTGGGTTCGATCCCCAGTCGAGGAAATGAAATATTTAATATTTTCAATTTTAATATTTAATGTTTCATTTTTTTGCTCTGGTAATAAGGCAAAGCGCGGCGTTGAGTTCCGCCACTCGAAACACAATGCCTCAAATTTGGCGGAAAGTGGGGAACGGAAGTGGAACGGAGTGTCTTAACACTAGGTTCTCGGGTTCCCTCTGCCTACCCTGTCTCGTGCGGGATACAGCGTGGAGCTAAAAAAGTATGATAAAAATATTTCATTGCCATTAAAATAATTTAGACATAATCATTCCTCCAATAAGCATCGAACCCGCAACCACCACCCCAGCCAGACACATCGCAATTTCAATAGAACTCATTAGAAACATAATATTTTACATATAACAGCTTATGGTCTGGTTTTAATAAAGGGTATTTCATTCTTATTTTCTATTGTGAATGAATTACTAAAATGCCTGGAAGCTATAGAAGATTGGCAATCAAAGTCAGCAAGCTCGAGTAGCGCTTTAGTATTATTATTATTTCTAAGCCAAGCTTTTTATGAAACAGTTATTCATTATTTCTTTACGTTGAATATTTCTTTTCTTTAATAATATCAAATATATTTATATATTTTTTTATTTGAATATTTTCTATTTAGGATTTATTGTAATATTATTTTAGGCAGTCATGGCGCAGTGGTGGCCTCTAGCTGTAAATGTCATAATAGTAGGTTCAAATTTAACTTAAAGTGATTAAGCCTGTTGTGACGCGTTAAGATAATGAGAAGTCTATTGTGATTCAGGAACAAAAGCATGCGACTGTGACCAATAGTAAGTTCGATTCCCAGTCAATGATATCGAATATTTGATACATTTCTTCACTCTGGTAAACGGGGAAAGCGCGGCGTTAAATTACGCCATTCAACTTGCGTTACCTCAAGTTGAAGGACAGCTAAGGGGGTTGTTTGTTTCGTCTGCCTACTCTGCCACTTACAGGAGACAACGTGAAGTTAAAATTAAAACGAAGAAAGAAAATTGAGCTTTTTTTTTTTTAAAGAAAATCGAGCTTCTTCGTCGACTTCATTATTAATATATAAATTATTATTCAGCTACACGCTGTATCCCGCACATGGAAAGGGTACAGAGGGAACTTGGGAACCTAGTATTAAGACACTCCGTTCCGATTCCGTTCCCCACTTTCAGCCGAATATGAGGCATTGTGTGTTGAGAGGTGGAATTCAACGCCACGTTTTGCCTTGTACCAGAGCGAAGAAGGTGAAAACTTTTTTTTTTTTTTTTTCTTTTTTTTCTTTTTTGCTTCACGCTGTATCCCGCACAAGGCAGGGTAGGCAGAGGGAAAGGAAGTGAAACCTAGTGTTATGACACTCCGTTTCACTTCCGTTCCCCACTTTCCGCCGAATTTGAGGCATTCCGTGTTGAGTGGCGGAACTCAGCGCCGCGCTTTGCCTTATTACCAGAGCGAAGAAATGAAACATTAAATATTCAAATTGAAAATATTAAATATTTCATTTCCTCGACTGGGGATCGAACCCAGAACCTGGACGCTTGTGTATATTTAAATAATGTTTTGGAAAAACAATCCAAACTTACAGTTCCACCATTTTACAACCAAAAACATCAAAATCCACGCACAAATTCAAATCCTCCAAACACTGCAGGCCTACAAAATACAACACTATGCTAATATAGCAAACACAAAGTTATAGACGCTAAGCCCCGGTACATCACTAGTACTTTAACCAATATATTTTGAACTCTGTTGCCGTGCAGTACATTGGCGGGCCAGGGACCATTTTGTAATGACGATGACGGCGCAAACGTTTCATAGTGTTAATCGATATGGCTATGCATCTGAATATAAATTGTGTTTAAGTGACTTTACGTTGGTAGTTCGTTTTTGACAAATACAGATATTTTAAACTAGAAACCAATTCTTCTCCAGTCCAGGGATTTCTTGCCAAAGGGATACAAATGTTTTTTAACCCACGTGGCAAAGAGAGAGATTATATTAATAATTACTAACTTGTTTGTCTGTCTGTATGTATTGTCTATGGCACCGAGCTCCTGAATGAATAAAAAAAAATAGTACGATTTGTTTAAATAAAAAACCTACTTTATCATAGTGATTCTTAGCTATGATTTATAAAATCGGATCATTAGATCATGGGGTTGTTTTTTTCGAAAAAAAAAAAAAACATCAAAGTGCTTATACCTAGATCTTAAATTGCAAATCTTTTTCTCGAAAACATAGCTTAAAACCACTGCAATAAAAGAAGCTTTCTATAAAAAAAAACCATACTCTAATTGGTTAATTCGTGAGCTACAACGTCATGAACAGACACAAACATACATACAGGTCAAATTTATAACCTCTTTCTTTTCCATCAGGAACTACAAGCAAATCCTATTAACAAGCTAGCTGTGAAGATTATAAATTATTCATACATAAATTCATATTTAAAATCTATATACCTTCTATACATTCAAATATAAACCAACAAAACCTTTTGTATTTAGTATAGAAATTCTAAAATATACGATAAATTTTCATTATTACATTGAACATGTTGATACTGGGAGCCATTGTAAAATGTACCCTAGATTTTGTGGAGGTTAGAATATACATGATTTAATAACATCTTTGTTATTATATAAAATGGATGTATATTTAATTGGAATTAATATTAATGTTCATTTAAGTTTTTTTTTTGATAAATATGACCTTGTTTATAGCTTTTTATTTTTTTTAACTGGGACACGCCTGCAAGATGTTAAATTAAAAAAATCTCCGGTATAAATATTCGGTAAAATTCTTTTAGATCTTCACGCTCAAATTAATTTATTCCTTCAGGAGCTACGATGCCACAGATATACATACAGATAAAACTTATAACAACTCTCTAACTTTTGTGTCGGCGGTTAAAAGTAGTACGAGTGGACGTGAATAAAAAAAAAATCAAAGATTTATAACTATAATGATACTTGAAGTGATCTTCTGTAGTTTCTTTCGGAAACAAGGCAAAAAGCGGCGTTGAGCTCTGCCAAAAGATAGCCTAATAAATCTCAATAACAACTAAATATTTCAGTTAGTAAAATATGAACTTGCAACCATCGTAGTACAAAACACGTCTAAAATATAGTAAAATATTCTAGTCTCCCAACAATTGTTTAGATGTATTCCCAAAATACACCCATTTATATAACAATGTGCCAGCGCAATCTAAGTTTGCTCTACACTCGAGTCCGCACTTCCGCCAATTTCGCTAATACAATAGACTCTACAAGGTTTTATTTCAATATTTTATTATTTTACATTGTTTTTTTTTTAAGTTATATACGTATATTTTTTAGTTTCACGCTTTATCCCGTTAAAAAGAAGGGTTAGATATAAAAAACGTAGTGTTAAAACTGTATGTATGTTCTCCTTTTTAGCCACACGATTACAGTCAATAAAATGCGATTAGTGTTTTGTATTAACCAAGTAGATCATTAAAAATAAATAAAAATTAATGATTCGTGTATTTAGGGATCGAACCCACTATCGTTATTTAATTGCGAATATTTAATTTTTTTTAACTAAAAAAGGAACCTTAAGAAGGGAACTTGGGAACCTAATTTCCGCACTCATTTAGGCACTTCTCTCCTATTTTCTTCGTGCGTACGGCAGAACTAAATACCGCGTTACTCGTCACCGAAGGTAATGATAATATTAAATACTAAATTTCTGCGGAAAATCAAACCCATAAACATCAGGTTTACAGTTACACGCTGACCACTGCGCCGCGGTACCCACTATTACTATATCGCTACATTTTTTGACGTTTTATATTATTTAAGGTTAAAGAATAATAATAATAATAATAATAACACTTTATTGCACATAAAATACTTAATTTAAAATTGTACATAAATATAACACTTAAGTTAACATATTATGTGCAATGGCGGCCTTATCACTACAAGTGATCTCTTACAGGCAACCATTCAAAAGACAGAATTAAGGTATAGTGATATGAAGTAAAGTGCAAAAAAGTATTTACTAGTACTTAACTTTAGAAAACATATAACAAAATACACAAAGATACAAATACAAATTCATACTTACTAAATACATACATGAATACATACAAATATTTAATATATATAATAACGAAAATATACATAAAAAATAAATAAACAAATAACTTAACAAATAAATAAATAAATATACCACTCCACGCTATACTCCACGCTTTCTCTCGCTACCGAGAGCAAGGAAAAAGAAATATATAAGCTTTACATAGTTATCCACAGAGTATACATATAAAAAAAATATTATTAACTACAAATTAAAAACAAATCATAAAGAAAAAAAAGCATTTATTATATAAAAAAAAAATGAAATAATTATTACTATACAATATTTTCATTTACTTCTGATCTTGTTTTTATGTTTTAATTTAAAATTAAATATTTAATGTTTTAATTTTTTCGCTCTGGTAACAAGGAAACGGGTAGCGTTAAATTCTGCAACTCAACACGTTATGCCTCAAATTCGGCGTAAAGTGTGAAGCGGAACAGAATTCGTAAAGATGAAACAAAAAAAAAAAACATTTCTTTTAATATGACACAATTTTTGTTTCAGGTGAGTGGTGTGATCTGTCAACACACGAATGCTGATTTAATAGTATGCATTATACGCAAGGTATGTCTTTAAAACTACATTTTTTAGCTTTACACTGTATCCCACTCATAGCAGGGTAGGCAAAGGGAACCTTGGAACATAATGTTAAGGCATTCGTTTTTCGTAGAAGCATAGAGGTATTCAGTTTAGAATGCTGGAACTTAATGTCGCTAAATTTCATTTTCTCAAATGGTAATCGAACCTGTCGTGATTATAAGCCTACCCCTGTTCCACTTCGCCACGATTGTTATATATATATATATATATATATATATATATATATATATATATATATATATATATATATGTATATATATATATATATATATATATATATATATATATATATATATATATATATATATATATATATATATATATATATATATATATATATATATATATATATATATATATATATATATATATATATATATATATATATATATATATATATATATATATATATATATATATATATGTATATATATATATATATATATATGTATATATATATATATATATATATATATATATATATATATATATATATATATATATATATATATATATATATATATATATATATATATATATAGTCATTAAAAGTCATTAAAAGAATATTTATATTTCAATATGGTAAAATGTTATATTCAGTTATGTACTTAAAGTTAAATAAAAATGTAATTTTACAATCATAAGCATGTCTTACCCCTATTAATTCCCTTTGACTATATCATTAACTTACGTGAATGAGCCAAAAAATTAAAAAATATAATTATTTATCACACTTTGTAGCTTCACACTGTATCACGTACGTAGAGAAGGCAGAGGGGACTTGAAATCTAATATTAAAACACTCCTTTTCCATTAGAAAACTTCCGTTCCCTATTTTCCGCTGAATTTGAGGCAATACTTGTTGATGGCGTAACTCAACTCCGCGCTTTCTCTCGCTACCGAGAGCGAGGAAACAAAATCTTCAAGTAAGGATCGAACCCGCAACCTGAGCCACAACAGGCCTCACCTATCACATTAAAACATCAAACATTTCCACCCCCTACACCCCCAAAATTAAAATAATTGAGGAGAAAAATCTACAAAACAATGCAAACTAGACATATAGTCGTAAATCCAGATAGACGGGGCTCAACGCTTCGCTGCCCCGGTAGCGGCCAGACAGACGCTCTGGTTGATTTCATGCAATCAGCCCCGATATATTGTCACAATTAGGGGAGCTATAGGCTGGAGATACACTTGTAACGATACTGTTTTAAAGGAGTGAAAATAGTTTATAAGTTAGAATTTTCTAATTAAACTCTATTCTCGATCGTGGAACGATTTACTGTTATTTCGTTTCAGATTTTCGATAATTCTTGATTTTTATTTTGAACTTGAATATAACTATGATTACATACAAGTTTTTTTCTACTTTTCACTTTCGTCAATTTTTTTTTAATATACGTGTAACAAGTTTTTATCATTTTTAAGTATAAATCCACCCTCAAGAAAGAAAAAAAATATGTTAAAAATGTATAAGTATGTTATATTCGCCATACTTTATTAAACGTATGGCTCAGAGGTCAGCGTTTTTGGAAGGAATCCAAGAGAAGCGGGTTCAAATCTCGCTACGTTCATGTGTTTATACGTTTTCTAAATAAATCAAACTAAAATTCGTACATTCAAAAGGCCGCATTAATTTCAACACCAGGTTTCTCTAAACTGCATCCGAGGGACAGGTGCTCAATTATCTAATCACGTACTGATCGTGAAGGGCGGTATTCTACCCTTTTGTTTACCCCAGTTTGGTAATTGGTCTATGTTTAATATCTAACTTGCCAATTGATTTGTCATTTGAATTCAATTAATTAATTGTTAATATTTCACGGAATTTGCTGAAGATTACATAAATTATATAAATTGGCCTGTGGAACGTGAGCTTCACGCTGTATCCCGCAGTGTAGGCAGAGGGACACCAGTGTTAACACATTCTGTTTCTACTTTCCGCCGAATCATTGCTTATCGTGTTGAGTTGCGGTTATCAATGCTGCGCCTTGTCTCAATATCACAGCGAAGAAAACGAGATTATTAAATATTTTATTTCCTAGAGTGGAAATCGAACCCAATACCCTATCGCGTTGAAACTGTCATGCTTGTGCAAATTTGCTTAGACACTGCACCAGAGCAGCCCTTGACAGCAATCTTATCAATATTTAGTAAGCATTTTTTTTTCATTCGTTTAGTTATTTCTTCATTCAGGACACATCTGTATATGGCAGGCTAAATAGAAGGTGTATTCTATTAAGATGTTTCATTTCATATATACCGACTAATTTTGCAGACACTGTAACACAACGCCGCGCTTTATCTTATTACCAGAACAATTATATTTTCACCATGTAGGAATTGAATCTACAACTCTCGCGTCTACAGTCAGATACTATATACAAATCTGTAGTAGTTAAATTAATGTACAAACGTACATATATATAAGCGAGAAGGCCTAAGCAAAGTGTTAGAGATGTCACATCACAAGCAACCCTCAGTTTATTATGAAATTACTGTAACGAACTTTGTGAGTGTGTACTTAATTTTAATCCACGTACACATTTTGTAAATGTAACAATGTTCATTATATGTTTTTATAGATAGTTAGTATGGAAAGTTTATATGTTTTATATGTTTTTAATACTTCTTTCTTTTTTGGTGTATCCTGCGACTTAGCAATATGTTTTTCAAAACAATAATCTTATCATTAGTCAGGTTTTCTTTAGCTGAGTTTTGCATCCAGTGATGCTATACTATTTCTCTTGAGACGAGTATATTATAAACTGCCTTCTCTCCGTAAGTCAGCAGCCAATATGTTTATATGTTGGTCCATTTTTGCTTGATAATTCCTACTGTAAGATTCAATTTCTTGTTTAACTGTTCTCAGGTTGAAGTCTAAGTTCACATATCTATTGCATATGTTTTGTGGTATATTGTACATAGCTCGCATTGTGTGCTTGTATTTCTTGAAATATTTTTTTTATTAGCTCGTGATAAGCAAGTGTAAGTAGGAAATTTAGCGTTGAGACACTCTGATCCTATTGAATACTTTCCCACGTTACCAGAAGAATGGAGGAGAAGGAAAGGACAATTTTTCATCTCCGCTAGCATTGAATCTATATCAGTCACACGCTCGGGCCCTCATGTTAGGATTTTTAAATATACAGAATTGTCAATTTTTTCTAATAATAAATTTAATAGGTTTGTACTCGTAATTTGACCGTTCATTGAGAGATAAAACAAAAAATATGTTGGTTTTTTAAGTAATCTTTTCTTTTAAAAGGTAATGAAGGATCGTTCATTTCAAACAAGTGTGAAGTGATGAAATGATAATATACTATTAATTTTTTTCCTCACGCTGTATCTCCCATATGGTAAGGACAAGGGGAACCTGGGAACCTATTTAGATACTTTGCCCCCATTAAAATATTCCGTTCTCTTTTCAAACGAATTGAGGTATTAGATCTTGAGTCCTTAACAATTTCACAATTTAGAATCATAGAACTAAAAATATTATAATTTCTTAACCAGGGTTCAGTTCTGAAAGTATTTCTAAATTGTGCACATTTTATTGAATATCTTTTTTGATTCACATCATATTCCGATAAAAAAGGGTAGGTAGAGGAACGTGGTGTTAATACACTTTGTTCCATCGAATTTCTATGACCTTGTATATTGAGCAGCGCAACTCAACGCTGCGCTTTATTTTTAATGAGAACGAGGAAACGAAAATATTAAATAAATCATTTATTTTATTTTTATATGAAAATATCAACTGAATCCATGATCGTCGCGTTCATCACACGGTATTTTTAATTTTTTTTTTTGCAAGTCTATTATTAATCTAAAACATGGCTTTTAAAAACAGCCATATCTACTCAAAAGCTGTATTAAAGAGCTTCCTACTTTCCATACAATAACTCTCACCCCAGGCCACTTGAGACGGCTCGTCTGCGAGGGTTATAACAGGTTCAAGGTTGGATATAATCACTTATTAATATTTAGAATCACGCTTTATCCCACACATAATCTAGGAAACTTTGTGTTATAACACTCCGTTCCCACTAAGACACTACCGTTCCCCATTTTCCAACATTGCGTGTTGAAAGGCGAAACTCAACGCTGCGTTTTGCCAAATATTTAATTTACTTGTAGAAAAGACTTAGACTCTAGAAACTACATGCTAAAAGCTTAACTTATTTGTCCATGTATCTGTCTGTGGGACTAAAGCTCCTGAAATAAAGAACTGATGTGAGTGTGTATTTATTTAGTCGAAGTTCTTTTTTCATTATAGTTGTTTATTCATCATACTCAACTCTACTCAGTTTCACGCTATATCCCGCACATGGCAAGGTAGACAGAGGGAACTTGGGAACCTAGTTTTAAGACACTCCGTTCCACTTCCGTTCCCCACTTTCCGTCGAATTTTGAGGCATGGCGTGTTGAGTGCTAGAACTCAACGCCACGTTTTGCCAGAGTCATTTGTCTTGCCCAGAGCGAAGAAATAAAAACAATATATATTTTAATTGAAAATATTAAATATTTTACTTCCTCGAGTGGGGATCGAACCCAGACACTGTTGGTTACAGTCACTGCACCACGACAGGCCTCATTTATTGATTCATCATGTTTTACGAAAATCGAATAATTAAAGAGCTACAAGCACCTTTCAATGAAGATTATTTAGTCATTTTTGATCAGATTTTTTCATAATTTTAACAAAAATAATAAAATATTCTATTTAAAATTCTATTACTAAACTGGATACAAAAAAGTGACCACAAAAATATAAATATCATAAAGAATCAAGAATACAATTTTTTTACCCCTTTCGTGGTAAGTAAAGTAGCTGAAGCCCTTGAGACGGCTGAAGTAAAGCTGGGGTGATCAAGAAGTTCAAGGTAAAATACAGTTACTAGTCGTTAAATAGCTTAACTGACTGTTAACTAGTTAGTTATTTAATAGAAAGTGACTTTATTATATTGAGAGGGAAAGTAATATGGAAGTACAAGCAAGTGTTTTCACAACTTTACCCTTTGAAGGGTAAAATTTTGAAGAGCTTTTAAAATTTGTTGATTTTATAGACATTAATTGTGTTTGATTTGATGAAAATAAATATTTGTATGTAGTAAAATATGTTTTTTTTGTTATTTTTACACAGTATATACATATATTCCTTTACATATATATTTCGTAGAAGGAACTTTCTTTACTTTCCGTTTGTATTAAAACACTACTCCTTCTTCTTATAATCAAAATTAAAATTTAGTATTTTTTATTAAATTAGACAACTGCAAGCATTTTTGAATCGTCAAGTTATAACATATAAAAAATCAGTAGTGTCAGTTCTACATTAAACTAGCACCCGCTAAGAAGGCGAATCTGCGTTGGCAAGAAACTCAACAGTTAAAAGATGAAATAAATAAAAATATAAGATGGTAATAAGGCAAAAGCGCGGCGTTGAGTTCCGCCACTCAACACGCAATGCCTCAAATTCGGCGGAAAGTGGGGAACGGAAGTGGAACGGAGTGTCTTAACACTAGGTTCCCGGGTTCCCTCTGTCTACCCTGCCTCGTGCGGGATACAGCGTGAAGCTGAAAAAAAAAATAAAAATATAATATATTTCATTTCCTTCAACGGGGATTGAACCCACAACCTGTCAAGTTAACAGTCTCACGTGCCACAAACAACCTCTAAACATATTTGGCTAGAATAAAAAAAAATCTGAAATAACGTTGCATTTTTGTCGCGAGGGAAGCAGGTCGTAGGCTGTGTATGAATTATAGAGTGCCACTGAGTGACGAGACGCGTCATAGAGAACCGTTTGGACGGGCGAGTTGCATTGGTTAGTAGAGTTTGTTACTAGCTAGTTAATTTTAATATTTATGTTTAATAAGGCAAAGCGCGGTGTTGAGCTCCGCTACTCAACACGTAATACCTCAACTTCGGCGGAAAGTCGGGAACAAAACGAAATGTCTTGGTTGGGAACATTAGGTTCCTGAGTTTCCTCTGCCTATCCTGCCAGGTGTGGGAAATAGCTTAAAGTTAAGATAAGATAACATATTTAAATATGTTGAGTCATGCATGATTAGGTATAGCGCAGATATGTGACTATAAGCGCACCAGGTTGCAGGTTCGATTCTCATTCGAGGCAATTAAAGATTTTTTGTTTTGTCACTAAATATATATTTGTATGTTCTATAAGAAATATGATATTAATTTGAGTTCCCAAATTTTTTTGCCAAAATTTTAGAAATTAATTAGGTTTTTAAATTAATATTAAAAAATATTCTACAAATTTGAAGTACTTGATACACTTTAAAATTCACCATGGATGGAGCAAAACCAAAAAAAACGAAAGCCATACATTCTCCCAAATTCAACATTCAATAATCTAAAATCAATTTAAATATTAAAACTACTAAAATTTTCCATAGAAAGTTAAAATGAAAAAGTAAATACATTTCAAGTATATAACACAAAGTAAACGCACTCCCCACTCAACGCCCCATAACGCATACCGAGCCAGACGCTAACTGTACAAGTATGTATGGATACATACATATGTATGTATGTACGTATGGACGTGTAAACCTGAAAGGATTCAGTTTCATGTAAACTGAAAACACAGCGAAACTAAAAGATCGAAGGAAATGAGATTGAAATAAAATTTTGTAATGAAAGAGCAGTCGTATTTTCAATTAGGATTTTGCATTTTGGATTTTGATTAAAAAAAGGTAAATTGTAAATTAAAAATAAGACCAACATTTTTTTTTTCGTACCACGCTGTATCTTGTACATGGTATAGTAGATAGAGGAGATTTGGGAACCTAGTGATATGATACTCCGTTCTGTTCCCGCGTAATTCGAGGCATTGTGTATGTATATCAAAATTTCACGCCTCGCTAAAGTGAGGTAAACCTTGTTAAGAAAGAAATGAAATATATTTTTTTTTTACTTCTTTGCTATGGTACAAGGTAAACCTTGTTACCATAGCAAAGAAATGAAAAATAAAATATTTTACCTCAAATGAGAATTCAACCCACAATGTGCTACGTTAATACTCGCAAGCTTTTGCCTCAGTGCTATGGCAAGCTAAAACAATCAATATATGTATATCTACGATAACACAATTGGAAATAATAATAAAACAAAAGAGGCCTGTCGTGGCGCAGCGGCACAAGAGTGTGACTGTAACCGACAGGTTCTGGGTTCGATCCCCAGTCGAGAAAATGAAATATTTAATATTTTCAATTTAAATATTTAATGTTTTATTTCTTCGCTCTGGTAATAAGGCAAAGCGCGGCGTTGAGTTCCGCTACACAACACGCAATGCCTCAAATTCGACGGAAAGTGGGGAACGAAAGTGGAATGGAGTATCTTAACACTAGGTTCCCGGGTTCCCTCTGCCTACCCTGCATCGTGCGGAATACAGCGTGAAGCTGAGAGAGAGAGAGAGAGACAAAGAGGCCTGTTGTGGCGCAGCGGCAAACCGTGTGACTGTAAACGTTAAATTGATGGTTCAATCCCCACTCGAGGAAATGAAATGTTCAATATTTTCAGTAGCTAAAAATACCTCCGCGCTTTATCGAAGTGAGAAAATAAAAATAGCTCATTCACCGATTGGGCATCGAACTGACAACTGCCCTCGTTTATGTTTCACTGTACCGCAGAGGTATAAATAAATTAATTATAATATGGACATTTTAATATATGCATTTAAATTTACATATTAAATATATGTATTTAACATGATGATCAAACATTGTTTTAAACAATGCTTACTTATGCCATCTTTGACATCGATACATTAGTAATATTCGATTTGGATATCCATTTATTTGAATATGAAAGTTGTTTTTGAATTACATTCGTCGTAATCAATGACGATATTTATAAAAATACTAGCGATACCTGCGGCTTCGCCCGCTCCAAATATACTATTTTGTTTACTCAGTTACTTTCTTATTCTAATAAAAAATTACAGTTTTATGACAATATCGGTATTTTTAAAATTAAATTTCCAGATAAATTAATAAAAAAATTGTAGTATTTTTTTCGATCTAAATATTTTAATCAATTTCAAATATTTAAAATGTATTTTTTTTTATTTATAAACCGATTTAAATAAAACAAACGCGAAATGTTGATAAAAAGTTGTCAAAATACAAAAGTGAAAATTGCACAGATAAAAACAGAAAAAAAAACATTATTTTGGGGCCTATTACATTAATAAACTTCCCTTTAAACGTTATACAGTATACATAGCTAAGCATGATTTTAATGCCCTACTATGAATATGTACAACACCTCTATACTCACAGCTCTATGTCTATCCTGCACATAGCAGGATAGACATAGAGCTAACAACTTCCAAATTTTCCATGATACCTAATTTCATGGAAAAATCGGGTAGTTACACAATGTCTATTAAGTTACGGAACTGAACGCCGCGCTATGATTTCACATCAGAGTAAGGAAATTGAAATATTAAACGTTTCATTTTCTCGAATTGGGAGCGCAGCCAAAGTCTGGTGCGTTTCTTTTGTACGCGTGTTCCTCTGCGCCACGAAATGAAAAGAAGAAAATAAAATTCTAATTCATAATTGCTTAGAATTGTTTCTCATATAAAAACTATTTATCATTTCTCAAACAACTCCTCTCTATACATCTCTACCTAGAGTTAAATCAACCAACCATCCAACAAATAAATATCAATCCTAGAGAAAGACAATAAAACTTATCAAATAAATCTCACGAACAGAAAAAAAAATCCTCTAAACTAAATACATAATTCATATAAGATACCGTCGATAATCGTACTACCGTTTTCTTTATAAACGCCTGCAGCTACAGCAGAAATAATAGAACAAGTTTTTATCAGAACAATGCTCTATCTACTACTGGGGGCTGTTTTTCAAATTGCAACTTTTTATCAGTTTGCCTCGGGGTGGCCATAATCAATGAGGCTGCTGCATACGCTTGGAGGTAGAGCTGGTAGTGAGAAGGTGGAGTTAGTATTTTTAAAAGTTTTTACTGCAGGATTCTTGATGATTTTAGTTAGCACATTACTAGATGGTATGAAGGATATATATATATATATATATATATATATATATATATATATATATATATATATATATATATATATATATATATATATATATATATATATATATATATATATATATATATATATATATATATATATATATATATATATATATATATATATATATATATATATACCTGTGTTTCGTTTTTGATCAGTTTAGTTCGAGTTCAATTTGGCAAAATTATTTATTTTGATTTCAAAGCAGAAGCAGCAAGTATTACTTTGAAAATTGAAGGAATAAAAGATTCCTTTACATTAGGCTATCTATGCTAATTCTGATAGATGATGATGGCCAATGAACGAATAGCTTAGTTGGTCAGAGCGCTTGGACTTTTTTCAAGAGGCACGTGTTCAACTCCAGCTGGTTTGAAATTTTTATACGTTTTTAAATTTAATATTATATTATACTATTTTCTTACTTCACTTTCCACTGTAAAAGTGGCGTAAACCTGTTGGTTTATCTTGTCAGGTTGTAAAAATGAAATTGTTATATATAAATGTCAAAGCATTTTCTTAAAATAAATATTTTTTCTTAGTTGACAGTGAACCTGCAACCACCGTCGATCGACATCTACAGTCGATATATAGTAAAATTTACTTCAGTCTAACGCTTAACAGCCACTGGCTCTTTGAGTTAGGAGCCTTTGTCACTTACAAGTTAAAATGAAAATTAAGTTATACTTAACAAAGCATACATGCGAATGCTGAACTTACATATATTTAGTACTAGCTACCCGCTAGCGACTTCGCCCGCTTGTATTGCACTATATTATTAAACAATCTCAATTACGTTTTTGTTTACTAACCGGTTGAAATATAACAAAAGATGAGATGAGCGCGTAGAGTCGATATATATAAATATATATGTGTAATCATTTAATAGGTTTTTAATTAACTCTACTTTAAGTTATTCTTATTGTTTAATTTTATGTTGTATCTCGAAGAGATTTGTTGGGTATTTGATAAGGCGAGGATATTTTTTTTTTTCCTTTTTACTTCCTCAAGTGAGAAGAGAACCCACAACTTATCGTGTTTTCAGTCATATGTTGGCCACGACAAGTCTCTAATAATATTTTCCACTTTTTAGTTTTCTTTTTACCATTCACATAGAGTTTGAGATATTTTTTTAAAATTATTTTCCTATTTTGTTATAAGCTCACTAACTTACTCAGATTCACGTTAGCAGGAAAGACAAAGGGAATTTAGGAACCTAGTGTTAAGACTCTCTGTTCTGTACCCTACTATCCGCTGAATTTACGACATTACGTATTGACTGGCGGAACTTAACACCGCTTTTTGCCTCGTTACCATTTTGTAAAATGAAAACATTAAATATTTCAATTGAAAATATTAAATATTTAATTTTCTCGAGTGGGGATAGAACTTATTTGTGTTATATACGCTTAAAGTAACATATTTGTGCTCCTTCGCTACAACAGGTTTTTGTTATAAGCAATAAGTCATTTATAACATAATAAAATATAATTAACATTAAATTCCAAAACGTCGCTAAACCTAAGTAAAGGCTACGATAGAAGTAATGTAGAGACTGGCCAGTCTTCAACAGCTGGCCGCCGGACGTCCGGAGCCAGTTGAAACTTATTAATTGTCTAACCCTTGGCTCTTTCACGCTCATTTCCTTTAAGTGACAGAAATTGATAAGATATTTCTAAATAAATACATAGAATGATTATTTTAAAGCCAGTCGTGGCACAGTGTTAAAAACACAGTGACAGGTTTTGGATTCAGTTCCCATTTGAGGTAAAAAATATTAAATGTTTTCATTTCTTCATTCTGGTAAAGAAAATGCGTGTTATTGAGTTTCACTATTCAACTTAAATTTGGCGCAACAGTGACTATAAATGCACTTATATCAGAAACTAATGGTGAGAATAAAGTTCAGTTACTCAACTCTACTCAGCTTTACGTTGTATCCTCACATGGCAGGGTAGGCAGAGGGAACTTGGGAACCTAGTGTTAAGACACTCCGTTCTATTTCCGTTTTCTACTTTCCGCCGAATTTGAGGCATTGCGTTTTGAGTGGCGGAACTCAACGCCGCATTTTGCCTTGTACCAGAGCGAAAAAATTAAAACATTAAATATTTCATTCCTCGAGTGGGGATCGAACCCACAACTTGTCAGTTACAGTCACACGCTTGCGCCGCTGCGCCACAACAGGCCTTAAGCCTAATTGATTATGTTAATATGAAACAAGTGAATATATAGTATTCTATCTACTAACACAGACTATATATAATAGTATGACGCGTAAACATAATTTTTCTTCAATAATTAATCAAAATATTACAAATTAATTAATCCACACACAAAACTGTCCCAGTGAATACTTTATAGGGCGCGCCATATCCAAATGAGTAACATCCCGAATGTATCAAATTGAACATTTCATTAAGCTAACGTGAAGTCTCATTAATTAAAACGAGAGTCTACAGTTAAAAATTACACCGACACCGGCCCGTGTATAGATGTCGTGGAGTATATTAAAAAAATTCTATATGAAATAGGCATTTTGTAGACGAACGTTTTAGTTTTAATTTTTTCTTTAGCTTCACGCTGTATCCCGCACGAGGCAGGGTAGGCAGAGGGTACCCGGGAATCTAGTGTTAAAACACTCCGTTCCACTTCCGTTCCACACTTTCCGCCGATTTGAGGCATTGCTTGTTGAGTGGCGGAATCCAACGCCGCGCTTTGCCTTATTACCAGAGCGAAGATATAAATCATTAAATATTTAAATTGAAAATATTAAATATTTCATTTCCTCGACTGGGGATCGAACCCAGAACCTGTCAGTTACAGTCACACGCTTGTGCCGCTGCGCCACGACAGATTTTGTGTTAATTAACAGTTATATTAGAATTATATTTATCTTTCACTTTAGTCCTTAAGACCAAATGTGGCGTTGAGTTCCGTAAATTAAACCCTCATTATTCTTATGTAAAAGTCTTATTGAAACGAAAGTCTAGAGTTAAACAATAAACTGACTCCGGTCTGTATATAGAAGTCGAGGAATATTTAAAAAAATCTATATGAATAAGCTTTTATGTAAACGAACATTTTAATTTTAAGATAATTTCTTCATAAATTTGGGCGTAAAGGCTGGCATAAATAGCTCTTGTAATTATATTTAATATTACAAGTTATGTTTAAATTATTATATTTTTCTTATGCTAAAGTGATGTCTATAGTATGTATAGTGTAGCATATGAGTCTAAGTATTTATGTTTAGACAAAACGCGGCGTTGAGGTACGTAATTCATAAAAACGAGATTGCGTTTACTTATACAGTAGCATTTTATATGGAATGAGCAATTTGTAAGATTCGAATTTTATGATTTCAATCAAGCAATAAGTTTAATTTGTGGAATCGGTGGTTCGCGAAAGAACGTTATTTTGTCAAGGCAGTTTCTTCATAATCCAAGCGGGTTGTCGTAACGGCGGGTTAGGTGAATAAATAACAATTTTATATTTTATAAAAAAAATGAATTGAGGCCTGTCGTGGCGCAGCGGCACAAGCATGTGACTGTAACCGACAGGTTCTGGGTTCGATCCCCGGTCGAGGAAATGAAAAATTTAATATTTTCAATTTAAGTATTTAATGTTTCATTTCTTTGCTCTGGTAATAAAGCAAAGCGTGGCGTTGAGTTCCGCCACTCAATACGCAATGCCTCAAATTCGTCGGAAAGTGAGGAATGGAAATGGAACGGAGTGTCTTAACACTAGGTTCCCGGGTTTCCTCTGCCTACCCTGCCTCGTGCAGGATACAGCGTAAAGTTGAGAGAAAATAATAAAACGAAATAAATTATATTTTTTCATCGAGTATACAAAATATAAAATTTATTTAATCTATTATTAGATTATATATTATATAAAATTCTCTTAAGACGCGTACGTGGAGTTCCGCTATTTTAACCACATAGGCCCAACATTGGCCCGTGACGAACGGACAATGCAGTAATGTGAATTCCGTTATACCTTTTGGGCAATTAATAATCAAAAATAGGCTATATCAATAGTTAATATCGAACTAACAACCACCGTAACAGCAATCACGCCAATGAAAATACATAATAAAATATTATAATTAACTCTAACAAGTTAAAAGCTTCGTCGATGCCCGCCCTAAGACGTCTCGATATATTCAAGCTTGAGGGCACGATCAGAAATAGACTATCTAATTATAATAACAGCTACATGTGGGTAGATCTTTAATCGAAACGATAAATGGCTTCTCGGATGCGCATTTTGCATCAAATTTGTTGTTATATGTCATATAATTTATTGGGGCATGTCGTGGCGTAAGGGCAGAAACTAGTCTCAGCGACATAGATTGTAGGTTCGATTACCAATTGAAGAAATTAAATATTTAATATCTCCACTTGTGGAGTGAAGTGGAGATATTAATTATTTAGTCTAAGACCGGCGTTGAGCTCCGCCACTCAGCAAGTAATGCTTTTAGACTTTAACAGAAAATGGGAAAATGGGGAACGAATGTGTCGTTACGGTACTTGGTTCTCAGGTTAACTCTGCCTACAGTGGTAAATGAGTTCGATTTCCATTCGAGGCAATACAAAACTTCTATTGCTTACACTTGGCGTGAAAAATGGAGTCTTAACATTCTCTGCCTATTCTGTTATATGAAAGAAATCAGGAAATAAAAAAATGTTAGTCAAATTCAAATTTAAAGACAAATTATGATCGATTTAAATTTCAGTAACAAAATAATAGTATATATAGGAAAATATATGTAAATATTTTCATTTATTCATATATATGTTTAGAATTCAATATTTTTAACTTCACTCATAGTTCATATTTTGAAGGCCTTCTCCTTTTGAGGCCAGTCGTGATACATAGGCACTGGATTGTAGGTTCTGTTCTCAAGCGAGGAAATTTCGCTCTAACCACTCAAGACACAACACCTTTATTATTCGGCGAAAAATAGAGAACAGAAGAGCGTTAAAAACAACTGAATGTCTCAGTTCCCTCTGTCTATGTCCCGCTTCATGCAGGACAGCGTGAAGAAAAAAAATCAATTTTCACATGGAACTTTAACATTTACTATGAAATCATAGATAATCTTATGACTCACTCAGCTTTACGCTGTATTCCGCACATGGCAGGGTAGGCAAAGGGAACTTGGGAACCTAGTGTTAAGACACTTCATTCCACTTCCGTTTCCCACTTACCGATGAATTTGAGGCATTGCGTGTTGATTGGCGGAACTCAACGCCGCCATTTGCCTTTTTTACCATAGCGAAGAAATGAAAATATTAAATATTTCACTTCTTCGAGTGGGAATCGAACCCACAACCTGTCGATAACAGTCACACCCTGGTGCCACTGCGCCACGACAGGCCTCAATATTATAAAATATATAAAAAACACTTACAAAATAAAATTCAATGCAAGAAAAGCCACATACTCAAGCCAGTATTAACGAGACACGCATACCGCAAACTCTGCGAGCCAGTGACTCAAGGGACTACGTTTTGAGAATTTTAATACGTCCGCACTTGTTCAAGGACGTTTCTGAGAACGCATGCGATGCTGTTTAACTTAACGATTTCCTTTTAAATTTTGATGACACATATGTGAAATTATTTACTTTATATTTTCTGTGAGGCCTGTCGTGGCGCAGCGGTACAAGCGCGTGACTGTAACCGACAGGTTGTGGGTTCGATCCCCAGTCGAGAAAATGAAATATTTAATATTTTCAATTTAAATATTTAATGTTTTTATTTTTTTGCTGTTAATTAACTGATTTAGATAGGGTTTTTCGCGATGGTTTTTAGCCATAGCTAAGTACAAAGCATGAAACGTGTATGAAAATTGCATTAATCGAACTCAAGAGCTACAAGCACTTTGACAAGATGAGATAACGATCTTTTGGGCCGGCAGGGATTTTTTTTAGTTATTTTTTTTTATTTGTTTAATCTTAACTATATAAACAATAGATAGCGTTTAGTGTGATCACTTTGAAGGATATTCCAAAATTCTGTGTTGCTGGCGTTTGACCCCGTATGGTATATGGTAACACGGTTTGCCTTGTTACCAGAACGAATAAATATTTTTTTGATTTCCTCTTTCCAACGACAAGCCTCAAATCAAATATAAATATTTTTTAAAAATGTGATATGAATCTACTATCATTTAATGTCACATACTCGGTAATACGTCACAGCGTCAGTTATCCCGCCTGTACTAACCAAATTATACCGACGTAGTTATATGCTGGAACGGAACAGTTTCCATGGCAGTCCACGCAATACACAAACTGGTAATTTAAGGCACTAAGAAGAAAAACTGTACCATTTAAATTAATATTTTAGCTCTCCCATGACCTGATAGGCAGAGAGAACCTAAAATAACCAACCGGTCAAATTAATAACAAATTTCAAATTGAGGCCTGTCGTGGCGCAGTATACAGGCCGGGTACAAGAGTGTGGTTGTGGGTTCGATCACCAGTTGAAGAAAATATTTCATATTATCATTTCATCGCTCTAATAACATGGCAATACTCGGTGGTGTGGGTAACAGAACGGAGTGTCTTAACACTAGGATCTCCGGTTCCCTCTGTCTATCCTGCCTTGCAGCGTGAAGCTGAAAAGAATAGAAATATGTAAGTTAATGTTAATAGAAATATAAACCAATATGGTAATAAAAAGCAAAGCGCGACGTTGAGTTCCGCCACTCAACACGCAATGCCTCAAATTCGGCGGAAAGTGGGGAACGGAAGTGGAACGGACTGTTTTAACACTAGGTTCCCGGGCTCCCTCTGCCTACCCTGCCTCGTGCGGGATACAGCGTGAAGCTAAGAAAGAAAGAAAGAAATATAAACCCCTGTGTCAATCCTAACCTAAAATGAGGCATGTCTGTGTGTCTTTCCGTGGATTCGTAGCTCCTGAATCAATTATCTATTTTTTTTTTTTTTCAATCGAAAACCTTGTTCGTCCTCCTTGTTTCTGGATTTTGGCTACGTTTTATCAAAATTTAATAAGTAGTTTTGCTAAAATGAATTTTTTTTTTTAAAGATTGTTTCTTATGTCGTATTTTATATTTTTATGTAGAACTTGTATCAAAAATTTTCTACGCCATTTTGCTAATGCCATATTGGATTTACATCACAGATTATAAATTGTCACCGAAAGTAAATATTTTAAGCAAACTCCAAACAAACAAACTAACTGTATAATTTTCTTTAATTCTATAGAATATAGGAAAGTTTATAAAAACATACATTTATTTAACTATAGAGGGACATAAAAACAAGTGAAATTAAATAATAATTTGAGTAAATAAGAAACTATTTAAGTTAAGTATAAAGAATCTTTACAAGTATTGAAAACGTCATACGTCCTAAGTGGGGAACGGAAGTGGAACGGAGTGTCTTAACACTAGGTTCCTGGGTTCCCTCTGTCTACCCTGCCTCGTGCGGGGAGAAAAAAGAAAACGTCCTATTGAATATACACGTTATTCTACAACTTCTGTAAATTAGTTGAATACAACGATACAGCTTATAATGTTAGTTTGTAAATACTTCGCGTAAACTACAGAAGTCTGTGAAGTTTTCACATATGAAAAATTAAATGCATTTGTGTGTGCGCTGAATTTGTTGGAGACTATTTATTAGTTGGAAGGGATTTTAAGTATTTATTCTTGACTTCACGCCTAAAAAACAGTCTGTCTCGTTGAGTTTCTTGTGCTGATTCTTCACAGCTTTGAGGCTTTAGTAAGCCGACGGTAAATTATTTGACGTTAAAAATTGAGCTTATCATTTCTTATTTTGAATTTTTTTTTTATTTTATCCACCATATAGCATTAAAGGCAACAGGAACATAGTGTTAAGACACTCTGTTCCCCTACTTCTATATTTGTTAGAGATATTTGAATGAGATGACTGATTCCAAAGTCAAATTTTAAGTATGGAAGTAAGTATTTTCAGTAGAGGAAAAATATTAATATCTGATAAGAAAATTAGTGAAGATAACGCTTTCGTGATGCAGCAACGCAGGAGTACACTGTAAGCTCAACAGTTATAGGCTCGATACCTACTCCTGGTATTTTAATATATCAATTAATTTCATTGCTAATATTTAATATTTAATATTTTCAATTTAAATATTTAATGTTTCATTTCTTCCCTCTGGTAATAAGGCAAAGCGCGGCGTTGAGTTCCGCCACTCAACACGCAATGCCTCAAATTCGGCGGAAAGTGGGGAACGGAAGTGGAACGGAGTGTCATAACACTAGGTTTCACTTTCGTTCCCTCTGCCTACCCTGCCTAGTGCGGGATACAGCGTGAAGCTGAAAAAAAAAAAATATTTGCTCCAGTAATAAGATAAAGTGCGGCCGTTGAAACCCGCCATCACTCGAACATTAGGCGTGTCATTTAGTAGTAATTCTTTTAATACTAGTTTGTAAATTTTATTTTTAAACAACGGAAATCGAACTTATTACGACCACACTTCTACAGTAAAGATATTTAACCGTTTCACACCATTTCTATTTTTTGTTCTATGCCGTAATTGCTAGGGGTAGACGACGAGACGTCTGATTGTAACGTAATTATGTTCAATGTATGTAAAGTTTGTTAATGGAACGAGCATGGTGTAGTGGAGGTATTGCTTGTATGTGACTGGAAACTCGTATCGAAATTCCTAGATACAATTCCCGATAATACTTTGATGTGAATATTATATGAGTGTTGATAATTTTAATAGTGTTAAGTGTTTTTTGGACAAATTATGTATTAAGTAGTCCATTAAGATAAGAAGATTTAAATTTAAGTGCTTGGTAAAAAAATAGACATATCATTTTTTATAAATGTTTGGAATTTCTTTCAGTATTTTCGGGAAAATTAACTATTTAATTTCTGAATTCAGATTTAACTAAATATGATTTAACTATGTGTGTGTGTGTGTGTTTGTGTCTTTTGTATTTTTTTAATTCAGTACTTTTTTAGTTTCTGAGGCCTAAACGGCAAGTGGTGGGTTCAATCTCCACTCGAGAAAATTAAATATTTAATATTATTTAATTTTTTCATTTCTTCGCTCTGGTTGGTTACAAAGCAAAGTACGGCGTTGAGTTCCGCCACTTAACACGCCCAATTCCTATAATTAGGCGGAAAGTGGGTAACGAAAGTGGAACGGAGTGTCTTACCACTAGGTCTCCAAGTTTCCTCTGCCTACCCTGCCGTGTGCGGGATACAGCGTGAAGCTGAGTTTAAGTTTCACGACGATGATTCCACATCAGACAGCGGGAATCTGGTAACCCAGTATTGAGACACGTCCAATTAAGATAATAATCTAATTAAGATACGTACATAGATTTGGGTGGCGGAGCTCAACGCCCTATTTTACCTAGTTACACCAAAACGAATAGATGAAAAAATGTAAATATTTCATATCTGCTAGTAGAAACAAGTCGTACCCACAAGTGTGCTTGCATTTTCCTCTATCTGAACACGCAATACCTCAATTCAGTGATAAATGGGAAATGGAAGTGTCTTAATAGGAACGGAGTGTCTCAGCACCAACTTCCTCGATTCCCTCAGGCTACCCAACAGCATTAACATAAAACTACCAGTTATATTAGTAAAATGTTTCGCCTTTTTAACTTAAAATAATTAAAAAAAAAAACACCTGCTATACGAGAAGACGCTGGGCGGTAAATATTATGGCACTTCGCTCTTCACAACAGGCCTGCTATCAACAAATTTGAGCAACAACCAATCAGGTGATTTTAATTTTTAGTGGTTTGCTCGATCAGGAATGCCTTGTATTTGGGTATTCAAGGCTTGTTCCGAGAACGAGCAAACTGTGGCAGATTAGTACGTGACTGGCATCTATTCATACTGGTGCAGAGCCGCTGGTAAACCGTCTTTACAGCCATGGAGATAAAAGTTTTGTTAAAATTATCATTAACGATTGCATGAATAAGTTTTAGCCTGCAACGCGTAATATGGGCTTTTTTTTAATATATGCGTATATCCTTCATATATCTTCGTTTATGTAATGAATTTAAATGTCAATAGTGCAGGTCCAATGTAAATGCGACAGTTGTGGCTTCGATTCTTAGTCGAAATATGAAATATTTATTGCACTTAATACAAACAGAAAATACAGTAAGAGAAAAAAAAATGTTTGCAAATGGTGGACTTATCTCTAAAAGAGATCTCTTCCAGTCAACCCGTGGAAGTGGATATGTGCAAAGTAGCGGGAAAGGCTAAGTGCAGAAAATAAGGAAAAAAAAATAATTAAATCAAATAGAAAATATAAAGAAAAAGGTATATTATACATATACATAGATACATTTATTTACATACATACATACAATAATATAAACAAACATGAAATATTTAATGTTTTAGTCGAAATATGAAATATTTAATAGTTTTATTTATCTCTAAAAGGGTGGCGTTGAGTTAAGTAACTCAACACGCGATATAAAAATTCAGTGAAACAGAAGCTTTTTCCTCGGCAGAAGGGGACTGGAAAACCTAGTATTTAGATACTATGTTCCGTTCTTAACTTTTTACCAAATTTTTTTTTAGCTTCACGCTGTGTCTCGCACGAGGCAGGGTAGGCAGAGGGAACCCGGGAACCTAGTGTTAAGACACTCTGTTCCACTTCCGTTCCCCACTTTCCGCCGAATTTGAGGCATTGCGTGTTGAGTGGCGGAACTCAACGCCGCGCTTTGCCTTATTACCACTGGGGATCGAACCCAGAACCTGTCAGTTACAGTCACACGCTTGTGCCGCTGCGCCACGACAGTTAGTTATTGAGTTTCTTAATGAGAATAAACCTTTTAACTTATATATTATATATATATATATATATATATATATATATATATATATATATATATATATATATATATATATATATATATATATATATATATATATATATATATATATATATATATATATATATATATATATATATATATATATATATATATATATTTGTTCAACTAGAAGATTTTGGTGATGACTATTATTTATATTTGGTTATAGAGCTGTGGCCTGAGGCGTACACGTTTGTATAGGGCTTACTGTTCACTGGCGGCTTTACTCGTGTTTCTTTAAGTTAAACTGTGTTTGTGTATGTAGTGCTTGTAGTACATTTTGAAGTATTGTGTATTAAGGGGTGGAGCTAAACACCGCAATATATCATTTTTTAAAAAGGAAATGAATAATATTTTATTTTCTCCTCCGGGAATAGAACCAACACTGAGCAGTGATTGCTTTATTTTTAATAACGTCTTTGATTTTCGCGATTGTTACACATTTTAAATGAAACATTTTTAACCGGTTTAATCGCGTACGACGGGGAGACTGTCAACCCGTGACCACGGACTACTGTAAAGTGTTCGAAACGTCGGGTTTCCCAAAAATGTTTACCATTCAATATACGCGATTAATCCGGTTAAAAGTGTTTCATTTAAAATGCTTTATTTTTTTTGCAAATTTGGATAAACCGAGATTCGGTGTAAAATAATTTGGAAAGTGAACGCTATGGTTGGGGGTTTGATTTCAATTCGAAGTTAAAAATAAACTACAAAATTAAAAAAATAATACTCTACTAAATAAAGATTGTGCTTTGCTCTCAATTCCGGAACGAATATACTTAAAGTATCAAGATCGGTTAGTAATCCGGTGTAATTTATTTCATTTAATGGTTAAACTTGTTAAATGATATATAATAAAATGCTTAAACTAGTTTAATTTACTGTCTATGTACATTTATCTTAAGACAGGCGTCTGTATTAAAGATACAGTTAAAATACGAGTGTCTTTGAATTTTTATATCTCTGTATGGCAAAACAAATACATGTTTAAAGAAATAAATCTTGTAAATATAATAAATACCTCTCTAGCGCGTAACCGCAAATTTAATTGAACACAATGATTATAGGTTAAATCGCATAGTAAAATATTTTTATTTTTATTTTAAGCTTTACCCTATGTCCCGCACATAGCAGGGTAAGGGAACCTAGGAACCTAATAATAAAATACTCCACGTGATAATAAGTCACCACCAGAGCGAAGAAATTAAAATATTTATAAATTTCCATTGAATATATTTAATATTTCCATTGAAAATATTAAATATTTCATTTCTTCAAGTGGAGATCGAATCCACGACCAGTCGTTTACATCCACATGCCTGTGCCCCTGCGCAACGACAGGCCTCAAAAATTATATTTATTGGACATATATATTTCCTTGATCCACTTAATACCTATATAAGGACCATAAAATTTTAGTACGCACATAAAGTTTAACTCTCCACTAAGTCCATTAACAACTATCCACTATAATTGTTAATCAAAAACTTTAGATAAACGTCACACGAAATTACAGTTAAGTAACCAGCTTTGTAAGCTCCTACGGCGTTATAGTATCCTAATACTATTACTAAATAGTATTATAAAGTTTACGTAATAAAATTAAGAGTATTAATTAACCTTGAGTGTGTCTAAAAATGTATTTACTCATTACTTTTTGTTTATTGAGAAACGTTTATTTGGAATTATTGATATTTTTTTTGGATATTTATTGCTTGTGGCTAATAGACGAGAGTGGTGCAAAATCGAAAAAACAATTAAAGCTTCTTAATTTAAAAAATAAATAAATATAAATTGACTGACTTCTTCTACTGTTATCACTATTTTTTTTTAAATTCAGCATACCTCAAAAGGAAGGGTACAGTAGCAGAGGGAACTTCCCCATAGTCTGCCGAATTTAAGATATCGAGTTTTGAGTTGCGAAGCTTAACGCCATGCTTTTCCTTCTTACCCGAACGTTATTTCTTCGCTCGGGTAGGAAGGAAGAGCATTTATTAAAAATTGCTTTAGAAAATATTAAATATTCCACTTCTTCGAGTAGGGATCGAACCCACAACATATCATTTATAGTCACCCACTTGTACCCCTTCACCACGACAGCCCTAAACTAAGTGCTATTACTAATCAAAATTGAATCGAAAATTCCTTCATATAAGTTCTAATAATATCCTCCGACAGAAATATCTTCGGATTGACCTTGAAATTAATTAAAACCACCCCAAAGGGTGAATTTGGTTAGTGAGATCTTAAATCGCTTAGATGGGGCTCTATTGAGTTATCCATCGCTTACTTGGCAATGTATGGGGTGTTAGGGTCGTCTCTACAATAGGATCGGTGCACTAAAGGGTTATAATTGCTGGGTTATGTTCACAGACGAGAGTTATAGCATCTGGCAGTTTTAGAATGTTTTATTTAAATTTGTAGAGTCTGTGGCAAATTATTTATGTGTTTAAAAATTTAAACGTTTGCCGATCGATTGATTCTGTCATAGTCCAAGGATATGACTCATTCATATCCGTTGTGGGAACGACGAAATTAAACATTTAAAAGCTCTGGTAACACTGTAAAGTGCAGCGTTGAGTTTCGCCTCTCGCAATATCTCAAATTTAGTGGAAATTGGGAAATGGAACACTAGGTTCTCAAGTTCTCTCCAACAACAACATTAAAAAAATTAAGGTCATAGTGATTAATCACTCTGATATTTAAAGCTCTTCAGCTTTTAAGATATTACTTATCTAAACGTAGTCTGTACTATATGTTAATAGTAAAAATTCTATACATTTTATTGTAAATATTCCTCATAGAGTTAACAACAAATATAAAGCTAAAAATATCATATTTAATTGTTCATTTTGAAAAAATTCTCCCTCTTGAGAAATATTATATTTATATATTCTTAGTTAGGTTTCGTAATAAATTATAGATCAAAATTAAAATTTTCATTGCTTTAAATATATATAAAATATATCTCTACAATATATCTTAAGGATATATGTATGACACATACACACATTCTAGAGTTAAATTGTGTAATACCATACATTCTTATCGACCAACGGTCAAATACGGTGCATATATAATATGGCCAGCCCTTTCAGGATTCCCTACTTTAGACCCTTTAAGTGTAGAATCGGCGATTTCTTAAATTGTTCCATGAATAAAAATGCAGCAATAACTCTTAATAGCGGTAAAAATATGGCCTGATGCGTTTAGGGATAAGGGGGAGGGTTCAATATGTTTTTTATAGTTTTATAGAGCATATAGACAAAATGTAGAGTCTGATCACTTAGTTTTATTTTTATTATGTATTTTTTAAAACAAATAAGATACATTTTGTGTAACACTAGGTTCCCAGGTTCCCTCTTCTTGTCCTGCTATATGAAGGAGACAGCGTCAAAATACAAAAATATTTTGTACATTAATGTTAGGCCATTATGGCGTTTGATTGACAACGCGTGCTTTTCAGTTCCGGCACTTGACGTAGAATGTTTTAAAGAAAGGGATGAAAAGTTCGGAGTGGACTGTCTTATCGGTACGTGGTTTTAACAATTTTCGTAAATTAAGCTTCAAGGATGATACATCGATTAAGCAGAGTTAATTTTTTTAATATCTTTCGTATCTACAACCCGTATTTTCAATGCAATTAAAAATTGCTACAAAATTTCATTAGAATAATAAGGGAAATTTTGCCGCTATTTACTAAGTTATAATAAATCATATGGGAAACCGGGCAGTTTCAAAAACAGAAGGCCTTGGTTCCAGACCAGCTAGTTAGTTTTTCCTTTTTTTAATATGTAATTTGTATTTAAAAGTAATTTCCAAAAAACATGATTTTAAAAAAAAAAACAACAAACGAAGCTCGCTCATCTTCTTGTTTTTAAAATATTATACCAAAGGAATTCATTGCGAGAAGTTTAATTATTTACGAATAAATTAACAAAGAAAGAAACATTTATTTAGTTAGTAAACAAAATATCTGGAAAGAAAAACTAAAGTTTATTAGAACATTTTTTATTTAAAATTATAGCTTCACGCATTTCAGCAACGCAATCTCAGCATATATCTTTCGCCAAGTCCACTAACAGCAACTATTTAGAAGCACATGTCCTTCAGATGCCCTGAACCTAATCTTGTAACATAATTTTCTACTACAATCATTCATTCAATATCCTAAAGGTGAACCGAGGCATGCCCTGCGTTTATTATTATTATTACTTTAGTTTTGCTTCTTAAATTTTCTATCGAATTTAGAATTTTTAAATTACGTAAAAAAAGAAACAAAAATCAACATATTTTCATTTAATTTATTCAAACACTGTTATTGTATCCACATCTTTATTTCATACGTCCAAGCAGTGATCCTCCATGCATTATGTATGGACACGCATTTTATACTTAGCTCTGTACTTTACGCGTACGTAGAGGTTTATTATGAATATAGCGTATTTTCAAAGAATTTTATGTTTCTTGCTTTGTATAAGAAAACAGGGTAAAAACTGTTTTTTTTTTGTGTTCTTACTGAACAGATAAAATATTAATAAAACGTTACTCTAACATTAATGTGCTTAACGACATTGTGGCTTTTAGAGAGTTATTGAAAATAGATTGGAGATAAGAATTCGAACTTATAAACGCTTTGTTCTGTCAGATACATGCCAACTGTACATTAATGATCACTCTCCCGTTTTACTTTAGAATTTTTATTATATTTTAATATAGGAACACATTTTTGTAATTAAAAATTAAGAAAGTTATCGTATTTGTTGTATCTGCACCTGCCTTCAAAAACAGCACTTTTTGTTTCATTTAACGATTCTATATTCATGATTCTATAATTCTGAATATGACATAAACGCCGAAAAAATATTATATTTTAAAAAAAGATTGTATCTTCACGTTGTAAACGTCAAACTCTTTCATAAAAACCCGCACATTGTAGGGTAGGCAGACGGAATCTAGGGACCTAATGATAATACCATCCGTTCCCATTCAGACACTACCTGCATTGCGTTGAGTGGCAAAATTTAAAGCCACGCTATCCCTCGTTACCAGAGCAAAGATTAAATATTTCATTCGAATTGGCACAGAACCCGCAACCTGTAAGTACCACAGGTCTTGATAGAAAAAAAGTGACTTATAAATAAACTAGCTTCACGCTATATCTCTAACGGGGTAGGCAGAGAGAAAATAGTGCCAAACGCTACGGTTTCGGCACACCTCTTTTGTCTCATCCACTGTCATTAACCTCTTCTTACATGCTCTCCGGGGTTCTCATAGTTTTTTCGTGACTCTCCTTCAGCATCGTAAACATTCTATTTTTAATCGAGGTCTCTCCCTCTCCCTCTCTTACCACTTACTTTCCCACCAACCACCAGAGAAAGTTTTTCTAAAATAAACTACTAAAAGATTTTAACAAAAAAAATATAATAACCAACGCATTTACAAACTATTTGACTCACAATCCTGAGTCATAAGCATAGACGTTGAACTGTCAGTCAGACGTGAGGTTGGTTACTCATTGTTTGTATAGCGGTAATGTAATGAATAATCAATCAGAGTTAAGTATGTGGATAGAGTTTTTTTCCTGTCCAAGTTATCAGAATAGTGGAAATTGCGGTTTTGGCGCATGAGTAATAAGGAAAGGCTATTAAAGAACTTTTTTGGGAGTCCATGCTGCCGAAAAAAAATTAAATAATTATAGGATTACTTTTTTTCTGGATGTCCATTTATCAAGACCGCTTATTTCGAGACCCCGTGGGGGTATTTCAATAATTTTATATATCAACGAAATTAAAAGATACAATCATTAATGCATTCCTTTGGCTGCATTTTATATGATATTCGGTATGTAATCGAAACCTATAGGGTTTATACCTATGGCTCTGGCATACCTATGGCTTACGTTACCTGTGGAACAGTAAGTCAATTGTGTGAAATCATTACAAACTTGTTATTGCTGTTCACACATAAGAAATGAACCAATTTCACAAACAAAATAAATGAATACGACCGCAAAATTACTCTGTTAACCTTACCTTCTGTCGACTTTTAACCTGAATTGGTACGGAACCTTGAGTGGACGAATCCAAATCGCCGACTAGTTCTTTATTTTTATATAAAGCTTGATACTGCCCGACTGACTGACATGACTGATGATATTTTTAGATTTAGATTTATATATTATTTAAAAAAAACTTTGTTGGACATGAAAGGCCATATTCTAAGAAGTAAAAAATAGTAGGTAAAAATTTAAAAATACGTTACGTATATAAGTATATGAAGCATGTATGTAATATACTTATTTAGCAAACATATAAAAACTTTTAAACTTTGCGGAATATTTAACCAGAATGGAAATTTCTATCGAATATATATTTCTAAGTTACGTGAATAATTATTTTAATATATTTTTCAAGTAAGCCAGAGGGCATTATTTAATTCTTTCTATGTTCCATACACACATATGCCACTGTACTATAGCGACCTGACCATTTTTCCACTCAACAAAATGTAACATACAAAATTCTAATTACAAGTACAGTTAACGTAACACTTGAAACGTACCAAGTTGCCAAGTCATGTGCAAACTGATCGCACGTACCATCCGTCTTGAGTGTCATCTATCTTAGTGGGCACAGTAATTATCGCCACTGGCTACGTAATTGACGCAATCGTTCAACCAGTATAGGTAAGATTTTAGCTATTTTTTTTAGTTTTACGTGTATCCTGCATATGGCAGGATGAGCAGAGGGAACCTGGGAACCTGGGAACCGTTCTTAATAAGTTTCGTTCACTACTTTTCGCTGCATTTGAGATATTGCGTGTTGAGTAAGGGGCCTCAATGCCGCGTAATAAGGCTTTTATTACCAGATCGAAGAAATAAAAATATTAAAAAAAAAATTTTTTCGATTGGGAATCGAACCCATGGTTGCGTGTTCACAGTCACACGCTTGACAGCAAGTCGTTGTAGGCATAGGCTAAAACTCTGTAAATAATAATATTTAATTACTGAATGTCTAATGAAAAGAAAAAAATTTTTTTTGTATATAATAAGCGTGATATTCTATAAGATTATTATATATTGATAGGTAAATCTTTTGATGTTTACCTTTCAATAAGCGGGATATTCTATAATTATTGAAAGGCTCCATTCCGTTTCCCACTTTTCGCCTGAATTTTTAAGGTATTGAATGATGAGTGGCGGAACTCAACGCTACTTTGCCTTTGCCTTGCTAATAGAGCGAAGAAATGAAAATATTGAATATTTCATTTCCTCGAGTGGAGATCGAACCAACAAATTGTAGCGTTTACAATTACACGCTTGTGCCCTTGCGCCACGACAGACTACGACAGACCACGTACTACTATGCCTTAAAAGGACAAAACCGCAGTTAAAAGCTAGAAATTTACAAAAAGAAATATGATACTTGAAAACAAATCGAAGTGAATCTCGGCACAGAGTCACAAATGTGCGACTGTCAACGTGACAGGTCCTGGATTCGATCCCGACTCGAAGAAATGAAATATTTAATATTTCGCCATGACAAGGCGAAGCGTGAAGCAAAGCCCGGTGTTTACTTTCACCAGCCATTATGCGGACTCAAGTCAAAAATTTAAAATCAACGTAATTTAAGAAACATAAGAGTCTCAATAGGAGCAGATTATATCACTAGGATCCCAAGTTCCCTCTGCCTTCCCAGTGCAATTGTTTCTTTCCAACTTATTTCAAGTACCATTTTTTATGAGAAAAATTATTATTTATTAAGATCTTTGTTCAAGTAATTCTTAAGGTGTAAGCACATTAAAAACATATTACTATGAATATTAATACAGTACTTCGTTTCACTATAAATATTATGGATTGTGTGTCGGGCATAAGTTTGCTTTCACCATATTGATCTATAAAAGTGCGGTGCTAAGCTCCGCGATGCAATGTGCAATATTCGAAAATTTTATAGAAAGCGAAAATAGAAGGGTTCCCAATATCTACGCATACATATCTCATATAGAATACAGCTTAAGCAAATAAAACATGATTGTACCTTTAAAAAAACAATCTTTTTTTAATATAAATTTATAATCAACAAATAAAAAAGCTACCTTATATAACGTTGCGACTGTTATATAACATACATATCCATGAGATTACATCTACAGTAGGTACTATAAGAGAAACAGAAATGATTCGTGCCTTGAAATTCATTTGTGAATTTGGCACATCGCCTCTGTCGATTTGGTGCAAACATAATAGGAATTATATAATGGACTGACGTGATTTTTATATTATTATATAAAATTAATTGAAAATTGCAGTAATTATGATTCAAATTGGATATTATATATTCTTTTTTTTTTATGGATAAGACAGGGCAAACGAGCGTATGGGTCACCTGATGGTAAGTGATCACCGTCGCCCACGGCCCCGTGTAGCACCAGAGGAGCTACAGGAGCGTTGCCCGTCTTTAAAGTGAATGGGCACCGGGGCCCGGCATTACCCAATGCGAAACGCAGTGGCCGAAGCTACTACTTAACGCCGGTTTTTTGCCATTTCTGACAACGTGACTCTCCCACTCTCTATCATCAATACCAGGGTGATCCTATTCTAAGCCGGAATCACACGGATAAATTCTTTGGTTAAGCGCGTTAATCCTCAGGTTGTTGTTATTTTTACTGAAAAATAATGTTTCAGTTAGATAGCCCAATTTAAATTGCATAAAACTGCAGGATAAATTTTATAATATTTCATATAATTACCATTATTTGACACATTGTGAAACTAGCTCGATTACCTACATAGAAAAATATTTAAAAGCTTGCTGCTTACCTGTTAGGTACATATTTCGAAGCTGAATGATTTTTTGTACATAGTTTCCTCTATCTATCCTGCTATGTGCGGGATACAGCGTGAAAGTATTAATTTAAATTGAAGGGAAAAGGGATAAATATTGAATATTATAAAACATATTTATTTTATTTTCACTTTAATGTTTTTATTTATTCTACTACTACCTTCTAAAACATGTTATATTCAATTCATATCAAGATTTTAAAATAAAACAAGTCAAATATTATCATGAAAAAAACAATATAACAATATATTGTTTAACAATGAAATATTCTAGTGATAAGGCTTTCCATTCTATTCACCCCCAATGGACTTGAACCTCAAACAAACATCTTCAAAAACCTCATAATCACCAATTTTCCCACAAAACTACCAATTTATATCAAATCGCATCAGAAATAGGTCAGCAATATGAGCTTAACGCATAAACAGCTTAGATAGTCAGTGGATATGTAAATAGAGGGACACTAGGACCCGAATACAGAATTAATTATGTGCGGAACCATCTGTCGTATCAATATTCAATCCGATTGGGAGCTATTCAGCCTACGAACCGTTTATTTACTTGACCTAAACGTCTAATATCTATATATGTATTAAATAAATATTAAGGTATTGGGGCTCGATTGTTTCTTGGGAGAATAATTGCTTAATATTTTCACTTCTCGCTCTGGTAACGAGGCAAAGCATGGCGTTTAGTTTCGCCACTCAACACGCAATGTCTTAAAAAGTCAGTGGGAAGTAGGGAACGAAAATTATATAATGGAGACTTACGACTTACGATAGTATATTAGTTTTATAAGTTCCTTCT
The DNA here is from genome assembly GCA_019049475.1 of Eueides isabella. Taxonomy (NCBI): domain Eukaryota; kingdom Metazoa; phylum Arthropoda; class Insecta; order Lepidoptera; family Nymphalidae; genus Eueides; species Eueides isabella. The sequence goes on from CM032397.1 coordinate 1,158,561, forward strand.
GCCTACTCTGCTGTGTGAACAATTCACGTTGTGGGCTGGGGGGATAGGGAGAATCAATTATTTTTACCATTTCTGAGAGGCAAACTGCGGCGTTGAGTTTCGCTTCTGACGTGCTTTTACCAATAGGACAAATAACAAAGTTGAAAAAAATATTATGTACAGTCTAGTATAGACTGGTAAAAATAGGTCTTATAGGTCTAGGTTAAGGACTGAATGTGTACTGTGATGACGCAGGGGCACAAGCGTGCGACTTTTAACTTGACAGGTTGTGGGTTCGATACCTACTCAAGGAAATATTCAAATATTTTTTTTATATATTCCTTTTTCGCTCTGGTAACAAACAAGGTACAAAAAGAACAGAACGGAATATCTTAACACTAGGTTCCTAAGTGCCTTCTGCTCTCCTACCTTGGCCGGGGTAAAGCGATAAACATTCCTTTTTCAAATACCTTTATTATTACATATAAGTGTGTTTTGTTTTTAATATTGACATTGCGTATAACACTGTGGAACTCAACGCTGCGTTTTGTCAAGTTACCAAAAAAAAAAGGAAATAACCAAATCACTCGTCCAATTCCAACAAAAATCAAACCAATAACCATCGCATTTTCAATCCACAAACTTCATATCTTAGCATAAAATAACATTTCACATTACATTCACAAAGAAAATCATGAATAGACGTGTCTTTTACTTAATTCCATACTATTTGCAATCTCCAGAACAGGATATAAGGTTAAAAAGGGTTTGAGATGTATCTTGTATATAAATCTTTGGGAACGGCCCGTGCGTGGACCATTGTGTCGGAATTGAGTTAGCTGCGCCGTGTTTACTGGCGTTTTACTTTGGAAACAGTGTTTTGTGCTCATTTGATGGAATTGCTTTGATTATTTCTTTATTTTCTATTTTAGTTTCACATTGTCTCTCGCATTTGGAAGGGCAGTGAGAATATGGGAACTTAGTGTTAAGACACTCCGTTCCGATCGTTGCTCTCCGCTGAATTTGTTGTGTGTTGGGTGACGGAATTCAATGACGCATTTGATTATTTTGATTCTTGTAAGAATAATAATATGCTGTATCGATAGGTATTGTAGTGTTTAAATAAAAAATACCCATATAATAGCTCGAAAACGTTTGATAGAACGGTTTAGGCTACGATTGTCACTGTATTAAATATATAATATTTGGAATATTTACATTTCTTTGGACAATGAAATACACTACTTAACTTAGGTAAAGTTAAGTAGTGTATTTCATTGTCCAAAGAAATGTAAATATTCCAAATATTATATCTTACGCATAATAATTATCGAATAAAATAAAACATACCACAAGCTAGCGCAGCTGTAGTGAATTCATCTCCACTGGGGGGATCAAATGTTTGTAAGATCCCAGTCTAATACTCGTAGATAACCCGATATTTCAAAGCCTGCTCAGATCTTAAGAACGTAGTGTCTTAACACTACATTCTTGCCAATCCCAGTAGCTTCACGCATTTTCCCGTATATAACGGGAAAACACGTGAAGGTGCAAGCAATAACAAAAATATTATGAAGTAAAAAAAATATATATAATCACGTAGGATAATTATTTGTAGAACACCACAAAATCATGCTTAACTGTTGTAAGTAATCGTATGACGTCCTCAACGTTAATGCTAAATATAGTTTTAACGTTTTAAATTTATTGCACTTAATGCACTGAGTACGGTGCGCTTAAAAAAATGTAATTTTCATAACAATTTTGAGAGTGCAATTATGACATGAAGCTAATGGGTTTGTTTTATAGAATATATATAATTATGTATGAGAAGTAAGAAATTAAAGTTAGGCCTGTCGTGGCGCAGCGGCACAAGCGTGTGACTGTAACCGACAGTTTCTGGGTTCGATCTCCAGTCGAAGAAATGAAATATTTAATATTTTCAATTTAAATATTTAATGTTTCAGTTCTTCGCTCTAGTAATAAGGCCAAGCGCGGCGTTGAGTTCCGCCACTCAACACGCAATACCTCAAATTTGGCGGAAAGTGGAACGGAGAACACTAGGTTCCTTGGTTCCCTCTGCCTACCTCTGAAAAAAAATCTAAGAAATTATTTAGTAAGAGTAAGTATTTTAAATATGTAGAGTCAGATTTACACTGTATCCCGCACATGGCAGAGTAGAACTGAATTGAGGGAACCAAGTTTTAAGACTCTCTGTTCCGTTCCTCTTTTGAGGTCGCCGGATTTGAGGCATTGCGTGTCAAGTGGCGCAACTCAACGCCGCGCTTTGACTTGTTACCAAAACAAAAACGTAAAATATTGAAATACAAAATCTCATTTTTTTTTTTCGTCGAGTGGGGATCGAACCATAATTTCACGTGCATGGGAGATGAGGTGCATTACTCTACTTTCACTCTGTCTATCCTGCTATATGCGGGATACAGCGTGAAGCAAAAAACAGACCTAACGACTCCAACCATTTAGCCGGTTGATCCTCATAAAACAGTCGCACCAAAACCTTCAGGGATCCCCTTGAACACATAAAAACCCTGTAATCGCACGTTAAAGGCACTAAAAAGGTCGATCCTGTACACCTGATAATAAATTGTTGAAAACAAAAGAAAATTCCACCATAAATCGGACTGAATGCAATATACGTCTATTAGATTCTCACTCGAAAGCTTTTAAATCTTTCTCTGCCCCCAAATACCGAGTTTTACAGCGAACGAACACAGCTACTCTACTAGAAAAGTCTATTTCCTATGCCCATCTATAACCTATCCATTAAGTTTTGTATACGATCAATACTTTCTCGTTTTGAACCAAACGCGCAATGGTTGGGCAACTACACGAAACTGTCTTAATAAGTATGCAGGTTGAGTTCCAGGTAATTTCATCGTGGCGGCTACTGTAAGGTGTTCGATACATTTTTAATTCTATAATAGTTCTCTTGGGGTTTATGTGGGACTGAAATACAGTCAGTTCGGGCGATATATGTATGTACGCTTACGTTTTGCTCTGGATTATTATATGTAATAACTTTTTTGTAGGCTGAATTTTAAAGTAGACAATGAATAAATAAAATAAATTTATTAATTTGCTGTGCATATTTAGAAAACCGATGTTTCGAACACTTTGCAGTAATCCGTGGTCACGGATAGACTAAGGTAAAGGTATCCTTCTGTCAGTTATCAGTTTCAAAAATGTATAGTAATCAGTATACATAATTAATCCGATTAAATTTATTTCATTTAAAATGTTCAATAATCACGATAATCAAAGATCTTAATATATCTTTAACTGTAAAAGATATAAGTAAAGTATTAAGATAAAATGAGATATAAAAAGCTAGTCATTAAGCCAGAGTTTGATTTCAATTTCTACGCAAAGTAATATTTTTTTTACGAGGTATCCCGAACATGACAGGATTGGCAGAATAAATATGGGAACCTAGACTTAAGACGTTTCATTTCGTTTCCTACATTCCGGTGAATTTGAGGTGTTGCGTGTTGCTCGGCGAAACTCATAAAAAACTCATCATCATCGCACTTTAAAAAAGAAATGAAAACATTAAATATTTAATTTGAAAATATGAAATATTTCATTCCTCTATAGTACGATTCTAGGCAGCCTATCCTACAATATGCGAGATACAATGTAAAACTTAAAAAAAGCAATAATTCTAGAGCTTGTGGCGAAGAAGCCGTGTGATTCCGGAGAATAGGATCACCCTGGTACTGATGGTGTCGTAAGAGGCGACTAAAGTACGTGTGGGGGAGTCACGTTGTCAGTAATGGCAACACGCATGGGCAGATTCGACCGGATTGTTACCACCCCCAGCATTTGAAACCTAATGTCGGTCCCGGTGCCCATCCACTTTAAAAGACGACATCATTTCATCGCTCCTCTGGAGTTTCACGGGGCCGTGGGTGACGGTGGTCACTTACCATCAGGTGATCCGTATGCTCGTTTGCCGTCTTTCCCATAAAAAAAAGAAGTCAAACACTATCTGTAAAGCTTTTTTCTAAAGGTTACAAAATTGGAACCCACACTAACTTCTGGTATGAATCAGCATTCCACCCTTAGTACATAGTGTTACTAATTCAGAACATAATAACAAAAATAGACATAAAAGTAATTTTCTCATCATATCACCCTTTTTCTTTTTAGAAACTCGATGAATCAGTTATAATTATAAATCTAAAGATGAACGCCTCCAGTGTTTTGTGTCGTTTATTTTTGACGCTCGAAATGTCTTACACAGGCTATAACGGGCTATAGGAAAGAATACACATTGTTAAAAGCTGATGTAAATTTTAAATTATATTTTATTTAATTTTTTCGTTCTGTTACCATTGGCAAATTGCGGGGTTTAATTCCGCCACTCAACACGCAAGCCCGTTGTGGTTCAGTTACGGAGAATCGTATGTGAATATGTGATGGTTCTTGGTTTGAGTTTCCGCTAATGTTACATTAAAGAGCAAATCAAGATGAGAAACTGTCAAAATATTGGGATGAAATTTGTTCATATATGTAAACATATATGTATACATATATGTATATATATAAAGAAAAATACTACACTTGCATATTAGTTTCGTAATTCTCTTAATATGTATATACGACAGAGGTCTTTATATTGAGTTGTCAATAATTTGTAATAGGAATAAGATATGAACTCTATGATGATGACATTAGAAAAATATTGATGAAAAACAATTATTATTTATTATATTGGAAAATACATATTAATTTAATTACTTCACCTGAAATAAAGGCATTAAATGTTGTTTCTATTGTTGTTACAGAGAAACGCAATTTTGTCTTTATTTTACGAGCCCTATTATAAACATTATTATATATATATATATATATATATATATATATATATATATATATATATATATATATATATATATATATATATATATATATATATATATATATATATATATATATATATATATAGCTCATTTGACTTGACTAATAGATCACACGCTAGTATTACTATGGAATAGCTTATTGATTACGAATGGAATCTCTCGTGCAATAACAAAATATTACCTTTGTCAAATTAGGACTTATTGGGATTCTAGCGTTAATGGAAATTGCCTGTGTATCTGTGATATAACTAGAACTTAATATGCATATTAACTTTAATATAAAAATACTCAGTTGAAGGTTTTAATAATAAATAAATAAGGCTTCAATAGCTCAGCGGCAGAAGCGTGTGACTGCAAACTATAGGTTGTGGTTTCGATCCAGACTCGACGGATTTAAAAAAATAATATTTTCAAAATACATATACATTATAGATATTAAAGAAAAACTAAGATGGGATGGGATCTTCATACAACCAATAGAAGCCAAAAATATGATTTAAAAAAATTTTGTCTGTCTGTCTGTTTGTTGTCCGCTTTTCACGCAAAAACTACTCAACAGATTTTGATGAAACTATTTTTGTTATATAGCTATTAGTTCTTGCTAACATATTGGCTATCTTGTTTTTTTTTTGGAAATTCGCTCTTCAAAGGGTTAAAAGGGGTGGGGGTAAATTTGTATGAAACTGCGTCAGTTTCGAAGCTAATTCGATTAGAAAAAAATATTTGGCTATTTGGTTAGAAGTTAAGAATTACGCAAAAAGGATTTTTGGAAATTTTGCCTTAACGGGGATGAAATAGTGGGAGTAAGTTACTATGAAACTCCGTCAGTTTGCGATGTATTTTGACGTTTGGTATGATGGGAGTAAAAAGTATCCTGATCAACATCTATGAGAAGTGATTATTTTAAAGGTATGGAATCGGACTGCCTATCTAACTGGCATGAAACACCAAGAGCACGGCTTCATTTTAAAAACATATGGAAATGACTCTATTATAATAGTTTAATATCTTCTGTTGGCGCATAAACAATCCTTGGCGAGACGAAGTTCGCGGGCACCAGCTATTATTTAATATTTTCAAATTAAATATTTAATGTTTTCATTTCTTCGTTCTGAAAAGTCATTCATTTATATTAAATTACAACAATTCAATCGGGAATCAAACTCACTATTACCACGTAAATAATCAATTCAAAGCTTCATTCATTTAGACATTTCATTCACTTAGTTCGCAGCCGGTAAGTCTGTTTATAGCAAATCTGAAATAGATCAAACAATGCAATATTGACATTCCAGCAGCTTTACTCGGTTTTATTGACTTTATTAATACACGTATTTGCCCTTTTGTGTTATAAAGGAGATTTTTTTAAAAGAATTATCTCTGTCCATAAAATAAAATTCTATAGGATTCTAATTCATTTTCTATTGAAAACCTTCAAAGATTTGTACGCCCCGGAATTAGAAGTAGGACAATAATTTTGATTTAATTTGTTATGGCTTAGTGGTTAGAGCGTTTGGACGGTTTCGAAGAGTTGAGTTCAAATCCTGTTACATTCTCACATCAATATGATTTTAAATTAACTGTGAACATTATAGTGTCCAGCGCGTTGAATGGCGTAACTCAACGCTGCATTTCTAAAAATCATCCCTTAAAGCGATTAAAAAACAATAGAAAACAAATGTACTTGTTCTTTATAAGCCATATCCATAGCAAGAAAGGCAATAGAAAAAACGGTATTTTGCAAGCTTTATGACGACAATAGTTTAAATACACAAAAGGACGGTATCATTCACTCATTCGCAATGCACTTCAATGAGGCAAACAAGACTCGGACTAAATCGAGTACAATCAGATCCGAGTTGAATGGAAAAATCGATTCAATTCACATCACTATTCAAACGTTTAGTGTTGTACCATTAAGATTTCGAATTTGGAAAGTTTTAGCCTATTGTGCTATTTGATTTACAAATTGGGCATTCTGGCACAACACTATACTATGGGAAATTAATTTTGTTTTTGTAAATTTAATTTGGTGATCTCTGGTGCATTACTATTTTTTTTAAAATAAAAAACAGTGATACGATTCTCCGTTCTTCCCTTCAGACAAAACTTAAAACGCTCAATCTAGTAAAAAAGATAAATACATATTTTTATTTTATATTAGTAATTTTAAATTGTGGGGTTATATCCAATAATCGCTTTACTTTAGAAAGCTTATATTTAAATTTAATAGTAAATGTACCGAGTTTGATATCAAAGACAGTCAGATTTTAGACAGACAGGCAGAAAGATATCCAGATAGGTAGTTATATAATAAACTAGTTTATATCGTTTGCCAATTGTTAGTTACCATAATTTTTTGTAGGTAGGCGAAGCCTTTAGAAAAATATTGTTACTAACAATTGTTTAAATTATATGACTTCTACTACGTATCAGAAGTTATAAATTTCACGCTGTATCCCGCGCATGGCATGGGGAACCTGGGAACCTAGTGTTAAGGCACCGTTCCCCACTTACCGCCGAGGCGGTTTGAGGCATTGCGTGTTGAGTGGCGGAACTCTACTTGTTGCCAAAGTCAAGATATGAAAATATTAAATCTAATTTGTAAAAAATATTAAATTTTTCACTTCTTCAAGTGAAGATCGAACCCATAACTGATCGCACTTGCAGTCACACGTTTCTGCCACTTCGCCATAACAAGCCTTCTTAGACCTAAGTCTTAACCTAGCTTCCTTAAATAAATAAACATACAAACCAGTATTTTTGTTAGAAAAACTTTCCACCTTTATAATATAAAAAAAAACATATAATAAACAGGAAAAAATAAATAAATAAAGATAATCAATACAAAATTAAAAGAGAAGTCAGCACTGTATTTATTGACATTACACGGCCGACGTTTCATTCAGTCGTCGATCGTACAAAAAGGCACTTAAATCGCTCAACAACTCAACCAGCTATATAGGTTAAGAACAGACGCTTATACAAAAACGTTGTTTCGATCACGCGAAACTCACACGCGAGGCGCGGTCTTGTTACGTGTAATATAAAATATATAAATAAATAAAAAAAATCTTTATTTCAATCACAACATTATAAGGTAAAAAGATACACTACGTAAAGCCAATTGTAACAATAACATTGATTTTCTAGAACTAATCCTTTTTTTTACTTATTATTCGGTAAATGGATGAATGGATCAAGTGTTAAGACAATCCTGCCGTTCGTATGGATGTTGAGATGTTGTACAAAGCAATAGTAATTCCCATTCAGGGAGCACCTCAAAATTTTATTTTTATTTTACTTAAATAATTTTTCATTTTCATGTTCTCTCTCTTAGCTTCATGCTGTATCCCGTACAAGGCAGGGTAGGCAGAGTGTACCCGGGAACCTAGTGTTAAGACACTCCGTTCCGCTTCCGTTCCCCACTTTCCGCCGAATTAGAGGCATTGTGTGTTGAGTGGTGGAACTCAACGCTGCGCTTTGCCTTATTGCCAGAGCGACAAAATGAAATATTAAATATTTAAATTGAAAATATTAAATATTTCATTTTCTCTACTGGGGATCGAACCCAGAACCTGTCGGTTACAGTCACGCTCTTGTGTCGCTGCGCCACGACAGGCCTTATTTTCATGTTAGAGCAATATTTAGTTTTTTTTGATAAGTAAAAAATAGAGTGTCTTAACACTACGTTCTCTCTACTCTACAAGAACTCGTGTTATATACAGGATACATATAAATAATTAATTATTAATTAACTGAATTGTCTATTATTTTTAATTGATAAAAGTGTTACTTAGGAAAGAAAAATATTTATTAGAAAAACATAAAAGTTTCAACAAACAGTATTTGAACCTGCGACTCTTCAAATCCATCCGAGCACCCCACTAAGCCTTGAATTTCGCAATTCTTAGACGCTTGTTACAACTTGTTTATGTTGTTAGTATCTATTTAAGGAGATTTATATAAATGAATTCCAAAGATAATTCCTTAGCATTATCGTTTGGCTAAAGAATTTATTGCAAAAATTCATCTCTTACAGCCCTTACACTTCAAGCCAGCACTATCAGACATACGCAGACTTGGGTACATATTTTCTATGCAATTATGTTACTTCCACACGAGACACATTTCAGCGGCCTGTAAAATTATGCATATATTAATACGTTGTATGTATTGTGGACGTGCATTTTTTATAATAATCGTTTTCTTGTACATTATATTGATCAGGTTCGATCGTCACTCGAGGATGTGAACTCTACAATATCTTGAAATTAAATATTTATAATTTTAATTTCTTCGCTCTGGTAAAAAGGCAAAGCGCGGCGTTAAATTTCGCCAATATCACGCAATGTCTCATATTCAGCGGAAAGTGAGTAACGGAACAAACGGACACGGACAAAACGGAGGTTTTAACACTGCCATGTGCTGGATACAGCGTTCTTCATCATTGAGTTGGAATCAAATTAACTACTATGTCCATAATATTAAAATTATACAGATATTGGAATGATGTTATGAGACAAATATTATGGAGATTAAATAACTAGACAATTGATTATTATATTGAGGCCTGTCGTGGCGCAGCGTCACAAGAGTGTGACTGTAACCGACAGGTTCTGGGTTCGATTCCCAGTCGAGGAAATGAAATATTTAATATTTTCAATTTGAATATTTAATGTTTCATTTCTTCGCTCTGGTAATAAGGCAAAGCGCGGCGCTGAGTTCCGCCACTCAACACGCAATGCCTCAAATTCGAAGGAAAGTGGGGAACGGAAGTGAAACGGAGTGTCATAACACTAGGTTTCACTTCCTTTCCCTCTGCCTACCCTGCCTAGTGCGGGATACAGCGTGAAGCTGAGAGAGAGAAATAACTAGAGAAACATTACACTAAAGAAAATACCAGTTTTATGATATGCTGCAAAAGCAGAAACAAATAAAACCAACAGAAAAACACAATAACCAAAATTATCTATTTATTTTTGAGGCCTGACGTGACGCAGCGGCGCAAGCGTGTGACTGTAACCGACAGGTTATAAGTTCGATCCCCACTCGAGGCAATGACATATGTAATATTTTCAATTTGAATTTTTATTTTTTTCATTTCTTCGCTCTGGTACAAGGCAAAACACAGCGTTGAGTTCCGCCACTCAACTCGCAATGCCTCAAATTCGGCGGAAAGTAGGAACGGAAGTGGAACAGGTTGTCTTAACACTAGGTTACCGTGTTCCCTCTGCCTACCCTGCCATGTGCGTGAAACAACGTGAAGCTAAATAACAATTTTAACATAATAACTTTTCTTAAGTCACAATTTCTATACAAATCAGCTTCACGCTGTATCCCGCACACGGCAGGGTAGGCAGAGGGAACTTGGGAACCTCGTGTTAAGACACTTCTTTCCGTTCCTCACTTTCCCGCGTGTTGAGTGGCGGAATTCAACGCCTTTGACCTTATTACCAATGCGAAGAATTGAGAATATTAAATATTGAAATTGAAAATATTAAGCTAGAGAAGTACTATAGAATAATATGAAAAACATAGAATAGAATAGAATAACATTCGAATAACACATAGCACACAATACGTCAGGGCGACACCTGCAACGGGCACATCGGTGGCGACAGTGATGAATTGGACCATTGAATAATATAGTACAGCAATTGTGATTGTAAATATATTAAAACGTTCTTTTATTATGCCTTCACTGATTTTGATTTGGTTTTCGTGATCGTTAATTGTATAATGAAAGACTAAGTAGGTCAGTCATTCTTCAATGTAACTTTTAGGAGGCTCGAGAGATGTGAAATGTATGACTTGTTAGAGAAAACATTTTAGGAATAAAGTTTAGTGTTATTTTGCTTAATTACTTACTCAGCCTCACGCTGTATTTTTTTTTTTATGGAAAAGACGGCAAACGAGCTTACGGGTCACCTGGTGGTAAGTGATCACCGTCGCCCACGGCCCCGTGTAACTCCAAAGGAGCTACAGGAGCGTTGCCGTCCTTTAAGGTGGAAGGGCACCGGGGCCCGGCATTACCTAATGCGAAACGCAGTCGCCTAAGCCACTACTTAACGCCGGTCTTAAATGCCGGGGGTGGTAGCAATCCGGTCGAGTCTGCCCATGCGTGTTGCCATTACTGGCAACGTGACTCTACCACACGCACTTTAGTCGCCTCTTACGACACCATCAGTACAAGGGTGATCCTATTCTAAGCCGGAATCACACGGCGTAAAATCCCGCACATGGCATGGTAGGCAAAGGGGACTTGGGAATCTAGTGTTAAGACACTACGTTTTATTTCCGTTCCCCACTTTCCGCCGAATTTGAGGCATTGTGTGTTGAGTGACCGAACTCCTTTTGCCTTGTACCAGAATTAATGAAAACAATGAAAATTAAATGAACCCACAACCTGTCGGTTACAGTCACACGTTTGTGCCGCTGCGCCACGACAGGCTTATATATTTATTTATTAATAATATTCAAGGGGCCATTATGGTGCGTCAGTGCAGAGTTTGTATGTAATAAAGATGATAGTTGGTTCAATTCCTACTTTTGTATGAATTACTTTTATTTCCTCGAAAAAGTAAAAATACAAAACAGCAGCGTTGACATCCTTTACTATGCACACTGTCTGGAAAATATATTGATAGGTGTGGAAGGGAGTGTCATGACACTACGTTCTCCTACATACCCTGTAATTTTAAAAAGGGACCCTGATTTATTCTCATTTTATCTTAAATTAATCTTAAATTGCAGTTGTAGTTATTGATTTAATCCGGCGCCGAACGCTCTTAAAACACGATACTTACCACATCACTCTATTTATTCCTGCATCTAGAAAATAAGAAATGGAAAAGAAAAAGAGATTCCCAGATTACTTTTCTGTAGCTTAAAACCTCAGCATAATAGTTCCATTCAATCAGCACGACGCATGTATCGGACGGGCGGGCTTTCATTTGCAAATGTAAACGGAATGACGTCCTCGGGAATTAAAAACAAAGAGAGAAGAGAAAGAGTTTTTTATATATATTACTCTTTAGGTACTGTATCCTGTGCATAGCACATAGAATCGGAACCTGGGAACTTAATCTAAAAAATTAAAATTGTATTTTAGTTTATTGTTAGGACCCTGCAGTCTGTCTATTTGACTGTCAGGCTGTGTCTCATGAACTATGATAGACAGCTGAAATTTTCACAGATCATATATTTCTATAGCTGTTGTAACACTGTACATTATTAAAGGGGGCTCCTATAAAACGTATATAATTTCTTTGCCGTTTTTATAAACAAC